>JAQJVK010000431.1:0-47203 GCA_035578135.1 Flexamia atlantica
TCCCAAGCATTTCCAAGCAAGGACCTCCACATGGGAGCTCTCCTTGTGAAGAGTCTCACCCAGGTCGGTTCGCCCTCCTGACTAGCAGACGCTCAGAAGTTTGTCTCATAAGGGTCTTAGATTGACAGGCCAGGATGATGCCGCAACTCCCTACAGGGCTCAGTCCTGACTAGGTGTGCAAGCTTAGCTGGGAATCGAAGTTCCCAGAGAGTCAAGGAAGAAACAAGGTGAACAGGATGCTGGTCAATCCGGACAGTGAAAAGACTAACCGTAAAAAATACAGCTTTATAATTACTGTAGCCATTGTCGACCTCTGTATCGGTATAGACCAGTCAGAGAGCCAACTATGGTCATTTGACAGTGGAGCTAGACGGTAGGTGTTAACTAGTGTCCGGCTCTCTGTCCGTATCGACTGGTGTCATTCACTGTGTAGGGCTTGTTGCGTCCGTGAGGTCACGGCGTGGCATAGGTTGTCACGCAAGGTGACAATGTTATCCTCTACTTGGGCAGTCCAATATCTTTGGCTGGCCAAATTTGTCTCTAAATTAATTAGAGTGATTTTATAAAATATTTGGGATTAGAGGTGCGTCCTGAAAGTTTAATTTATAGAAGTTTCAAAAGTATAAGATGGAACACTTTTGATATTGACTAAGCACGGTTTCAGCCGCGGCACCAGTCGGATTTGTTGTTTTGACATCTTCAACAATCAATCTGAAATTGTACATTATCAAACGATTTATTTATTTATCTAATCTTATATAAACAAAATTAAGATGTATCTACGTAAATTAATAAAAGTGATAATTTTGAAATTTTTAGAAAATCAAAATTAAGGAACGTCTAAAGCAAAAGTGAGATTGTGCTGTTATTGACAATTTAAGAGAATGCTACGGAAATAAATGAAAGTGATAATCTTGAAGGTTTGAATCAACCAAAATAAAGGGAAGTCTAAAGCAAGTGTGAGTTTGTTCTTTTAGCGGCACAACCCTTAAAAATTATGGATTTGCTAAATTTTTCGCAAAAACTTCATTCGACGTGCAACGCCTGCCTGGTTTCTGTTGTCCATTAGAGTAACACAGTTTTGACATTTTATCAGACAATAAATGTGCAGCTCTATGCATTCTGTATCCTCTTGTTTCCCCAAATGTTGTTCTTAATGCCAAACTTCATCACACAAACACGACATTTTGTTTGCTCAATGAACGATTCGTATCACGCTCTGTCGTTATGCTGTGCGCTCATTGTCGAACATTGGAATAATCAATGCGCAATATTCTCTTTGTAACGCATTGTAGTGATGTTAATGCGGGTATAGCGTGCTCGATTAAGTCGTCTTCATATATTACCGACATGGATGTTCGATTGTTATTGACATGTTGTGGTTGTGAGTTTGTGTGACTGATTGTTGTCAACTTGATATTACGATTATGTTAGTGGGAGCATAAATTCTCTCTTTTTTTTTAATATTTCAGTATTTCGAAAGCAGTACTAGTCTAAGAAATGAAATGTAAGTTGTTGCCTCTTCCTAGTAAAATTAAATAACATACGTTATTGATTTAAGATCAACCAGTAATTTGATCAAGTAACATTTGAAAACATACGTTTGTTAACAAATAATTTATTTTGATCCCTTAGGTCAGTGACAGTTGTGAGATAGCAGTGATTCACGTAGCCTTTTAAATTTTGACTATGTACTGGGTTATTAACCAACCATCCGTTTTTGTTTTGATTTTCTATCTCTAACAAGTAAAAACAAGTTTCGAGCGTTTTGGAATTTGGAATCTGATCCCGTGTTCATGTGAAAAGAATCTAGGGCCTTGAACAAGATTAGTGAAACTCCTTAAGTTGTTTTGTCACTATAGTTCGCGTCAGTTGACTTGGCTCAGTCCTCCAACAAAATACTAATCCTAATTTTACTGTTGGCTGATTTTGCTCATTGCGCCACTTGAAAACCATCGTTCAATGTAAAAAATACCCCCGTTGCAGCAGACCTGCATACTCAGCGAATTTCAAATGCAAAACAACATATTTCAATCCAAGATAGCGAGATTTGACATGTTTTTGTAAGCTCCATAAGAATAACATGGGGAATGAGTATGCAGGTGTGCTTCTACAGGTATATTAAAACTGGGTGGTTTTAATGCAATATTTAGTAGATCTGAACTAGAAGAAGCTATTTACCAAGTTTTATTGAGATATGTTGAGAAATAAGCGAGATATAGAATTTTACTTATTTCCCATAAGGTTAACATTGGGACAACGTACTGTGTTTACCACTTTCAATATCTCGGTAACCAATCGACATAGAGCAATGTTTCAAAATACTAAATTGTTTGTTTATTTGAGCTGAATTCAATGGTGCCCACAACAATTTTATTTTTCTATGAAAAAAATTCAAAAAACCCATTTTTGGGGGGGTTTATCCTCCTTTACCCCCCTTCCGGTGGTCCGATCAGGCTGGTTCACGAACTCGTCCAATTGATTACCACTTTACATGTCCATACCAAATTTCATGAAGATCGGACCATTTTTGCGGCCGCTATCGTGCTAACAGACACATAAAAAAATTCAAACCAATAGTGTTTTTTGCTTATGGGGGCTCCAAAACGAAAAGTTATAGTGGTCCCGAGCTTAAGTCTTACCATGAGACCTACGGTAATAGCTTCTTCCCTATAGGAGAAATTCGCTAAAATCACGATTTACCAGAGTAACCACGTTGCACACGGGTCATGCAAGTTTGTTTCCGTCGCGACGTGTTATTTTTCCCCTCCTGTATGTCGCGTGTCAGGCGCGGGTGATTGATACTTGATTATAGGCCTCGTCAGATAACGTGACTCAGGCAGTCCCAACGCTAAAATTGACAGTAGTCTCATGGACGGACTGGACTGGGCCACGGTATTTAACTTGACCTGTATTCTTGGCTCTGTTTAATGTATTGTAGTCCGCAAAAATATCGATTATAAAGTGGTTTTTCCAACTGAACAGTGTATCGTTTATTTCTTCGTAAGGGTGGGTTATTTAGTGACAAATATATTATGTTTAGAACGAGCAGTAATCTCCATCGAGAACGTTGATTTTCCTCCTGCGTTTTCCTCTTCATGCGGTGTATTGTATGTCCAATCGCAGGCGACGAAGTCGTTGAGGATCAGATATAATGTCTCTAATATGTCATATCGATCAGTATTATACCTATATTGGCTGCTCCAGTTCCCCCCACCGCGCCGGTTAGGGTTTGAATTTCGTTACACGTTTATCTGACCCTTATTTAAATAAATATCGTACAATAATATTATAAATTTAAATTTTTTTGTAGGATTGTAGGCGTTGATAATGTTTTAGCATGTTGGTGTATATTTAATGCATGCTATAGTCTATCCGCCCGGCCATGATACCCAGGCGATTAAGCGTCTTCTCGGAACTCGACTCACCCTCCCGATCTACTCGCCGGGCCGACCGGTGGCAAACATTGACTCACCTACGGCGCTGTTCCACAGTGCTACAATTTTTTTTCATTTCAAATTAAAATTTTAAATGATCAACTTTTTTGAATTCTAGTTAAAATTCTAAAGAAAATGAGCTAAAATGCGACTAAATTACCTCATATTCACGGTAAGTACGTCACCAGTTTTTACCGACCTTCGTACCGCGAATATGAGGCATTTCAGTCGCATTTTAGCTCATTTTCTCTAGAATTTTACGTAGAATTCAAAAAAGTTGATCATGTCAAATTTTAATTTGAAATGAAAAAAAAATTGTAGTACTATAGGACAGCGCCAGTAGGTGAGTCAATGTTTGCCACCGGTCGGCCCGACGAGCAGGTCGGGAGGGTGAGTCGAGTTCCGAGAAGACGCTTAATCGCCTGGGTATCATGGCCGGGCGGATAGACTATAGTGGCTATTTAATGATAAAATAAATGAATGAGAAACACACTTAAGTCTTATAAGATATTTTAATTTTTACAGATTATCCTGAGCCAAAAAAATTGTAATTATTTTATTACCTAAAGCTTTTACCGGGATTACACGTTTACATCAAAAACCATACTATTGTTTATTTTAATTTTTTAAATTTTTTATCATAAAAATTTAATTTCTTGTATCAGCATTTATAACTGAATTGGTTGCGGGCTTTGTAAATCAAAATAACAAACAAAGAAAAAAACAAAACATTACCAATAGGAAGGTGTATTTTCGCATGTTTTCCCCGAGGCGGGGACGCGTTCAGGTGGACCGAACTGACCATTAGCGAGTGTCCGAGCGGCGTGCAGAGGTCGCACCTCTCCATCATTTACCCGACTCCCGCGGGAGTGATTCGTTATCAGCGTGTCGTGGTATCAGCGTTTTCCAACATCGACCACCGCTAATTAGGGACCGTTATTAATTAAAAGTTCGTTACACGGTACAGCGTGTTTACTTGGGGAGATACGTGTAAGTAATCTTCTTATTTTGTTAGAATTATGAGTTGTTTTGACGGTGTTGTCGTCATTGGAGTCATTTTTTTATTTAATAATTTGCAGTTTTGTCAGTTTTAATCCTTACAAAAGAGAACAAGGGAGTATAATATATACAAATGAAAACAAAGGAGCGTTACAAGGGATTGATTTTTTTCATGACAGTAATTACGTATTTCTTGTCAGCTTTGTCTGTTGGTTCTATATGACCACATAAAATGACTGAGGTATGAGACTCATCAGATACTTGTATTACTTTTTTTTTATAATATGTAGTGAATTGATTTTTTTAGGAATCTTGAGAACTATTTACTAGTAAATTAAATCATCTCATCACCTTTATTCATTGCTCTTTATTCGATTTAAAATTATAAATTACGTTATCAACACCATGCCAATACATCTTATCAGGGTCCTACTTTTTGTCACCTTTGACATGGCAGTCACCTTCATCCGAATGCACATGAACGAAGTATCGTTCATGTGTATCGCGATATTTCGTCTCGATTCGGTACGATATGTACCGCATACATCACTGCGCGTCGCCTTCTTCCGTTTGTCGCCGTCGTGACTTCTCTTTGTATCGCGATATTTCGATACGATACGATACGATATATCGCACATCTCTGCGCGTTGCACTCGCCCATTTGTCGCCTCTTAACTTCAATTTGTATCGCGATATTTCAATACGATGCGATGCGATATATCGCACATCTCTGCGCGTTGCACTCGTCCATTTGTCGCCTCTTAACTTCAATTTGGATCGCGATATTTCAATACGATGCGATGCGATATATCGCACATCTCTGCGCGTTGCACTCGTCCATTTGTCGCCTCTTAACTTCAATTTGTATCGCGATATTTCAATACGATGCGATGCGATATATCGCACATCTCTGCGCGTTGCACTCGTCCATTTGTCGCCTCTTAACTTCAATTTGTATCGCGATATTTCAATACGATGCGATGCGATATATCGCACATCTCTGCGCGTTGCACTCGTCCATTTGTCGCCTCTTAACTTCAATTTGTATCGCGATATTTCAATACGATGCGATGCGATATATCGCACATCTCTGCGCGTTGCACTCGTCCATTTGTCGCCTCTTAACTTCAATTTGTATCGCGATATTTCAATACGATGCGATGCGATATATCGCACATCTCTGCGCGTTGCACTCGTCCATTTGTCGCCTCTTAACTTCAATTTGTATCGCGATATTTCAATACGATGCGATGCGATATATCGCACATCTCTGCGCGTTGCACTCACCCATTTGTCGCCTCTTAACTTCAATTTGTATCGCGATATTTCAATACGATGCGATGCGATATATCGCACATCTCTGCGCGTTGCACTCGCCCATTTGTCGCCTCTTAACTTCAATTTGTATCGCGATATTTCAATACGATGCGATGCGATATATCGCACATCTCTGCGCGTTGCACTCGTCCATTTGTCGCCTCTTAACTTCAATTTGTATCGCGATATTTCAATACGATGCGATGCGATATATCGCACATCTCTGCGCGTTGCACTCGTCCATTTGTCGCCTCTTAACTTCAATTTGTATCGCGATATTTCAATACGATGCGATGCGATATATCGCACATCTCTGCGCGTTGCACTCGCCCATTTGTCGCCTCTTAACTTCAATTTGTATCGCGATATTTCAATACGATGCGATGCGATATATCGCACATCTCTGCGCGTTGCACTCGTCCATTTGTCGCCTCTTAACTTCAATTTGTATCGCGATATTTCAATACGATGCGATGCGATATATCGCACATCTCTGCGCGTTGCACTCGTCCATTTGTCGCCTCTTAACTTCAATTTGTATCGCGATATTTCAATACGATGCGATGCGATATATCGCACATCTCTGCGCGTTGCACTCGTCCATTTGTCGCCTCTTAACTTCAATTTGTATCGCGATATTTCAATACGATGCGATGCGATATATCGCACATCTCTGCGCGTTGCACTCGCCCATTTGTCGCCTCTTAACTTCAATTTGTATCGCGATATTTCAATACGATGCGATGCGATATATCGCACATCTCTGCGCGTTGCATTCGTCCATTTGTCGCCTCTTAACTTCCATTTGTATCGCGATATTTCAATACGATGCGATGCGATATATCGCACATCTCTGCGCGTTGCACTCGTCCATTTGTCGCCTCTTAACTTCAATTTGTATCGCGATATTTCAATACGATGCGATGCGATATATCGCACATCTCTGCGCGTTGCACTCGCCCATTTGTCGCCTCTTAACTTCAATTTGTATCGCGATATTTCAATACGATGCGATGCGATTTATCGCACATCTCTGCGCGTTGCATTCGTCCATTTGTCGCCTCTTAACTTCCATTTGTATCGCGATATTTCAATACGATGCGATGCGATTTATCGCACATCTCTGCGCGTTGCATTCGTCCATTTGTCGCCTCTTAACTTCCATTTGTATCGCGATATTTCAATACGATGCGATGCGATATATCGCACATCACCGCGCGATGCATTCCTCGTCCATGTGTCGCCGCCATAACTTAGCCGGCGACACTCGGCATTGTCGCGGTCGGGATTTTACTGCTTGTTTATGTGCGGTTTTTCACCCGGCCGCCGTAAGTGAATTAGAGTTTGACATCGGCGCAGTTCGCCGCCGCGCCGGCGCGAAATTTATAGTCGTTTGGCCGTGGTTTGTGACCGACAGAAGCGAGTTTATTGCGAGTAGTCTGGAAATGGTGAGTTAAATTAAACGAGTTTATCGTACGTAGTCTGGAAACGAGTTAAATTTGTCGGTGTCGATGCTTGGTGGAGTGGAATGCTCTGGTTGACTAGTTAAAACGGTGAAATGATGTTTCTCGCCGGTTTGAGAACCATGCTCGGTTTCTGCTTGAAACTAATTTTAACAGATTTATTTTATTGTACTGTACGTAAAATACCTCTCAGTACCATGCGTTAGTTCATTTACTTTATAAACTGCAATACTGCTTTTCGTTATGAAACACGAGTAACTTTGAGATTCAGTTTATATATGTAATTACAATTCACAGCCACGAAGCTCAGTCTTTAATGCACTGCAAAAAGTATTGGTGAAATAGTATGGGTGTATTGGTGAAAACCTGTAGAATTACTGGGTTAGGTACTGGTTTAAACTCCCTGCTGCAAAACAACAATTTAAAAACAACTGTCGAAAACGTTTAAGAATTCTTCTAATTTCATAGCGACAAGCCTCACCTTAACTTATTCCTAAATAAAACATTTAATAAAGTTATCATTTTTCAGGGAACAATGCAAGAACTTAACTCAAGGCCTTCCCATGTCAGTAGGGAATTCCTTCTTCCTATAAGTAAAATTCGCTTTGAAGACAAAAATTCCCCTGAATCTCGTTGAAAATTGCTCAGCAACTTCTTAGAACTATTGTAAAATACGAATTATGAACATCACTTAAAAACCGCTTAGTGATTTACTGGTGGTTAATCGCCCCCCCCCCCCCCCCCCCCCCTCTTTATAATGTCCTCCCGCGGTTTAACCTGACACAATAGTGCAGCTACATCGACTGGGCGGGCCCTTTAATTAAACGTGTATATTAAACACTATATTCTGGTAACGGCTCCCCCCTCCCCCTACCCCCGCCCCTTCGCACTCAATTCTCGCTTAATTGAGTCTGGACCGCCGGCTGTCCTCTTGGTTCGGCATTATTGTTTTGGTTGATGGAATATTATGTTACGGTGTTATGTAAAAGGAGTATGTCAAGGTTTATCAATTTAACTGTATAGTTTTGCTTTACAGGGTGCATGTCGTAAGGGAGCAAATGTGTTATTTCGAGGTACCATGGGTGTCTTTTACACTAAGTTATATAATTGACTTATCACTGAGGCTGCTAAGTCATATAATTTTTAATGGGGTGGGTGTTCTGCAACGTCGTTCAGCCACCTATAATCGCGGGCATTAAATAGGGCGGGTGAGTGAGTGCGCTGCTGGCGAAATAACTGTTTATAGTTATAATCAACTAATATGGACATTTGTTACAGTATTCACTAATTTACACGTCAAAGGCCCTGAAAACGAAAACAAACTTTTGACAGGAAATCAAAATCATTAGTTTTAGTCATATCAGCTGAGGTTTAGCAGCCAATTTGGCGAGTTTAAATTGTTTTGCCGCCAGCCCTATTTTATGCACTCTATTATAGTGTAGCAGGGGTGTAGTAGGTGTGCAACAAGTGTGTGAAGGATTTATAAACTCGGGAAAAGGAAAGTGCGATACGTTGCGTTTTTCCGATGGTTGTGAACTTCCTGTTTTGGTCGGGTCCGAAAGATGAATTGTTCCGTTCTGTTACAAACGGTTATTGTTTTCCTTCGTTAAAAGGGGGATATAAATATATGTGTTTTCCGGGAAAGTTTGACCGGTTAAAAAATACAGCAATACCGCGATCGGATCAAGTCACGCTCGGTTGAATATAAAAAATACCCCCGTTGCAGCAGACCTGCATACTCAGCGAATTTCAAATGCAAAACAACATATTTCAATCCTACATAGCGAGATTTGACATGTTTTTGAAAGCTCCATAAGAATAACATGGGGAATGAGTATGCAGGTTTGCTGCTACGGGTATATTAAAACTGGGTGGTTTTAATTCAATAATTAGTAGATCTGAACTAGAAGAAGCCATTTACCAAGTTTTATCAAGATATGTAGAGAAATAAGCGAGATATAGATTTTTTCTTATTCCCCTTAAGGTTAACAATGGGACAACGTACTGTGTTTACCACTTTCAATATCTCGGTAACAAATGGACATAGAAAAGTGATTCAAACTACTAAATTGTTTATTTTTTTGAGCTGAATTCAATGGTGCCAACAAAAATTTGATTATTTTTATTTTTCTATATAAAAACTCAAAATACCCATTTTTGGGGGGCTTTACCCCCCCTTCCGGTAGTCCGATTGGGCTGGTTTTCGAACTCGTCCGAATAATCACTACTTTACACGTCTGTGCCAAATTTCATTCAGATTGGACCATTTTACGGCCGCTATCGTGCTTAAAGACACAATATATATGAAAATGAACGAATAGTGTTTTTTGCTTCTGGGGGCCCCAAAACGAAAAGTTATCATGGTCTCGGGCTTAGGTCTTACCATGAGTACTACGGTAACAGCTTCTTCCCTATAGGGGAAATTCGCTAATAAAAATAAATCCTTTTTGGGAAGGTGGACCAGGTGGAATTCCATCATTTTTCCTTTCTCACCTGATCTCGTTAGCATTTTCTCATTTGTCAAAACCCCAGAAAATCCCGAAATCCCCTTTCAGGCTTATCTTCGTCGGGCATTTCACTGTTATTGTTTTCCCCGGCGAGCGGAGACGGATCGGTCGGACAGTGTTATGTGAATGTTGGCCCGACGTATCATCAGTTTATCCACTCAGCTACCTCTCCATCAATCTCCTTTGTGTTACCGATTCGTCAGTCTTAGGATCAAGGGTTCTGTATCACTCTTAAATAAATATAGCAGTAGCAGTTGATAATGGCGAAAGGCCGAAAGCGCTCCTGCGACACCGCAAATAAGTGCAGCCCGACGGACCACGTTTCAACTACGTCACGTGTCATCGGCGCACGGACCACAACATCTTCGTTTGATTAAATAAATAAATGTAAAGACACATTTTTAGTACTTCCGATTGTAATGATTGTCAAAACATTATACGTAATGTCATTAATTTGTAAAAGTATTTTTAACGTGTACAGTAACTTTATTAAGAGACAATTAATTGTACAGGGATGTTATTTTTCCAAATGTATTCTCTACTAGCTTTTTTTGTTCGGCGCCTTAGAAATATTTTGTAGCCTCAAGCAATTGTAACTAACATAAAATCATCACATAAGCGATTCACTAGATAACTGAATATTCCGTGGTTTTGAACTCACGGCTCGTAGAAGGAAGATAGCTGTGGTTTAAACTTTCTACTTAAAGTCTCATCTTACTGAAGTTTACTTTTGGGCGACCTCCAGGCACAAAATAAAATAAATTCTAATACAGATAGAGTCAAATAGTGTGGATCTTGCCCTGCGTATGCCCAGTAGTAAAATTAACTCTAGTCTTGCGAGCGGACTGGCCGAGCCATTTGACCTGACTCGACCTTTACAGTAGTGCCTCTTTGGTTTCAGAGCAAGTCTAAGGAGTTTTCTCGACATCATTTGTCTTACAGATGAAAGATTTTTCAGACTTTGGCTCATTACGAACAATATACAGTCCGCGTCGAACAACAAGGCCCAGACCGTCCGGAAGCCCAATAATACAATTTACATTATACTTATGGGCTGACTTGGCCACATCATTTGATACGGTCTTTACGCACTTTTTACCTACCTGTTCATCACTAAGCTGATAAATTAACAGTAATAGCCAGCAGTGTTTCAATTTCAAACGCAATTGGCAAGCCAAATACAGTTTTGTTTGTTTGCGCGAACCGGGCGTCTCGGTCCGGCCCGCAGGATCTGCCGAAGTTACTCCAGGTAACTTCCCGAGGCCCCGAGGAACTGCGGAAGTTTGCAAGGTAACTTCTTCCCACCCGGATGTCTCCGAGGGAGATAATCTACATCTTGTTTGTTGTTCTCTTGTTTGCTCGATGTTCTTGTTCAGCTCTGTTATCATTTAATTTTCACCGACAGAAATAACCTAACAGAAATAAAATAGCATGTATGTACAACAAATTTCAAAATAAATATTGGATTTGTAGAAATGTATTCTTTTAGCTTCTTTGATAAAGAGAAGGTAGGCTGTTTTATGTGGAATCCTTTCACGCTTTAAGGTTGCCTAGATACAGTGAAACTAATGTAGGATTAACCGTCGGCGTCGCAGGGCTTGTAACGGGTTATTTTTTTATTTTTTGTTATATTTTTGCTCTTGGTTATTTTTTATTATTTTTTAGAATTCGGTTATTTTTGTTATTTTTTTTTGGAATTTTTTTTTTAAATTTTTTTTCAACCTCAAGAACTGCTTCAAGCCCTGTTCACAGTATTCGCCTGTCAGACGATCTCGTAGCAGCATCGCGGCAGACAAATCTCATCATCCTACATTGTGTGAAAACCAAGTCTCGCTGTCAAATCTAGGCATATTTATTTGTGATTGGTATGTCGAGATTTTCTTTTTTACCAAGGTTAAGAATGTATTATCCCCAATATAACACCGGTTTTCTAAGTTTTAGCAACGTTTTTTGTTTAAAAAAGGTTATTTTTAGGTTATTTTTTATCTTATTTTAGTTAATTTTTTTATTTTTCTAACCTCATGAACTGTTATTTTTTTATTTTTCTAACCTCATGAACTGTTACAAGCCCTTCCGTCGTGACGGGACCGTGGCAGCGACTAAGAGAATAGATGGTTGAAAAAAATTCGCGATATAAAAGTGCTTGTTTTCTTTTATTTTATCAAAATTGTTATTGGAACAAGTTTTGAATATGTCTGGTACGGAAAACACGAGAAAGAAACTGTTACAGCAAATTGATGCGGCAACTGCGCATGCACCAACTTTGGTAACATGTAAAATAGTCACTCTAGGAAAAAATAATTGTACATGTATTTACATGTGACGGATAGAATAAATTTACGTTAAAAAAGTGACGTTAAGTAGAAATTGTACCCTATGTATCATCGAAATGCCTACAAGAGGTGGAGTTAAGCAGAAATTTAACCCTATGTAAAATCAAAATACGTACAAGAGGTGGAGGCCGGTGTGGTGGTTTGTTAATACTGTGTACGCGTGTTTCGGGTTACGGGGAAGCAAACCTGTTAACATAACATAACAAGCGGCCGGTCGTCATGTACCGTGATACGCTTAATGAACCGGGGCTTCTAGCAAACCCCGCAGTGTACACGGACAAAGCTTGGACCAGAGGTTAGGTAGTATATTAGCGTGAAGTGAGAGTGAAGTGATTAATTTAAATTTAGCGGATTTTTTGTCGAGTGTAAAAAAAAATACTTTTTTTTTTACTTGACTTTACTTGAAATTTACTTGAAAAAAATAAATTTTTTCATCGAGTTGTTTTCAACGGAAAACAACAATGTATTTATGATTTCAGGTATGACGTGTGTGTATAGTTTAAGGTGGAAAATAGAATTTTGCGTTACTTTTTCCATTTAGTTTACGTTTAGGTGAATTAATTGGTGTCCCCTTGTATTTTTTAGTCGGCTAAGTGATCTATGTATGAATCATAACTTCCATTTGCTCCTGCCTTCAACTGCGTAGGATTGTATAAAGGGAATTTACGGTGAAAGCCATGTGTTATGAATAACGAATAGTTTCCAGTTGGTTTATTTTATCATTGTTTGGTTTTTAGCAAAAACCGATTTTACATAGGAAATTTTTGGTGAAGGTCACCTGGATAACGTATAATTTATAGTAATTAATCATTTTAATATTTGTTGATATTTGTTGTTCTTTTGTAAGAAATTAAAGGTTACCATAAAAAGATTGCTTACATTCTTTCATTCAGCTTTCAGTGTGCAGAATACGGTCACATCCCACCTTTCTTCAAAGCTCGGCTTTCCCGCAGAAGCAGCCCAACCACCCTACTGTTGTTTTTCTCCGATTTGTCGCGTTTTAACACGTTTGATGTGTGTTGCAGGCCGGAGAACCTGACGCCCAACCACGTGTTGCTGTTCACAATCGTCAACCCCCTCTACCCCATCACAGTGGTGAGTCTGAAGCCTTCACAGTAGCATTGTAGATCGCGTCAAAATACCTTGCCCGCGCAGTCCTTAAGCACCACTCTAACATCAAATCAAATCAAATCACATTTATTTCCTTTAGGTACAATGTACAGTAGGACATGTCAATACATTCAGTCAAATACACTTTGTCATTACAATATATGCCAATTATTAATATTTTTTTATGTAAATTTATATCAGTCCATTTGTTAAGTACATTTTAGCAGCTTTAACCAACTCATAAGAACAGAAGTTAACAAAAATGTGGTTGGTAATACTGGCGTGACTCATTAATAACATACTTTAAATAAAAGGGGGAAAAAATAACAGCTGATAAACTATGAAGAGACAAAAAATTAACAGATAATATAGCCTAAATAGGCCCTAACAAAGTAATAAAACATTAAAATGTTTAGTTAGCTAAAAACATTTAATACCGTACAAATAAATTAGAACAATGAGAGAGAAAAAAAGCAAAAAACAAATAGGCCTAGGCCTACTAAAAACTAATATCACAGTTTCTCAAAGATAAGAACTCCTGTAGCGAGTAAAAGGCGTTCGCCAGAAGCCAGCACTGAAATTTGACCAAAGACTTATGACTAACTAACCTAGTATTCACTTTATTGAAAACTCTTAAGCCTATCGAGAAATGTGAGTTAAGTGATTTTGTAAGTCGTAGGTAGTTACAATCAATGTTGGTTCTGTTGCGAGTATTATACTCATGAATATCACCTCTCATTGTTAGGTTAGGTAGTTCATTAAATATATATTTCACCACTTCCAAAATATAGAGATTAATGACTGTCATTAAGTTCAATTCGATAAATAATGGCTTACAATGAGCTCTATGACTCACATTGTTAGACCGATAGTTAGATTAATCTGTAAGATCACAAAGTGTTAAAGGCTACGGCATATTTGTAGAGTAACTCGGCCGAGTTGCTATAAGCTCAGCTGATTCCTATAGTTTAGAACTGTCAAATCGACTCGCCCGTTTGAAAAATGCCGCGTCACATTGGTCGAGTTGACAGTCGCAGACTCGACTGTATAACTCGCTCTCGTCCGTCCAACTCGCCCTCCTACTCGACCAGTGTGACATGGCCCTAAAGGCCGCTACACTTTGGTCGGTTAGGAGGGAGAGTTAGACTCGACCGTCTACTCGACCAATGTAAACCGGTCTTGTCAAATGGGCGAATCGGTTGATGGGCGAGTCGACATACCGTCGGAATCAGCTGATCCCAGCAACTCGGCCGAGTTAACTCGACCAATGTGACGCGGCCTTATGAGACTTACCTTATAACACAGTGGAAGAGTGTTTATCGTCATAAAGGCGGATTTACACGGATCGAGTTGGCGGGCGAGTTGGCGATCGAGTAGATCATTTAAAATCACTCGCCCACTTTTTAATCGATCCGATCACAAGTTTCAGACCGGGCGAGTCCAAGGGCGAGTGGCAACTTTGCCCTAAGAGTGCGTTTACTTTAAAGCGTTTTGGTTTTTCCATGGACGCTAACGGATAATTTTGAACTGCTCTCCTGAAAATGCAATGCTAGTGAACTGAACATAACATACCCTCCTACTCATACTGGATTTATTTTAATGAAACCTAAAGCACTCGTTTCTGCAAGAGGGCTTACGCCCGTTCGTATCATTTACAAAGTACTTTCTGATCAATTATAAAGAAATCCTGATTAATTCCTGACAGAGAATCACTTTTAAGTTTGATTTATTATCGTTGTCATTAAATAACTTAGATTTTTATCACAAACCTGTTGAACTTAGGCGACATTTTATGTTTATTTGTAAGAAGAAAGTTTGGAAAAATAAATGTAGCCGAATTAATTTTGAACTTAAAACTGGCTCTAAGATGTTGCTCCCGTAGATGCTATATTAGATAACGCGAGGCAGTTTTTAAGGAAAGTTCGAATACATTAGGATAATAATATCCAGAAACAATAAAAAAGAACATAGTTAAAAAAAACATTACTCAGTAAATAAAGTGGGAAGTTATACCGTAGAAAAAGTCATTGGCGACTTACCAGTTGGAAAGGAGAAATTGAATGTTCAGTCCTGTACAAACGGCGATAGAACGCTAAGAAGCATGGAACATTTATTGCTCAAGCAGGGAGGAAACAAATCGTTCAAGAAAGCGACTCGAAGCGAATCAATCAGTCGAGTCATCGCCGACGCGTCAAACCGAGTTGTTAGTGTATATCCTCGACTGAAATTGACGCGAATCCCCAACACATTATATCACGTCGCTACAAACAGAGCCACCTGCGCACCCCGTGTATCAGAATCGGGGTGATTGGTGTTTTACAATCTGACGTAAGCCGGCGGTTTTGGTTGGCTCGGCTTTTTTCAACAAAATTTCAGAACGCACAAAATTAATTTACTTTTTATGTTTGCACACGCGTCGATATTTCTGCTTATTTGAACTATGTAAATAACCGAATTAAAATAATCAATGTAATCGTTAAATCAACTTTAAAATTGTGCGGTTGATTTTTCCGCAAAATACAAATTTTAATTAGTTTGACAACTTAATAAATCTTTTAAGAAGAAATCATACAATACAGTTCAAAGTAATATTTAGGAGTAGGCCTAATCAAATTTTAACCGAACATTTTTAGCTTCATTTTGAGAAGCCTCCTTTATACAATTAATAAACTAGTCATAAGATTATAATTAATTGTTCATGAACAGTTTCGGTTACCCGAAACTGTCAGTTATTAAATAAACGATTAAAATTATTAATTGTTTACTAAACTGTAAATTTTTCAGTTGTTTATTTTTTGGAAATAAAATACAAATTTGTTAATCAGTTTAAGCTTGACATAAAACTCTCATTTAAAAAAGTCCTCTATGTAATACAAAATAATATTTATTACTAGTTAAATTTTGACCGAAAATTTGCGGCTTTATTTTAATAGGGCTCTTTAGCAACAACTTGATAAATTGTTTAGTCATAAGTTAATTGAATGTTTTACGTAGACAACACAGGGCAAGTTCACAGCGTTTAACATTGTTCAGGAACAGTTTCGGTTGACCGAAACTACCGGTTATTAAATCAAGTTCGTCGCCGGAATATTGAATATCCGAGAGTTTCGCAAGATTAATTCGCGTTTCACTCGATTTCCAAGGCGAATAGGATTCATTAATAACATCTTCCCTCATAATCCTAACCACTTATCCTGTTATTAGCTCAATGTATCATACACGATGGGAGGAGAAAGGGGCTTCTTTGATGGTGGTTTCTGTTTATAAATGGTTTGGTACTTAGGAAATTAATAATATACCGCGTTCAACGATAACGTGTTTTATAGTAGCCTACTTCATCCGTTGTTTACTTGAAATGTAATGTTAAATCTCATGGTGTACTAAACATTCTTTAAGGGAATCTAGATTTGTTCCCCTTTGTTTAACTACGAAAAATTTTATATCCCATAAAACCTCACGCTGAGCTCTTTCCAACGACGCCTTATAAATTATTAAAATCAGTTAGAACTGTGGAAGGAGTTGTGATGAGAAAAACCTAGAGTATTAAATGAGTTAATATTCGTGGTTATGTTCAGCTCTTTCTTTTAATATATAGATATTGTAAAAAATTTGCCCCGCATAAAACTTGTAACTATGTACTTTACAGTAATTTTCAATTAAACCGGACTTAATTTTAGGGATTTTGTCCTCGTTGGACTGAACCGATTCGGATAGCTGGTAAAGTTACGTCTGTAATATTAACACCTACATCCCATCTAAGACCAATACAGTAGTTTAAAGTAATATCCAGCGTTTCTGCTCTTTTCAAAAACCATTCAATACAGTTTTAACTCCGATGTTTAGGCCAATATATATTCTAGTCATTTCAAATCACCTACGTTATTATGGGTTTACCACCTTCGAAACTTAAACCTAGATTGATCATGATCACGTCTGACAAATAAATGTTCCCTGGAAATATTTGTAAACTATTTATCGAAAACTGGAGTACACCCGTGCACAATGTTCGGTTGTTGAGGTGTTGACATTGATTTGTCGTTATAACCAATCCGAAGAGAGACGACCGCCCGGCACGATGTTGTTAGCGAAGTTCTAAACGCTCGTCCGAAGTTGTACGAACGAGTGTGAACCGTTGCCGATGCACGCGACTGTGACGTGAAAAGTTTTTGTGTGGTTGAATATTAATTGGAAGTTAACTTAATGGAGAAAGTTCTTATGGTGGTAATTTATAAGTTGTAAGAATGATTTGAGAACATAGAATGGATTGATGTTTGATGGGTAACTTATCCTTCTCTAGGGTTCATAAGCCTGTATGTTGAACTAGTTTGTTCGGTTGCACCATCTGTTCACTGGACCAGCTTACTAGAGTATTTTTTATCTCTAAGGGACGTTTCAGCAACATTTTATCCCTTAATCCATTTTTCATACTTTGGGGACTGGAAAATCACTTAGATTGAGTACAAATGTCTTAAATTAAAATACTTAAGAGCTGGCCCAGTTTCAGGAGGGTTGATAAAAATTGCGATTTCTTATACTATCATCCTATTATACGTTATCTTATATGTAGCCGATATATTGTGTGAATGATTTTAAACCAACTCATTTACAAAGTCGGCTGCTGATGAGGTGTTATTCTTTTCATTAAAGGTTCATCGTGAACAACAATGAACTGCTGAAAATGATCTGAAACAATTATGAAACTGAAATAAAATTATTATAATTTAAGAAAGGAAAATTATTGTGCTTAGGGAATGTTAAATCATACTTGGGAGAACGCAAAATTATCGAACTCGTAGATCGCGAGTAAAAATTATCGTGTGATCTATTTGTTATTATTTAGCCGGCGATGGAGCTGCGCGGGCGGCGCGGCGCACGCCAGTGTCATCACTCAAGGTTTACTGCCCGAGCGTTACACGTAATCCCGACTTTTGTCGTAAACTTTGCCGGCATCTCTGGCCTCCCCCCTGGGTACATCTGCATCTGTATTGCTGTCGGTGTTGGTCTACATACATCTAGAATGCGGTGAAGACTAGGATTTAAAAAAAATACTCTTTACATCATACTACACAGAAACATCTGTTTTCTGTGCCTTACTCTTGGCTGGAAAGTTACTCTTTGCCGATGACTGCACGGTAAATTTACCGTGCAGTGCACCGTAAATTTACCGTGTACCAGGAAACGCAAAAAACGCAAAAACATTAAAAATCATCTGCTGATTGCAGTAAACCGACGTTTAATGCATGTTTATTGGTTGCTTCGGAGGATGTAGTATATTGCAGCACTAGCAATACTACATAGCGGTAGCAGGTAGTGGTAGCAAATAATGTTTGTTTATTATAGGTTAGGTTGGAAGAAGTGAGAAACGTAATGGTTTGTGCTAGGAGTAAGTTATGATTAAAAAATAATGTTATTTCCTGAGTAGTAAAATGTAATGTATCGTACCGTCATGTGTGTAGTGTAATGTATCGTCACACGCCCGGTAAGTTTTGCCGTGCGAGCATGATAGTTCCCGCGCGAGCCGGGATTGTAACGTAATATACTATTCCCTGTATGCTCGTAAAAGGGAAAGAATTGGTAGTAAACCTCACTTGTCAGTTTAGTACCCCTTCAATGGACTTCAACGTTGAATCTGTCCCTCATGATTCGGGATGTATCTGCATCTGTATTGCTTTCGGTCTAGATACATCTAGAACGCGGTGATGGTCTACAATTTGTCCCCTGTTCGCCCGTAAAAGGGAACAAAGTGCTAGTAAACCCCGCTGGTTTAGTACCCTTCATTGGACTTGAACGTTGTATCTCATGATTCGATATACATCTGTATTTATTTATTTATTTATTTATTTATTTATTTACAAGTGTCACATTGGTTTACATTTTTAAGCTATAGGCTAAGTAAACATATGACTTATCAAAATTATAATGTCCTAAAATAATGTAATTAAAATAAACAACAATTTACAAAAAAAAAATGTAGACAACTCTCTACATACACAAAGTTCCATGTCAAGAATTATTTGAAATGTACTCTTTCACAGAGTAGTACGCCCGACTCGTGAGATGGTTCCTCAGGGAGTGCCTAAACCTCTTTGAATCGTGCTCTTGTTTGATTGGTTCAGGGAGCCCATTGAACAACTTCAATGCAGAGTAATTGTGACAGTTTGTCACTCTCATTTGTTATAGTGCTAATATTTTACTGGCTGGTTAATACGATGCTGTAAACTCATAGAATGTTCCAGTAAGTTCCTTGGAAGCTCCGGCTTCTCAAAAAGTAGTCCTTGTTTTTACTGTCGAATTTTAATTTAGTTTGGAGTTCTGGGGTTTTTATCTAACTTTGGTTTAATAATTTGTGAAGTTTATTACCGAATTTTAGGCTAGTCAAGTTCTAATGTAGTCTAGTTTTGTTTCATTGACCATGTTTCTTTAAAATCCCTCCGCCAGGAGGAAGGTGAAGCTCGCTGAGCGATTTCTCCTCCTTGTTCTCGTCTTGCCGTGGAGCGACTTGTTCATCATTGCGAATTTTCTGCTTATAGTTTTCTTTACCTTCTTAAATTTTAATTTCTACCATTGAAGACTTCCATTGTTCGTCCCTCCTTGTGAGGGTTTCGGGGTACCGGGATTTCCACCTCTGAAGCTGTCTCCGTGCGAGGGGTAACCAGCCTGAACTTTGGTCGTTTTCTCTGACGGGGTCCATGCAGCCTATTCGTGTCTTCCGTTGAGCCAACTTCAGGGGAATAATGGGGCTTCAATTTGTTTAACCAGATAAGATTTATTTTAATTTTGTTAAGTAGTAAGATAAGTAGGAGACAAATCAGTAATTGGTTTAACGTAATGTGTATTCAAGGTAAGTTAAGATTTTCTGTAAATGAGAAGGGGATCCCCAAGTAACACAGGCTAGGCCTAGAACACCAACTGGATGTAGTGAATACTTAGGATAATTCAAGGCCAATTTGTTAGATTTAGTAGTTTAATAAATTCGAAAGTTTGTAATATTGGACTTTGGGTTTTATTTTAGTACCCAGAGCTGAAAATTGCGCAACTCGCGGTAGCTTGTAAAGCGTTAGGTAAATTGACTGCCGGAGTTGTAGCATAATAGGCTCCCTTTTCATTGAGGGTTAGGCGTGTATTGCTGTCGGCGCGTGTCAAAATCCATCTAGGATTCGGTGAGGGCTGGAATTTAAAAAATATTCTTTCCCTGTGTGCTCGTAAAAGAGAAATAATTGGTAGTAAACCCCACTAGTCAGTTTAGTGCCCTTCATTGGACTAAAACGTTGAATCTGTCCCTCATGATACGGGGTACGTTTATTTTGCATTGCTGCCGGTCTAGATCCATCTAGAACGCGTTGAGGGCTAGAATTTGTCCCCTGTACGCCCGTAAAAGGGAACAAAGTGGTAGTAAAGTCCGCTTGTCAGTTTAGTACCCTTCATTGGACGTGAACGTTATCTGTCCCTTATGATTCGTCGTGACATATGTAAGCGATGTTTTGTTACATCTGTATCATTCGCTGTATGCCCCTGAAAGGGTGCATTTAATTTAATTGGTAATAAAATCCCTCATGTGGCATAAAATTTCAATCCAACTTCATGATTTATGATGCATTTAATCGAATCTTTGTAATTTCTCATCTTCTTCTTAGCTACTGTAGGTGGTCATTCTCATCTATTGGTAAATTATCCTTAGAGGGCTGAGTGTTATCTAATGTCAATTCTCACCTAATGGCAAATTATCCTGAGAGGGCAGCGTGTTATTTAATGTCAAAAGAATAAGGCGTTTTCATGCTAAAGAATTATGTACAAACGTTGCGTATTAATATTGGAAATTCACGTATTTCTCGTATTTGAAAGTCCTTGGAAGCCCTCAACTTCTAGATGTGCCTTTTGAGGGTGTCCTGTCTGCGTGTGAACCCATTAACTCTTGGTAGGCCCTCAAAGTACGGTTATGACCCTTTTAAATAACACTTCAAAATAAAAATGAAAGAAATATAAGAGTTGTATAGGTACATTAAACAGTCAGCTGACTGTCAAAATGGTACTTCAGAAACAAAATACAAATTATTAGCTTGGTCATAGGATACAATACAAGTTGTCGTAATTCAACCCCCGAACAACACTTCTAACCATAATCTCGTGTTGTGTATATATTTGTGGATCACTGTTGTATGTGTGTTCCTTCCTTAACCAAACCTACGCAACCTGAAATATTACAAGGAAAAGGCAGTAATTGTTTTCGTTTTAAGTAACTTTGGTTTTGTTATAAATTATCCTGAAATATGTACACGTATGTCGAAATCAACCCAGACACGCGTGTAATTGTTTTATTTCGTGTTAAAATTTATTCGTTGTCCACAAAATTCAATGAGGGCGAACGTGATTTTGCCAGGGTTCGTCTCCTGGGGGAAGGATGACAAGTGACGAGCGGAGAGGAGCGTCTACCGAGACCGAGATAATCCCTTCTAAGCCGTGTTATCTCCGTGGTAAGGGGGCTAGCAAAAAAAAATTAAAGATAAAAAATGTTTAACTTATATTATTTTTTGATTCTGAAGTTCTTTCTGAACAATATTTGATACTAAAATTATAAACATGTCTTAGGTTTGAGCTGATATGGCCAAAAACAATTATGAGTGCATGTTGTGTTTAGGCCTGTCAGCTGTACTTTACAGCTGATTTCCCGAAACTTGGTTTTTTGTTATTATTAACAATATATCTCCTAAACCAATTACGATATCACTACCAATTTTTAAGGGGATTTTGAAATCATCAGTACCAATGGTGTGAACTAGGATTATGGCCGTTGGAATGTTAAAAAGTAAAAATAAATAAATATATATATAAAAAAGTGTCGTTATTTTTTATAAATATTAAAAAAGTGTCGTTATTTTTTATAAATATTAAAAACCAAGCAAATCAGCCAAAAGTGTTAGTATAACCATAATTCTAGTTCATACCATACATAGTCCTAGGTATAAGTAAAAGAATGCAAAATTTACTGGTGACAGTTAAATATAAACAATAATTTGTAAATCGTAAACTAGGCTTTACTAGTTTACAATTTTTAAATTTTTATTAATAACTCCTTATCTTACGAATACTGGTCAAATTATTTTAAATCTTTATTTACCTAAGTTTGTACTTGAAATGCTCTCAAAGTTTCAATAATCCAGGATAATAAGTATCGCCTAAATTAAAAATCTAAAGATGCTTACGGGAATCTGCAAATAGAGACGCGTGTTTAATTGACACGTGTTTTTTATGTATAATATGTGGGGGTGGTCTTAAAATAAAAAATCCTTATCGTATCGTAGTTTCCATGTAGCGTATTAATAATATATTAGGCACAGTCATAATTTTTGTAAAAGCTTGCGTTTTAGCTAGGCTAGCCCACGTGATTTTGTGAAGGGTCGTCTCAGGGGAAGGATGACAAGTGACGAGCGTCTACCGAGACCGAGATAATCCCTTCTAAGCCGTGTTATCTCCGTGGTAAACTGTCCGCTACTTGTTGTAACAAAAATAATGACAGTTATCTTTTGACACACAAGGTATATAAAGAAAATATGTTTATTTACTTTCAGTTATACTCAGTTCCACATTCACCTTTCAGTACAGGCTATGTGGGAGAGAGCTACAGTATTCTATTACCTTTGCTGGGTGCATTTTTGTTGTTGTTTACAATTCCATAACAACGTGTTATAAAATAATCGTCTGATTAGTTACATAACTTGGGTAGTACCAACTTTGAAATGCCACTTGAAATCAACACGAAAAATGCCATATGAAAACAACACAAAAAACGACAAATGAAAACAGCTTACGGAGATTCCATTTTGAAAGTTAAATTAATTTGGAACTGACCAGCCTACAGTGTATTTTGTTTGTCTACGAAACAAAGACGATTTTCACTTTTAGTTAAAACTTCTTGAACCTTGAACCGCTTCTGTGGGGTGAAGATTCTATTATTTTTACAGATATAGAGAATGCGCATCAGCGTTTTTTATATCGATTGTAAATATACGTTTCACCGGGAAAACAGTCGATTGTTTTTTAATCAATTATGTATTAACGTTTTTACAGATATATCTATTGTGAACAAACGTATCTCCGCAGAAACATATGAAACGTCGATCGTTTATATGAATCGCTTGTGCATGAACTATTTTACAGATATATAGATTGTAGGTAAGTAAACGTTACACCGGAGAAACAGTCCATTGTTTATGAATGAAAACGTCTTTTATTTAGCCAGCGTTATTCAAAGTACAATGCTTTGCTTTTCAATACAACTGTATGAAGTTTACGTTTACGTTTACATTTTTAAGTTTACGTTTTTACAGATATATCGATTGTGAATAAACCTTTCTCCGGAGAAGCAATCGATCGTTGATATGAATCGATTGTGCATTACCGTTTTTAGCGAATTTCCCAAGAAGCTATTACCGTAGTACTCATGGTAAGGCCTAAGCCCGAGACCATGATAACTTTTCGTTTTGGGGCCACCAGAAGCAGAAACACCATTCGTTCGAATTTTTAGATATATATATGTGTGTCTGTAAGCACGATAGCGGCCGTAAAAATGGTCGGATCTTAATGAAATTTGGTACAGACATGTAAAGTGGTAATCCCTCGGACGAGTTCGTAAACCAGCCCGATCGGACCACCGGAAGGGGGGGTAAAGGGGGATAAACTCCCCCAAAAATGGGTTTTTTGAGTTTTTTACATAGGAAAATCAAATTTATCGAATTTTTTAGCACCATTGAATTCAGCTCAAAAAAACAAACCATTTAGTATTTTGAATCACCGCTCTGTGTCTATTGGTTACCGAGATATTGAAAGTGGTAAACCCAGTACGTTGTCCCAATGTTAACCTTATGGGAAATAAGTAAAATTCTATATCTCGCTTATTTCTCAACATATCCTGATAAAACTTGGTAAATAGCTTCTTCTAGTTCAGATCTACTGAATATTGAATTAAAACCACCAGTTTTAATATACCTTTAGCAGCAAACCTGCATACTCATTCCCCATGTTATTCTTATGGAGCTTACCAAAACATATCAAATCTCACTATGTTGGATTGAAATATGTTGTTTTGCATTTGAAATTCGCTGAGTATGCAGGTCTGCTGCAACGGGGTATTTACAGATACATCGATTAAAAATAAATGTTCTACCGGAGAAAAGGTCGATCGTTTATGAAACGATTGTGTATTAACGTATAATAGAGTTCACAATTTGTTTGTTATGTTTGGTACCGGTAGCGTGACCTAAACCACTTTATAACCAGGAGTGTGACGTTCTTACAGTCGGCAACACTGATGAAATGTTAACGTAATTTATGGTGCACGTGGCCGGTTTGGTTGTTAATCGGTAGTTTTATCGCTATATCGATTTATAATATCGAATCGGCTGTAGGCCTAAATTGTAGAAACAGGGATGTTGAAAGAGTAGGTGAGAAGAAGAATAGGTAAAACAAGAGGTTGAACAGTTTTCGTGACTAATAATGTAAGCTACAAGCTACAATGAAAGCTAGTAAGCTACGAACCTCAATGTCGTCGGTCTCTTAGGCATTGCGCATCGTGTTTATAACTCTATCCTGTTGATATTTTAGATATTGTGTTAAATCAAGTATGAGCGCACATTTCACAGTATGACGAAACTTTGGTAGGAAAGTTTAAATTTTTTTACATTGTACGGGAGTCTTGACGTATTATTGAATGTAATTTAAACCAACAATAACTTTTAGTGAGTTGGTGAAATGAAATGTGAACATTGGGTTGATGACAGGTGGAAAACGATTTACCCGATACAGAAGAGAAAGGGGAATGGACATAAAAAGTTTCACCACAGACTATGTATAAAAACCAAGTTTTCAGTTAAAATAAACAAAGCTTTACTAACAGAGTCTTTTTAATACAAAATTTCCAAGAAATAGAAAATACCCGTTAAAATCATATTTCGTATAAAAAATAGTGTGTAAAATTATCGTTCCATTCATTCAGACTCTAGAGACGGCGCCAATGCCGTGTAAGCCGCTCTGATAAGACACGACACGTTAAGCCCGTGTCGGAGGCACTGTCCTCTGTCTGTACGTTGTGTGTACTTATGATCTGAAATTTTCATGAATGGGGCTTAAGCCAGGCTTACAATAGCATGTTACAGTTGCTATGCACAGAGGTTCACTGTTCTCTCTGTCTGTACATTGTACGATCTGGGAACATTTCAGACGTTTTATGTATGGGCTTAAGCCAGGCTAACAGTAAGTAGCATGTTGCAGTGGCGTCATGCACTTTTTCCGGCTCGTCATTGGCGTGAGAATTGCTCCGTGTAAACATCAAATTGCAGTGACGTGCCACTGTGAAAGGAGAGTGCAAATGTGGTAATCAAAAACAGAACGTATGAATTTAAACATGACACCCCGACCAATGACATGCCACTATTTTGTGTAATTTCGATAGGGAAGCATTTCAGACGTTTTGTGTTTGAGCTTACGTTTAGCTTGCACCAGCGGCTTGTAGTGGCTTAGTGCACTTGTAATGGCTTGTAAGTGGCGCGAAAATGTCCCGTGCACACCTCAATTCCACTATTGTATGCACTCACGATATGGGAAAGTTACAGACGTTTAATGTATGGGCTTAAGCTAGGTTTACACTGGCATGTTTCAGTGGCTTCGTGCACTTTATGTGGCTGGTAAATGGCGCGAAAAATGTTGCGTGTAAACATAAAATGACATGCCACTATCAGTGGAGAGTGCAAGGGCCGTAAATGAAAACATAACTGTGGTAAATGAAAACACCGCGGTAGTAAAATCAGTCCACCTCGGTTAATGTAAACTAGTGGATCCGAGCGCACGGAATCGTGCGCTAGTCTAGCAGAGCGATAATTCAAATGGCGACAAATTTAAAACACAATCATGCTAACACGATCCGTCTTGAGGGTTATGTTTACACAAATTATAAAATAACAGCAATTAAATTATCCAGCTGATCAAAATGTAAACAATTATGTTCTTCATAAGGATAACATGGGAACTTTAAAAGCCAATGGGGCAGAGCCCAAGGGACTTTTTCAAAAATGTAAGGCCAGTTTGCAAATCTACGCGACACGCTCTTTCCAATGAGCCGTCAATGATCAAAAACGGTTAAGAAATGACGGAGGAGTTCATAAGACAAATTTCGTTTTGGCGTATTAATTATATAGATGTTTATTTTCCATAACTATACCTCTTTTGATTTAAGATTATTACCGTCAATAATTGTCGGTATCGATTAAAATTCTATTAAATCTTACGACTTAAAAATCCCCAATACCTTTTCTCAACAACAAAGACTTTCCTACAAGAGTTGGAGATCATATTGTGAATAAGCTAGTCGAATAAACTATCAACTTTTGTGTTTAGACAAGTACTGTTTATAAAAACATTTAAAAAAGTGCTGTTTTAAGTGACATTGTGTACACAAGTTTCCTTTTCTATTCTCTCAGTCTGCAAACTATTAAAATTAATCCGTGAAAATTTCCTCCCTTTTTGTTGTAGACAACTTTTCCCTTGTGATTCCCAAACGAACCACTTAAGAATTTAACGTAGTTTTACGAGTGCAGAGTAAGTTTTCTCGAACTAGCGCGAATAAACGAAATATTGCGACAAATGTTCGAGAACTAGTTTGTTAGACGCTCGCGCCAGTCTATAGAAGTTTCGCAGCAAAACTTCTTCAATACCAAGTTTTGTTTTCTTCAGCACGGCATCCTTTAGCGATATACTTCAAATTGTTGCCGGCAAGAAAGATTAAATCATCAATCAATAATTGTTGGTACATGTTTTACAGAAATTTATGTTTCCGAAGTTAACAAATAAAGTTTCGCTGGTTAAGATCGCTGCCAATTCTAAAAATTTCTATGTAAATAAAGTTTAGTTTTTTAAAAAAATAGTTAGAAACTGTTTAATTGTCATCTCAACTTGTTATTGTCATTGTCAACTGTATATTAATAATTGTCATCTCGCACTTTCTGACAGGCTGGGTATTCACAGTTTTTCTGATCAAGAAAAATTAATTTGTTTTAGGTAATTGGGTATTCTATTTTAACGGTGGTATTGTAAAATCCACCAAATACTTTTGGGTTGAAGCAATTTTTACATGAGAATCTCAAACAGATCAGAGGATGTTTCCGCGAGTGCTTTTGCACTGATATCGAATTAAATTAGGTTGAAGGTCTACAATGTCGAGTTCGCTATATCTTTTACAGTTAAAATTAAAATAAGGTTAACTCTACTTTCATGTTTTACAAGCAGATAACACAATGTTAATTCTAAGTTTGATTGATTTAAAAATAAGGAACATGAAATTACGTAATAAGCGGCGTTTTGGTGTTTTGTCAGTTTAGACGAGAAAATTAACTTTCTGGAAGTTTCGGGGTGTATTATTGTTTTCAATTTCGATCCAGGGTTCAAACTTTCGACGTTTGTGCGAAGAGCTGTAAGTTCGCCTCCGTTTCCTGGCCTTTAAACAGCTTCGCACTTCTTGTTGTTATCGCAGGTTCACCTCGGTGGTTTTCAAAGAGGGAAGTACTCAGTGGATCGTGAGCTCTTGGGATTAGTTCCATCCTCGGTCATTGGATAGTTTACCATGGTTCCATCCACGGTCATTGGATAGTTAACATGGTTCCATCCACGGTCATTGGATATTTAACATGGTTCCATCCACGGTCATTGGATAGTTAACATGGTTTCATCCACGGTCATTGGATAGTTAACATGGTTCCATCCACGGTCATTGGATATTTAACATGGTTCCATCCACGGTCATTGGATAGTTAACATGGTTCCATCCACGGTCATTGGATAGTTAACATGGTTCCATCCACGGTCATTGGATAGTTAACATGGTTCCATCCACGGTCATTGGATATTTAACATGGTTCCATCCACGGTCATTGGATAGTTAACATGGTTCCATCCACGGTCATTGGATAGTTAACATGGTTTCATCCACGGTCATTGGATAGTTAACATGGTTCCATCCACGGTCATTGGATAGTTAACATGGTTCCATCCACGGTCATTGGATAGTTAACATGGTTCCATCCACGGTCATTGGATAGTTAACATGGTTTCATCCACGGTCATTGGATAGTTAACATGGTTCCATCCACGGTCATTGGATAGTTAACATGGTTTCATCCACGGTCATTGGATAGTTAACATGGTTCCATCCACGGTCATTGTATATTTAACATGGTTCCATCCACGGTCATTGGATAGTTAACATGGTTCCATCCACGGTCATTGGATAGTTAACATGGTTCCATCCACGGTCATTGGATAGTTAACATGGTTTCATCCACGGTCATTGGATAGTTAACATGGTTCCATCCACGGTCATTGGATAGTTAACATGGTTCCATCCACGGTCATTGGATAGTTACCATGGTTCCACCCATCGTGGAAAATGTTTGTTCTTGAAGAAATATTATAGGTATATTTTAATCGATTACTGTAAATTCTCGTTGTGCGCTGTAAAGTGCAAGATCGTGACCGTCGAATAAACAAAGTTTCTCAGTGTCATTTGTTAGAAATTGATTTTAAAGCTTTAACACTTACCTGATTAAACGGTAAAAATCTTCAATCGGGTTTATACTTGACAATGATAAGATTAAACTATTCCTATGGAAAATGTACGGGTGTTCTGGATAAGCTAGAATAGAAAGCTGTGTACGCTGATCAGCTGGAAAATTAGCGAATAAGCATTCTAAAAAATAAGTCGTTCCAATCTTTATTGAGGAAGACCTTTCATTCGTACCCACTCTGAAATGGAAATCATTGGATTGTTTTTGAAATAGAATCAACTTCTAAAAAGAATTCTTTTCGGATTAGTGTCTAAAGCCAATAAAATTGACATCTTGAATTTAATATCATTTCCAATACCCAACACAGGATTGATTAAAGATGAATATCACTGGGGTAAACAATCAAATTGTATTTGTAAAAAATGTATGTATTTCATGGTGTTGCGATTTTTAGGCAAGGAAAAAGAAAGATCACGATCAACATAAACATTTGAATGAGTACAAAGAAAGGTCCAGAACCTTTACATTTGAATTAAAATAAAGAAATGTTTATTACTTTATTTAATCGAAGAGTGAGATGTGATCGAATCAAACGTTCAAAATAAAAGAAACGCTTTGGAGCTGCTGAAATGATGGATGTCTTTTATGCAAATATACATCAGACATCCGTCGTTGGTGTCTACCGAGTGACACATCTATTGATTTTGCCATTACTGTAGTTGCAGGTTGTTGTAACATTTAAGAGCCACGTTAATGTCACCATTATTTATCCAGGAATCAAATTTACATACTTATCGGTCTTTTGACTGACGTACGGTAAATACCAGGACTATAAACGCAAGTAGCCGATTTTTCAACGTAAATTTATATTTTCTTGCGCAACTGTTCTATTAGGGTTAGTAAATTACGGTCAGATTGAGTGAAAAGTGACTAAACATTCTAATTAATTACACTTCGTGAGCCTCATGTCAAACGCAAAGCGGCATAACGTTTTGATAATTACGTTTCGTCTAATCCTCTGAAATATTGCGTTTATCGGAAGTTTGAAGGGAAATTAGTTAAAACTTGGAAAGTTTTCTTCTTTCTCTCCGGCGGAGTTCAAACGACCACTTAAAAGTTGTAAAAGAAGACTTAATAGACGTAATAAGCTGTCGGTCTGTAGGCGAGGATGTGTTTTATTCCACTTGTAATGACAATAATAAACTGCCTTTCGATAGAAAAGAGAAGATGGGAAAAGTTTGACGAGGCGGCAGTCGTCGTTTAGGTTGTTGGGGAGTTTAGTCGTCGTGTGAAATTGATACATCACCCTGGGACGTTTCGTAGTCCTTTATTGTACTTAAAAAACGGGACAGTTCTTAAACTTCCCTTATTTGTTAAAAGATCGATTTCCTAAAAAACAACTTCATCGACTAAGAAAATTCCTAGACATTTATTATATAACGCCTCAACGACACTTTGTTAATTTTAGAAGTTTTTTAATAACTGTCAATCGCAAAGTTTTATTTAGAGTTTTCTATGGAAAATTTGCACCTTATGACGTATGGATTTTTTTAACTACATATTTTTACCTATTGATGGCATCTGATAAATTATAATTTATAATTTATTTAATCATAATTTTGAAAACCGAAATAATATTCCTTGTTGCTGATTGGTACCGTACATTGAGTCCCCTCCCCCGCTAAATTTGGTACCTTTTGATTCTTTGTTAACTAATACTCAGTCTGAGGGAGTTAACTAAACTCATAAGTCTTATTGAGAACAATAGCTCAATAATTGAAGTCTTCAAATTATATCACGTAGACTACATTTTGTCTATGTGGGAAAATAGGCAAAGACTAATTAATTATGTCTATGTTGAAATTATTTAATTTTTCTTCTAATATATTGTATGTTTTTATTGGAAATGAACTTCCTTTTGAGTAATTATCAGATACATGCAAGTTGTTGTGGTTCAACGTATTACAGACGCTAACAGCTGATTATAGTGACAGGACCCATACAGCTGTTCCTCTCGGACCATTAGGGTTTTGATGTTACAGTATGTCAATCAGCAGTAATACATCAACTTCAGTTTGTTCCTGTTTCGTGTATTTCTTATCTATTTTATGTTTTTTGGTTTTATGTAACTATTTATTCCAACAGGTAGGGGGAAAATGTTTGTACGTATTGCGGGAGTAAACTGAATTGTCTCCCTCGGTAGAATTATCAATCATTTCCTTTGGGAGACAATCTTGCACTTTACTCCCTTAATACACAAGCACTATTTATCGACAAAAACAATTTTCAACACTACCCGTTAAGTTATAGTTTCAAATAAATAAAATACCTTACCAGAGATAGTGAGAGGCCACTTATTTGAGTAGGAGTTATAAACTACCCAATATCCTACTGCAATTTGATCCGATCGAAAAGTGCCTGCGGCGCGCGGCGCTCGGGATAAATAACCCCTTCTCGCAGATCAAGGGCCTCTCGATCTTCACACCCGCCTCCAGTGCAAACATCGGCTCGGTGGAACTCGTATTTGATATGCTATTGAGAAATGCTGCAATTTTATCGGCGCGCGCTTGTGTGAATTTAAATTCAAAAGATTAATAGAAAGTACAAAAATATTTAAAAAATATAATTACGTTTACTTTAAAGTAATCAGAACTTCCATCGCATTATAAACTGTGTACAAGGTTTTGAGCGTCCCAGGATTAAAAGAGCTCCTAGTTATAGTGAATCCTCAACAGAGTGTACTGATGTCACCTATTAAGTCACTAATATATCATTTAGTGACTCATTAAACAAGCAATAGTCAATTACTTATTGATTCATCAATATAGAATACATACGAGTTGTTAAGGTAAATAGCTAAAATAAGGGGTCCACAGAAATGAACTCTCTGTCGGTAATGAAACTTTATCAACTTTAAATTCTGGGTCACCCAAAACTAGTCAAAGCTGGGCCATAAGAATGGCAGGTCCATTGATCATTTATAGTCAAAGGTCATAGCATAAAAGTCAGGCGGCTTTCGCTGACACGAAATCCGAGTTATCTTGAATTATTTTCAATCCCCTTTGAAAAACATAAGTACACTCAGCGTATTTTGCGGCTAAATTTAACGTAAGTTAAAGAGGCACACAAATTATCTCTTTAACTAGAAGTTTGCCTGTACATTTATGTTGAAATGAGCAAAAATTAGAGTACAAGTTCTCCAAACGATGTTTGAAATATCTATACCATTTCTTAAACTCCCTCCAAATGGCGATTTATTGCTAGGCCTGAGTCTGAAGTCCACAAATTCCTACCTACTCAGCTGGTATTTTACAACGAGACTGCACTTTGTGCTCAAGAGATATCGAGAACAGTTAGTTGTCTTAAGGCGAGCGTCTAGATGAAGTAGGTCCTAGAATCACTTGAAACAAGAGGTACTTGCGTCAACAAAGGATAGATTAGTGGACTAAGTAAACTTTGGAGCAATCAGGAAGATGTACAACTTAATACAGCAATTATTTTTAACTCGAGGACTTGAAGCATTTTGCCTTAAAGTGGACTCTTCCTAACTAGACATTTTCCCGTGACTACGATTTACCTTCGAGTTAAGTATAGTTCGAGCTTTGACTATAAATAATTAATAGACCTCCCATTCTTATGGCCCAGCTGTAGCTAGTTTATGTGACCCAGATTTTAAAGTTGACAGTCTGATGAAATACCAACATAGGGGGCTTTTGTCAACCCCTTGTTTTAGCTATTTATTTAAAAATTTGTATTCTGCTGCATTTCATAAATAAATAAATTGTCTATTGTTGGTTTTCTGTGTCATTAAATTATGCTTTACCCTCCTCCTGATACGTAAGTTATTAAATGACAGCAGTACACTCTGTTGGTGATTTACTATAACTAAGAGCTCTTTTAATCCTGGGTCACTCAGAACATGGGACACACGGATAATGCAATGGAAAGGCTGCTTTAGATTCAATGTCACTGGTTCGAGCTATAGAGGTAATTGTTGATTAATCTCGATTACATTAAATAGTAAATTCATGATTCTGATAAAAAATTAGTAGGCCTAACATCTTTAAATGTGACTCAGCTATCCCAACTCCTCGGCCAAACAAGTGGTCACTCACTCCACTTGGGGCATTGCGCTGTTCACTCCGTGTTTTATATCGTCCATTATTTCGGGGGTCGAACCTTTTCTCCCAGAAGCGTTTGAATTTATCGTCTGTATTCACTCGGAGCTGGCACTGAACGGACGTTATGTGTGATGCACTCTTCGACCGCCTGCAACTGCGCTTTTGTCTCCGGCGATAAAAACGTCGCGGCCACTTGCAGGCAGTTTGTCTTCGCACCTACCGACTGTTCGGAATAAAACGGGTATCAGGTGTTTTTTACGTCCCTGATTGATGCCGGTTTAATTCTGTCTATGGGTTTTGGCACGGGAAGCTCAGTTTGTCTGACTTGTGCGTTTGAAGTGTAAAGGTCAAAGCTCGTTTTTGTTTGACGTGTGGGTTTGAAGTGTCAAGGTTACAGCTAGCTTTTTGTTGTAAGGAGGAAATGCGAACGTTATTTTTGATTACTTTTTATTGTTCGAGTTAAAAGAACTTTGCCCAAGCCGTCCGTAATCCCAATGCATTAACATTTTATTGGTGGATTTGGCCATGCAATTAGACTTGAATAACGTTTAAGTTTTCAAAATGGTGAGCAGAAACTGTCTTTAAAACAAAAAAGTTGTTTTTTATGGTTAACGCATAGTGTTTTTTAGTATAAAATAATGAATTAAATTATTTTTCGTTTGTTTTTTATTTATTTTGCCCGCTACTTTTCGATAAAGAAAGTGGGTGTAACATTAAGTACAGTGCACAGTGTTACCTGACAAAAAACTATTTATTTAAGATACTACTAATAATATGTAGACCGCTTCTAATAGGACATTAACAATATTCATTTAAGAAATGAATTTGGTGATTTACTCTTTCATAACTTCAATACTTTATGAGAATAAGGATTAAAAATACGTAAAAACATTTAAAATAAATCATAGATATATGGTAAGTGAGGGAAATCGTCTGCCTAAAAATGAAATGCCGGACTCAAAAATTAACTAAATAATACATAAGAATGTGACAAGATGTGTATTTTAGGTATCAGTGTGAAAGTAGTCGTGTAACATTAATGTCCAAAAACAGCAATATTCGTTATTATTGGGCCACAATTTTTCGGCCAACATGGATGTACGAGGCGAGTCAAAGTACGCGGCCCAGTCGGCCCTGATAATACTTGTAATTGTAGCATTGGCCTTACGGACAAACTGAGCCAAGATATTTGACTCGGACTGTAGTACAGTTCGAATCAAAACACAAGGCCCTCGCCGTCTGTAAGCCAATGCTAAAATTAACATTAGTCTTACGGACGGACTGGGCCTTAAAATTTGAATCGGCCTATACTGTAGTTGACCAGCGAGCCGAGACGGCGAGTAAGCGAGTGAGTCACTCAAGGTCGGTCCGCGCGGCTGCCAGACATTCCGACTTGGACTAATTACAGGAGGAGAGATTGAATGAGTGGACCGCTGTAACTGTCTAACGTACGCCCCTGCTACAGTGAGGTTCTGTGGACCTTGTGGTCGACTCTGCTACAGTGCGGTTCTGCGGACCTTGTGGTCGACTCTCCTACAGTGCGGTTATGCGGACCTTGTGGTCGACTCTTGTACAGTGCGGTTCTGCGGACCTTGTGGTCGACTCTTGTACAGTGCGGTTCTGCGGACCTTGTGGTCGACTCTTGTACAGTGCGGTTCTGCGGACCTTGTGGTCGACTCTTCTACAGTGCGGTTCTACGGACCTTGTGGTCGACTCTCCTACAGTGCGGTTCTGCGAACCTTGTGGTCGACTCTCCTTCAGTGCGGTTTTGCGGACCTTGTGGTCGACTCTCCTACAGTGCGGTTCTGCGGACCTTGTGGTCGACTCTCCTACAGTGCTGTTCTGCGGACCTTGTGGTCGACTCTCCTACAGTGCTGTTCTGCGGACCTTGTGGTCGACTCTCCTACAGTGCTGTTCTGCGGACCTTGTGGTCGACTCTCCTACAGTGCGGTTCTGCGGACCTTGTGGTCGACTCTCCTACAGTGCGGTTCTGCGGACCTTTTGACGACTCTCCTATAGTGCGGATCTGCGGACCTTGTGGTTGACTCTCCTTCAGTGCGGTTCTGCGGACCTTGTGGTCGACTATCCTACAGGGCGGTTCTGCGGACCTTGTGGTCGACTCTCCTACAGTGCGGTTCTGCGGACCTTGTGGTCGCCATCGGCAAATTAGGTGGGGACGATATTGAATGAGTGGACCACTGTAGCTGTCCAGCGTGGCTTAACGTACACCCCTACTACAGTGTGGTTCTACGTTCCTTGTGGTCACCATCGGAAGAGACTTGTAGTCACATTTTAGATAGGGACAATCATTTTTAATGAAAGGCGAATAATGAAAGGCGAACTATACATGTTTGTTGCACCAAAAGTTAGCCTCCCATTTTAAAATAAGCAGCGTCAAATAGTTATTTTAATTATGGAAAAAAACATTAACGGAACTTTTTTATCTAATTTTACCTCGGAATATCGCAGTTAAATTATTACAGGTGTACTCTTAACTATCGAAAACATCACTTTTAATAGCATTTTTAATACATTTGCCAAGAAAACAGCAGGAACTAAACATAGTGTATACCGTTAAATACCTGTATTTAATTCCAGTCGTTTAAGTTTCCCTGTCGTTTTGACCGCTTGGTTTCGTTCTTCTGGTTGAATGGACGGGGAATCCCTCTCCCCTCTCCTCCCACCCCTCCCCCCTCGCTGGGTCGCGACCTTGCCAAGGCCGCGAAGGTCGCCGTGGAGGGGGGGAGGGGAATATGGGCCACTTTACAATCAGGGGATGCGCTACGCGGCGCCGATAAGGGGCGGCGCGGCACGCAACGCTGTGAGGGGCTGGGGGGTTGGGGGGATGAAATATCATACTATCACTAACACCCCCCCCCCCCACCCACCCTGTGTACACTGACACGCCGTATGTGGGTCACGCGTGTCATTTTGTAATCAAGTCGAGTGCGGTACCTATGAGGGTACTTTCACGGAATAGATACATAGTTGGAGAAAATTATCACACAAATAGGTGTCATAGTAGTATCTCAATAGGAGTCCTAGTAGTGGCTTATGTATCACAAGTAAATGTCCGGCACATGACCTGGTCCTGATATGTTGCAATGTCCCTGCAACATTGTCCGCTGCAATAATTTTATATTATGTGCCTGTCAATAGGCTAATTAATAGACAGTCGAACGGATTAAGGTTACGGTTAATTGATTAATATCGTTCAAAACGACTTACCTCGTATAACATGGTTTCATCGTAATTAATAGTCCGTAATCCTCCTTCGTTCAGTTAATTAGCGGATTCCTCTTTGTTCACATAAATAGAAACCTTTTTATTGCTCCATGGACTCTTTATCCCACTTGCTGTATTTTCCCTTGATGGCTGTAGATTCCAAACAGCTGTTATGATTACTTCATTTGTTTACACTTTCCTTGTTTACTTTCGTTGCTATCACGGCAACCCATAAGGACAATGTTAAAATTTTACAACTTTAACTTTATTTCATGTATACTAGTTCATCCAGTAACTATATGTCATAAAATTTATCAATATAAACCTTTTTTATTGCTCCATGGACTCTTCATCCCACCTGCTGTATTTTCCCTTAATGGCTGTAGATTCCAAACAGCTGTTATGATTACTTCATTTGTTTACACTTTCCTTGTTTATTTTCGTTGTTACCACGGCAACCCATAAGGCCAATGTTAAAATTTTACAACTTTAAAATTCGATTTATTACGTTATTAGATTTTCTCTGGCCAAGTAATCTGCGTAAAAGACGTTTTTGAGTCATAAATTACTTATTTCCAGACTTTGCAGGAAATCCTCGGAGCCGTTTTTGAGATCGTTGTGCAAGCAAGCAAGCAAGCATACAAGAACGGACGATAACATTGCTCATATTATAAGAGTATAGGATAGCAAGCAATTTTTCCTTATAATATGTTTAATGTTTTTTTTGTGTAGTCGTTGTAAATAAGAGTTAATCTTCTGATAAGAGCTTATCGTTATTTTATTGAACCACTACAACATTTATACGTTTAAAACAGTTCTCAAAAATTATAAAAAAAAATTAAACGAACTCAAGGCGTAAAGATCATTATATTTTAGGCCTTTAGGAGACGAAATAATTTTTCAAACCATAAATCAATTTTTTTATCAACATCAGAACGATTATATTTTTTTATCTGTTGATATTTTATGGAAATCGAATAATGTGTCGAATCTGATTTATCGATTGTTCGAATTATGTTTAGTCGACTACCAACATTACTCTTTACTATGTACTGTAATAGCGACTAGTGAATGGACCGACAGGCGAATGATTTTGCGATTCAGTCCTAATTGTTCAATCGAATAATTTTAGAATGCAATTTATCAATATCGATTACTCGACTTGTTATTATTCGATTTCTAACATTACCCTTACACTGTGTAGTCGGTGAAAGACCCGATAGGCGGGCGATTTATCGATTTGACCGCGAGGCGTCGCCGGAACAAACACTCCCGCCTTCGTCTCCTCTCTCTCTCTCTCTCGCTCTCTCTGCTTAATATTTCACCTCGAGCCGGCCGGAATCATCCCTTTTACTCGATTTGATTTGAAGGTGCGACCAAAAAAACCGGTTGAAATCGATATTGATGCGATAGATATGCTGTTATTCGGCAGGAGATATGAATGTTTTCATACTGTAGTTGAAGTTGGTTTTAATTGTTTGAAATTTTACTGATCGAGATTAGTTTGTTCGGTATTGGTATTTTTTATTGTATACAGAAGGTATGGCAGGTGATGAAAAAAACTGACTATCGTTTCCCTGTCTCTAATTTATATTCAGAGTAAAACGATCAGATGATACCAAGTGGAGTTTTAATATTTGGAGGGAATTAATGATAATCTATGAAGGAGTGTAAAATATTAAAAATAAACGAAACATTTTCGGAGGGGGAGAAGGCAGTGAGTTACTAAATTATGTATGTAATTTTTTGCGACATTTCAGTTAGTACAATGTTTTACATCCAGTTGGCAATTAGCTTTACAGTAATTGTTTAAGCTTGGAAGAAGAGGGGTTATTTAAAGTGCAAAAATTCTAGCCATTTAATTTGTAGAACATCAAAAGTTGAGTAGTTGGGAAACTGGGCTTCATGGCTGTCAAATGCAACAGCTGCATAGGTGGCCATAAATAGACGTAATTTAATGACTGGTTTTCATTCTGTTTGGTTTCATTCCGTTTGTATTTACTTTGCTTTACCAAAGTAAAACATTAATAGTTTGTTAATAACCACAGTTTTTGCTAACCACACGGTACTATTTTACCTTATCCAAAGTTTAAAATAAAATACCCTTTTCACTTGTTATATGTTACACGTCTTTTTTTAATTTATATTCAACAAATATACAATACATCGTGATTTTATAGGGTGGTAAAGTTAGCGTATTTGCAAACACAGACATTACAATCTCATCAATATGCAATTGAATTACTAATTTACCGTGGAATCGAACTCTAATGTAATCGTTGCGGCCAGTACTTTACGGCCGGCGGTATTGGGGCAAAACTACACGAATTAGTCGGTAAGCCGGGGATATTTCCTAGTTACATCCAAACGGTGTTAATTATTCCAAAGTTATGCAAAAGAGGGCGCCGTCCTGCGGTGCGGGGCCGCAAAGGTAGATTTAGGACTGTTTGTTTTTCAAAGAAGCACATGTGTCCTCTCTTAAACAGGGTGCACCAGCGACTCTATTAAAAATGCGAGTAGTTTTTGTTGTCGTTGGATTACTCTCACCTATTTTTATCCCAGGGATCTTGTCATTGTTGTCAAAACAAATCGTAGAAACAAAAAACACTAACACATAAACATGAACAAGGTCACGGAATTACCCCTACGTTTTGCGGGGCCGATAAAAACGTCCCGCTTCGTCAGAAGCCGACTTTTTAATTTTCTCACGCGCCTCGCGTATTCGCGTCGAACACGTTGGTCAATGCGTCCCAGAGTCGACGCGAATACGCGAGGCGCGTTAGAAAACTAAAAAGTCGGCTTCTGACGAAGTGGGACGTTTTTATCGGTCCCGCGAAACGTGTAGGAGTATTCCCGGGACATTGTTAGTGTATTTTGTTTTTGTGTTTTGTGTTTTTACGAGCGTTTGACTGCACTGACAAAATTCCTGAGATATCAGTAGGTGAGAGTAACCCAGCTACAACAAAAACATGCCTTTAAAAACATTAATGACGCTGATTTTTTGTGCAGCGTCACTTGCAATGACATCCCCAAATCTAGTAATAACAATCCTTTCGTTGAAAAACTGCGTTTACTCCAATCACCTGTTTATTTGAAATTCTTCTCCCATGGAGAAATGCAACACGTAAACAGCATCTAAGGCTGTTTCCTTCGTAAATTGTATTCCTGCAAAACTAAACGCCAAGCTCTTTCCACCGAAACCGATATTATTAAAATCTGTTCAGAACTGTAAAAGGAGTCTTGTCACAAAAAAACCTAGCGTATTAAATAAGTATATATGTTGCCGATTTGAATCCTAAAACTCTGCTTAAATGTGATGGTTGTAGGTTTTAAGGTAATACTAAATGAGGCTAGTTTACTTATCTGCTGTTTTATGACTGAAATTGTTGTTGTGCCTCGGCTCCTTTGGACGACAAGAAAAAAATGGTTTATATCCAGTAAGAAAAAATGTGTGCTCTATATTGTTTTACTTTATCTTCCATTTGGATATTAGTTTCCAAAGACATTTCAGAGCGAAATTGATCGGGAATCACATGAATAACCAGTCTTTCTAAATGATGTAGTTTTAGTTAAGAGAATGAATTTAATTATTTTTTTTTCAAGTGAGTCACTTAAAGTTGTGAGAAGGTAAATAAAACTTTTACCGGTGGTCCACAAAAAATATTTCATGTCAATCAATAAACCAGTTAACATAAAACCTTTACGGGTTTTCAATCCAGTGGCACCAGAAATACGGCCTCTAACTCGTATTAAACTAGCAATATTTATATTTTAATGAGTGACATAATATGTAATATCCCTATATGTAATGATGTAAGGTAAAGCTTAGCGGAAGTAACGCTCGGGTGACGGATGGTGGCAGTGTAACGCGCTCGGCATTATGGACTGCGTCCATTTGTTTTGAAACAAATTCCACCGCAAAAATTGAAACACTATGTCTTGAGTTGTTGACCGCCCGAATAAACGTTAACTATTTTCTTATGGGTTTTCTCGTTGAGTTTCTACTTTTCTACTACTTTTTTTTCTTTAAAAAAGAGGGTGGCGGCCTCTTTTTACCTTGCATTTGCCCCCCCCCCCCCCACATGGGCCTCAGGCCTGTGCGTGGAAGTTATTAAGCAAACCCAAGGAGTGAGCCGGTACAGTACAAGGATGAACAGTACTGATAAAAGTATGCGGCATCATCGGGACTCGATCCTGCGACGCTGCCGCCACAGAACCGGGGCCGAGTGCGCTACCAACTGCGCCACCGACTCACTAAACTTACTTGTAAACTTACTTTGTAGTTTTAAAATATGGCATTTTTTCGGTTTTCAGTTGTTTTTTCATGAGTGAAATTATATGCGAACACATTGTGATAAGTTTAAGTCAGTGTGATATTATTGTTATAGCGAAGAAACAATGGATTGGCGGATTAATATTTATAGCATTGACTATAAATATTACTTAAACATTCATAGTCAATGATAGGCTGTAACATTTTTTCCTCAATGCTTAAACGCCAACAATGAAAGAACATTAATGAACGAAAAATAGACCGAATCACAGTTGAGAGCCAATCTAGGGAATGAAAACGTATTGAAAAACATCGCAAACGATCTTGCCGCCCATCGCCGGATTGGATGGCGCGCTAAAAACTGAAAAACATCCCATCCCATCTGTCCCATTTTTTCTTGTAGGTTTATTGACCATTTTTAAGCAATAAAATACGGCAAAACAATAATTTAATCGTATATATGTCTTTGTTTTTAAATTTTTATTGGAAAGTAAACAATGGTCCATGTTAACAGACTCTTGTTATGTTAACAGACTCTTGATCGCTATAAAAAATACACAGTAATTAATTCCGGTTTGTTGAGTGCACAGTATCTTCACGAAAAATATCTACCTTCAAGATTAACTAACTTGTTAGACTAACTAGTTTTCTTGGCTAGCGATACTGGCGTCGTTTATTTTATCGGTATTCGATGGTTTTCTTCACAGTTGTTTGGGTAGTGGGAGTCATAAAAGAGTTCAGCACTAAAATAACTTCTTAATAGTCTCAGTATCAGATACGGTAGATTCTTCAATTTCACAGGTCTTTGCAGAAGCGTCTTAAAAACGTTTGACTTCATGCCATGGCCATGTGGGTTTTAACCTTGTCAACGTTAATTTGATCCACAAAAATAATAATATCAATAAAGCAAAGTAGAAATCTGGGATTATTTTCAAACCACTTTCGTATTATCTTGTCAAAGGTAATCTAAAAAGGCCTTAACATAGGCCAAAAGCTTACTAACCCAACCAATGATTAAGCTCCACTTATCAAACCGCACTAAAGTCATTGTAGATGCTTTAATTATCTTGAAGTCATTACTGGAAATTGAGTATTTTCTTTGATATATCATCCCTTTTGAATTTAAAAACAGCTAATTCCTGTTTCGTTTGTTTATTTTCTTCGACATGAAAAGATAGTTAGTTGAAACACATTATTTGAAATGAATAAGCAAAGACGATTTAGATATAACTATCCGGCCCAGAGGAGCAGAAAACTTAGTACGACTTGACTCCGGTTAAAGGGACTGTAAATGGTAAATTATAAGCTAGAATAATTTGAAGTTAGAACTATTTGAAAGAAATAGGTTAATGCAATTATAAAATATAAAACACAAAATATTATAATAAGACTTTAGATTATATATAAAATTGTTATTCCAATATCGTATGACAACTTGACGGAGTAGACAACAGTAGAGAAAAGCAATGATTAAATGCGTAGTTTATTTTACCAGAAGTGAATAAAAATTCCGGAATTATTTTGTAAAGGTCGATCTGCAGAGCGGCCCAGATTTGAATACAAATGCCGGCTAGTTAGAGAGGTAGTTTTTTACACCGGCGGCGGTGGGTGCCGGCAGTGCGCACCGATGCATTTCCGGCCACTCCCTTCCCCTCTCCCCTCTCCACTTCCTCCTCTCATTACGGTACATAAAGCCATTGTGCAGTTTTGTGAAACGTTATTATTGTATTCTGGGCGAAAAAGTGTCACGGCGGACGTGTGATTTATGTGATGGTGTTAATTTTTGTTTTTTAAGTACAATCTGTGGGTCTCACGTGAAATTCTCCTTGGTTTCACGTGTTTCACAGATCTCCGTGGTTTACTTTTACATACCAAAGTCGATAAGGAATTAAAATTAAAGTGTCGTACATACCATATACCATAATTATCAAATACAAAATAAATGTATGCAAGGTTAATGCGCAAATGTCTAAAGCAAAGCTGTGTTGTATAAACAGTGACAAAATAACAGACGCTCACAAGAAAACCAGAAAATATTGGATTTCTCCTCAGTTAAATCCGCTGATGAAGCAAATTTACATTATGATTTACATCGTCACAAGCAATATGAAAAATTAATTGGAGAATGCAATGTCACTGCTAGATAAAAATCCAGACCTGAATATTTTCTTTTAAGTTAAAAAAATCAACGTTCCTGAAATACTTAAATTTCCTAAAATATCTGAGAAAATGCTGCACTAACCTATTTATCCTCTGCATGTCTAACAGTTTGTGTTGTTTTGAATTCGGTCCAAGTATTTAACATAAGAAATAAGTGTACTTAGCAAATGTTTCTCCGCATTAAATCCCACCCACCATACACATTACTTCTAACATGCCCACAACGTTTTCAACTAATAAACTAGTTTTTGAACAGAATTATTACAATAATTGGTTGTTAACGTCACCTACAGCTTGTTGTCAGCTGGTCTTATGACAGAACACGCGTGTATTTCACCCGGCAACACGGTCGTTCGACGATAAAGTTGCCGCGGAAGCAGCCAAACCAGTGGCCAGTGGCCAGCGTGCGAGCCAAGAGGCGACTTAGTGGCACCACCACAAACAACCACGGTGTCCGAAATGTTCTAAAGAATTGCCCTAAATTACTGCTAACAAACAAATACTTTACCCTGTACAAAATATTGATTATGTCTCCGTAAAATAGCGTCGTGGAATTTTAAAAATAAAATTTATAATTGTTTTTAATTTAGATTTTGTAATATTAAACCACCGGGACAGATTGTTTAGAATTTTGTCTTAAGAAAAAAATTGCTTGATGGAAGCCTTATCAAATCTTTGGGTAAAATGTTTTCAATTTTTGCGTTCTTAGGATAACAAAGTAATTTGTATTAACTGGCTTTTATGCAAGCTAAATTTGTTATACTTTATAACACATCTTATAAATATGTTAAATAAGGTAACCACCTAAATAGGTTCATAACATTCTCAAATTTAAAAAATCACCTTCGGTACGTTGATGCAGATGCAGGTGACCGTAAATGATAGGTACCTCAAGTATTCTAAATCAAGCTAACGATTTAATGTAACATTTTATGCAGAACGTACGTCGTTATAAATACTCTAAAAAAACTAATCATCTTGCTCTTTCACAGTTTACATTTTACCTCTCCTAATGAAAAAATAAATTTGGTCAGGCAGTTTTAGCGTTAAAGAAGGTTTTTCTGTGTTTGTATTTACTCTAAAATTACCCTTAAACGCATATTCACCCTGAATATACTATCCTTACCTAGATGTATCAACCTAAAAAAAATACCCCCGTTGCAGCAGACCTGCATACTCAGCGAATTTCAAGTGCAAAACAGCATATTTCTATCCAACATAGCGAGATTTGACATGTTTTTGTAAGCTCCATAAGAATAACATGGGGAATGAGTATGCAGGTTTGCTGCTACAGGTATGTTTAAACTGGTTGGTTTAAATTCAATATTTAGTAGATCTGAACTAGAAGAAGCCATTTACCAAGTTTTATCAAGTTATGTTGAGAAATAAGCGAAATATAGAATTTTATTTATTTCCCATAAGGTTAACATTGAGACAACGTACTGTGTTTACCACTTTCAATATCTTGGTAACCAATGGACATAGAGCAGTAATTCAAAATACTAAATTGTTTGTTTTTTTGAGCTGAATTCAATGGTGCCAACAAAAATTTGATAAATTTTATTTTTCTATGTGAAAAACTTAAAAAACCTATTTTTGGGGGGTTTATCCCCCTTTACCCCCCCTTCCAGTGGTCCGATCGGGCTGGTTCACGAACTGTCCGAGTGATTACCACTTTACACGTCTGTACCAAATTTCATTAAGATCGGACCATATATACGGCCGCTATCGTGTTAACAGACATATATATATATATAAATTCGAACGAATGGTGTTTTTTGCTTCTGGGGACCCCAAAATGAAAAGTTAACATGGTCTCGGACTTAGGTCTTACCATGAGTACTACCGTAATAGCTTATTCCTTTAAGGAAATTCGCTAAAACATTTCCCTACAAGGTGGTGTTCGAGGGGGGGGGGTCACAGGGGAGGGACGTCAGCGCGCCCTCGTGGTGCAAACTGGAAACACGTGTTGGCCGCGTTCGGCCGCGACTCGCGACTATTTCCAGGGCCATCGCAGAAATCCGCTAATCTAACCTGAGCAACGCTTCCTCCGTTTCGCAAGATGGTTTGAAATACGAAATTTGTGTTTGTACATGCGTCCAAAGGCGATTTTTGGGAAATACAAAATTTTTCTTCAGTCCGATTGAGTTTTGATTTTTAAGATTCTCGGGTATTTTCAAAAATGTTATTATGATTGTAGGGGACACGAGTCAGAAATTTTGTAATTTATCTATGTGAGTGGATTATTCAATTTTGTAAGAATTCGATTAATTTCAGAGGTGTCTTTAGTTTCTCGCGAACTTACTTTAGGAATTCATACTAGAGGAATGATTTATGTTCATTTTATTCATCATTGGAATTATCTAGACTTGGTTGAAGTTTGTTCGTCACACCGCTGCGAAAATAGGGTTTACATGAGATGCGTTGTGGGTCGAAGTAAGCTCTTTCCCGCTCTAGGGAGAGAAAAACTCAGCCGATGACATCACCTGTTCGAATTTTTCGCATTAGTGTAACTCAAACGTAATATAATCAACTGAGTTTTAAACAGAAAAAAAGGATTTGAAGCCTAACTTTAAAGGCAAGACTGTGACATTTTTTTTGGAGTAATTGGCTGAATTATTAAGAAGAGTAACGACGATTATAGTTCATCACGCGAGCCTTAAATTTACTTATCGTATGTCATTTTCCCCCAAAACATGACAAAACGTGGCCTTCGACCATCTATATTACTAATTCTGTAAGCGATTTTTTAAAATCAAAATTGTGAGAGTTTGACAGCTCGCAGGATGATGGGAGATGGCTCAAATAATGAAAGGTCTCGGCTCCAGGGGGTCGGGAAAAATAACAGATTAAATATACTAGAAAATGAGAAATAACGATAATTTATTTTTGGTAAAAAAAACAACCGACTTCAAACGCTCTAAAAAGTATGAAATAATTTTATTTTATAAGTCAAATTTCGTAATATCCAAGCTCACGTATTTCAAGTCGGCGCGGCTCTATCAATATATATGAAACACTCAACTGTGAATAGTGATTAAATATCTCAGTTTGATCTCAATTATAATAATTGCGGGATAAAATTTCAGTCGTCAACTCGAAATTTTGATTTAAAATACAAATTTTACAGTATTGTAGACCCAAGACCGACAAGTAAATTCTCTAGTCTAAATTTAAAACTCTCCTCTCTTATTTATATGAAATTAACACACAATTTTTATTTTAATGTTACATTCAAGTACCGGTAAGCCATACAACAAATACATTCTTCAAATGTTATTAAAACTTCGAGCTATTCTGCCAAGAAGATACATAACTAAGATGCAATATAGAGCCGCGCCGACTTGAAATACGTGAGCTTGGATATTACGAAATTTGACTTATAAAATAAAATTATTTCATACTTTTTAGAGCGTTTGAAGTCGGTTGTTTTTTTTACCAAAAATAAATTATTTCATACTTTTTAGTGGACGTTTTTGTCTTCTATGTTTGATTTCGATTTATTCAATAATAATTGTAGGATACTATTAATACTCCACTCCAGTTCATTTCGCTGATGACTCAATCACTTAATAGATTTCTAAAATGTACTACTGTATTTGCTGAACTCATTTTTTGGACAGGTTAGAACAGTCTCTTGTACAGCGAAGTCTCAGGTAAATGACAATGTATATAGTACACATTATAATTTGTTATAGTCTCCACGTCTCCAGCTATTTATTGCTTATGCGCTATGCATATGGCCACATGTTTGTAAACATATCATTTTATAAGGTATTTTAAAAGCCTATACATGTGCTTTACAGATCAGTCCTATATGGGCCAAATACATTACTGGCAAATTCTCAGCTTAATAGGTTCGTAATTTTCACATTTGACGTACATTCAAATCCATATTTACATTGTAAAACAATATTTAAATGTTCACAGCATTTCACTACTGTACTGTGAGCAAAAAAATTATTTAAACAGTTAGTTGTTCTATATAACATAGATAAGCCACCAGACATTTAAAGATTTTGAGGGTGTAAAATTGTCTGACACCGAGTATGTTCCAGTTCTTCAACATTGGCCGTTTAAGAGATATTAATATAGTCAATTTTTTGTTAGCTCGAAACAGCTGATCTTGATCCTGCTCAATGCAAAATATTTTCAGGTGTTTTTTTATTTTGTGTCTTTCTACGCCAGTGGCATTTTTTAACTGTATTTTAAGAACTGGAATAGATTGCCTCTGTGCTTAGCTCAATCTATTTATTAGTTTTTGCGCGTTTCTATCCTAAAGACACAAACAGATATATCAGACAAAGTTTACTATTTAATGTATTTACGCTTTTTTTGCTTTACAAACTCACGACCACAACATTGCAATTTTGGGAGAATACTCAAAACAATTTTTGAAGCAGATAAACTAAACATTAAAAACCTTATCCCTTCAGCACAGCCTTGGAACATTTCTGAAATTCTGATACGCGGCGGTCATATTATGAATTATCTCACGTGCACAATTACAATCTTCTATTGAATTGATTGAACCCTCGAATTTGGCGACAGATTTTCTCGGACAGTTTACTGTAGAGGTTTTTATTACAAGATAACCATGTGCTTGGCACCTGGAAAATGGAAAATGAGTTAATTTAAGTACATTCGCAAAACTGTCCAGGGGCTCACTCATAAGATCGATCTAGTCTCGAATTACGATGCTTGCACGTT
>JAQJVK010000432.1:0-46811 GCA_035578135.1 Flexamia atlantica
AAAATAGTCGCTTTGGATGTGTGGACAGTGATCCACCTAAGTTTGACATAAAATATAAAAAAAATACGGCAGTGTGTCAGCATGACGTACACGTAGGGTGATGAAATAGGACCAGAACTTTAGTACTATACCACCCAAGTTACCTTAAAAACTTAGGTTTTGGAAATATGGGTGATTAAATTAGTCGCTATGCGATGTGCGGACAACGATTTGTCTAAGTATGACATGAAATATAATAATAAATACGGAGGTGTGCCAACATTACGTACACGTAGGGTGATAGAATAGGACCAGAACTTCTGTATTATACCACCCAAGTTACCGTAAAAACTTAGGTTTTGGAAATATGGCTGATTAAAGTAGTCGCATTGAGATGTGCGGACAGAGATTTGTCGAAGTTTGACATAAAATATAAAAAAAATACGGAGGTGTGCCAACATGACGTACACATAGGATGATAGAATAGGTCCAGAACTTTAGTACTATACCACCCAAGTTACCGTAAAAACTTAGGTTTTGGAAATACGGGTGATTAAAATAGTCGCTTTGGATGTGTGGACAGTGATCCACCTAAGTTTGACATAAAATATAAAATAAATACGGCAGTGTGTCAGCATGACGTACACGTAGGGTGATGAAATAGGACCAGAACTTCTGTATTATACCACCCAAGTTACCGTAAAAACTTAGGTTTTGGAAATATGGCTGATTAAAGTAGTCGCATTGAGATGTGCGGACAGCGATTTGTCAAAGTATGACATGAAAAATAAAATTAATACGGAAGTGTGCCAACATGACGTACACATAGGATGATAGAATAGGTCCCGAAATTTAGTATTATACCACCCAAGTTACCTTAAAAACTTAGGTTTTGGAAATATGGGTGATTAAATTAGTCGCTATGCGATGTGCGGACAACGATTTGTCTAAGTTTGACATGAAATATAAAAATAAATACGGAATTGTGGATACATGACGTACACATAGGGTGATAGAATAGGACCAGAACTTCTGTATTATACCACCCAAGTTACCGTAAAAACTTAGGTTTTGGAAATATGGCTGATTAAAGTAGTCGCATTGAGATGTGCGGACAGAGATTTGTCGAAGTTTGACACGAAATATAAAAAAAATACGGAGGTGTGCCAACATGACGTACCACGTAGGATGATAGAATAGGTCCAGAACTTTAGTACTATACCACCCAAGTTACCGTAAAAACTTAGGTTTTGGAAATATGGCTGATTATATTAGTCGCTATGCGATGTGCGGACAACGATTTGTCTAAGTTGACATGAAATATAAAAATAAATACGGAATTGTGGATACATGACGTACACATAGGGTGATAGAATAGGACCAGAACTTCTGTATTATACCACCATAGTTACCGTAAAAACTTAGGTTTTGGAAATATGGGTGATTAAATTAGTCGCTATGCGATGTGCGGACAACGATTTGTCTAAGTATGACATGAAATATAATAATAAATACGGAGGTGTGCCAACATTACGTACACGTAGGGTGATGAAATAGGACCAGAACTTCTGTATTATACCACCCAAGTTACCGTAAAAACTTAGGTTTTGGAAATATGGCTGATTAAAGTAGTCGCATTGAGATGTGCGGACAGCGATTTGTCAAAGTATGACATGAAAAATAAAATAAATACGGAGGTGTGCCAATATGACGTACACATAGGATGATAGAATAGGACCAAAACTTTAGAACTATACCACCCAAGTTACCTTAAAAACTTAGGTTTTGGAAATATGGGTGATTAAATTAGTCGCTTTGGATGTGTGGACAGTGATCCACCTAAGTTTGACATAAAATATAAAATAAATACGGGTGTGTTAGCATGACGTACACGTAGGGTGATGAAATAGGACCAGAACTTCTGTATTATACCACCCAAGTTACCGTAAAAACTTAGGTTTTGGAAATATGGCTGATTAAAGTAGTCGCATTGAGATGTGCGGACAGCGATTTGTCAAAGTATGACATGAAAAATAAAATAAATACGGAAGTGTGCCAACATGACGTACACATAGGATGATAGAATAGGTCCTGAAATTTAGTATTATACCACCCAAGTTACCATAAAAACTTAGGTTTTGGAAATATGGGTGATTAAATTAGTCGCATTGAGATGTGCGGACAGAGATTTGTCGAAGTTTGACATGAAATATAAAAATAAATACGGAATTATGGATACATGACGTACACATAGGGTGATAGAATAGGACCAGAACTTCTGTATTATACCACCCAAGTTACCGTAAAAACTTAGGTTTTGGAAATATGGCTGATTAAAGTAGTCGCATTGAGATGTGCGGACAGAGATTTGTCGACGTTTGACACGAAATATAAAAAAAATATGGAGGTGTGCCAACATGACGTACACGTAGGGTGATAGAATAGGTCCAGAACTTTAGTACTATACCACCCAAGTTACCGTAAAAACTTAGGTTTTGGAAATATGGCTGATTAAATTAGTCGCTATGCGATGTGCGGACAACGATTTGTCTAAGTTTGACATGAAATATAAAAATAAATACGGAATTGTGGATACATGACGTACACATAGGGTGATAGAATAGGACCAGAACTTCTGTATTATACCACCCAAGGTACCGTAAAAACTTAGGTTTTGGAAATATGGGTGATTAAATTAGTCGCTATGCGATGTGCGGACAACGATTTGTCTAAGTATGACATGAAATATAACAATAAATACGGAGGTGTGCCAACATTACGTACACGTAGGGTGATGAAATAGGACCATAACGTCTGTATTATACCACCCAAGTTACCGTAAAAACTTAGGTTTTGGAAATATGGGTGATTAAATTAGTCGCTTTGGATGTGTGGACAGTGATCCACCTAAGTTTGACATAAAATATAAAATAAATACGGCAGTGTGTCAGCATGACGTACACGTAGGGTGATGAAATAGGACCAGAACTTCTGTATTATACCACCCAAGTTACCGTAAAAACTTAGGTTTTGGAAATATGGCTGATTAAAGTAGTCGCATTGAGATGTGCGGACAGCGATTTGTCAAAGTATGACATGAAAAATAAAATAAATACGGAAGTGTGCCAACATGACGTACACATAGGATGATAGAATAGGTCCTGAAATTTAGTATTATAAATTGGTTTTGGAAATATGGGTGATTAAATTAGTCGCATTAAGATGTGCGGACAGAGATTTGTCGAAGTTTGACATGAAATATAAAAATAAATACGGAATTGTGGATACATGACGTACACATAGGGTGATAGAAGAGGACCAGAACTTCTGTATTAAACCACCCAAGTTACCGTAAAAACTTAGGTTTTTGGAAATATGGGTGATTAAATTAGTCGCTATGCGATGTGCGGACAACGATTTGTCTAAGTTTGACACGAAATATAAAAAAAATACGGAGGTGTGCCAATATGACGTACACATAGGATGATAGAATAGGTCCTGAAATTTAGAATTATACCACCCAAGTTAAGTTTAAGTTTGACATAAAATATAAAATAAATACAGCAGTGTGTCAGCATGACGTACACGTAGGGTGATGAAATAGGACCAGAACTTCTGTATTATACCACCCAAGTTACCGTAAAAACTTAGGTTTTGGAAATATGGCTGATTAAAGTAGTCGCATTGAGATGTGCGGACAGCGATTTGTCAAAGTATGACATGAAAAATAAAATAAATACGGAAGTGTGCCAACATGACGTACACATAGGATGATAGAATAGGTCCTGAAATTTAGTATTATAACACCCAAGTTACCTTAAAAACTTAGGTTTTGGAAATATGGGTGATTAAATTAGTCGCATTGAGATGTGCGGACAGAGATTTGTCGAAGTTTGACATGAAATATAAAAATAAATACGGAATTGTGGATACATGACGTACACATAGGGTGATAGAATAGGACCAGAACTTCTGTATTATACCACCCAAGTTACCGTAAAAACTTAGGTTTTGGAAATATGGCTGATTAAAGAAGTCGCATTGAGATGTGCGGACAGAGATTTGTCGACGTTTGACACGAAATATAAAAAAATACGGAGGTGTGCCAACATGACGTACACGTTGGATGATAGAATAGGTCCAGAACTTTAGTACTATACCACCCAAGTTACCGTAAAAACTTAGGTTTTGGAAATATGGCTGATTAAATTAGTCGCTATGCGATGTGCGGACAACGATTTGTCTAAGTTTGACATGAAATATAAAAATAAATACGGAATTGTGGATACATGACGTACACATAGGGTGATAGAATAGGACCAAAACTTCTGTATTATACCACCCAAGTTACCGTAAAAACTTAGGTTTTGGAAATATAGGTGATTAAATTAGTCGCTATGCGATGTGCGGACAACGATTTGTCTAAGTATGACATGAAATATAATAATAAATACGGAGGTGTGCCAACATTACGTACACGTAATGTGATGAAATAGAACCAGAACTTCTGTATTATACCACCCAAGTTACCGTAAAAACTTAGGTTTTGGAAATATGGGTGATTAAATTAGTCGCTATGCGATGTGCGGACAACGATTTGTCTAAGTTTGACATGAAATATAAAAATAAATACGGAATTGTGGATACATGACGTACACATAGGGTGATAGAAAAGGACCAGAACTTCTGTACTATACCACCCAAGTTACCGTAAAAACTTAGGTTTTGGAAATATGGCTGTTTAAAGTAGTCGCATTGATATGTGCGGACAGCGATTTGTCAAAGTATGACAAGAAAAATAAAATAAATACGGAAGTGTGCCAACATGACGTACACATAGGATGATAGAATAGGTCCTGAAATTTAGTATTATAAATTGGTTTTGGAAATATGGGTGATTAAATTAGTCGCATTGAGATGTGCGGACAGAGATTTGTCGAAGTTTGACATGAAATATAAAAATAAATACGGAATTGTGGATACATGACGTACACATAGGGTGATAGAAGAGGACCAGAACTTCTGTATTATACCACCCAAGTTACCGTAAAAACTTAGGTTTTTGGAAATATGGGTGATTAAATTAGTCGCTATGCGATGTGCGGACAACGATTTGTCTAAGTTTGACATGAAATATAAAAATAAATACGGAATTGTGGATACATGACGTACACATAGGGTGATAGAATAGGACCAGAACTTCTGTACTATACCACCCAAGTTACCGTAAAAACTTAGGTTTTGGAAATATGGTTGTTTAAAGTAGTCGCATTGAGATGTGCGGACAGCGATTTGTCGAAGTTTGACACGAAATATAAAAAAAATACGGAGGTGTGCCAATATGACGTACACATAGGATGATAGAATAGGTCCTGAAATTTAGAATTATACCACCCAAGTTAAGTTTAAGTTTGACATAAAATATAAAATAAATACGGCAGTGTGTCAGCATGACGTACACGTAGGGTGATGAAATAGGACCAGAACTTCTGTACTATACCACCCAAGTTACCGTAAAAACTTAGGTTTTGGAAATATGGCTGATTAAAGTAGTCGCATTGAGATGTGCGGACAGCGATTTGTCAAAGTATGACATGAAAAATAAAATAAATACGGAAGTGTGCCAACATGACGTACACATAGGATGATAGAATAGGTCCTGAAATTTAGTATTATACCACCCAAGTTACCTTAAAAACTTAGGTTTTGGAAATATGGGTGATTAAATTAGTCGCATTGAGATGTGCGGACAGAGATTTGTCGAAGTTTGACACGAAATATAAAAATAAATACGGAATTGTGGATACATGACGTACTCGTAGGGTGATAGAATAGGACCAGAACTTCTGTATTATACCACCCAAGTTACCGTTAAAACTTAGGTTTTGGAAATATGGCTGATTAAAGTAGTCGCATTGAGATGTGCGGACAGCGATTTGTCTAAGTTTGACATGAAATATAAAAATAAATACAGGATAAAAAAAAATAAATTTGACAGGAAAAATAAAATAAATACGGAAGTGTGCCAACATGACGTACACATAGGATGATAGAATAGGTCCTGAAATTTAGTATTATACCACCCAAGTTACCTTAAAAACTTAGGTTTTGGAAATATGGGTGATTAAATTAGTCGCTATGCGATGTGCGGACAACGATTTGTCTAAGTTTGACATGAAATATAAAAATAAATACGGAATTGTGGATACAACACGTACACATAGGGTGATAGAATAGGACCAGAACTTCTGTACTATACTACCCAATTTACCGTAAAAACTTCGGTTTTGGAAATATGGCTGATTAAAGTAGTCGCATTGAGATGTGCGGACAGCGATTCCATATTTCCAAAACCTAAGTTCTTAAGGTAACTTGGGTGGTATAGTACTAAAGTTCTGGACCTATTCTATCATACTATGTGTACGTCATGTTGGAACACTTCCGTATTTATTTTATATTTAATGTCAAACTTAGACAAATCGCTGTCCGCCCATCGCAAAGCGACTACTTTAATCAGCCATATTTCCAAAACCCAAGTTTTTACGGTAACTTGGGTGGTATAATACAGAAGTTCTGGTCCTATTCTATCACCCTATGTGTACGTCTTGTTGGCACACTCGCGTATTTATTTTATATTTAATGTCAAACTTAGGCGGATCGCTGTCCACACATCCAAAGCGACTATTTTAATTACCCATATTTCCAAAACCTAAGTTTTTCGGATAACCTGAGTGGTATAATACTATAGTTCTGGTCCTATTCTATCACCCTATGTGTACGTCATGTATCCACAATTCCGTATTTATTTTTATATTTCATGTCAAACTTAGACAAATCGTTGTCCGCACATCGCATAGCGACTACCTTAATCAGCCATATTTCCAAAACCTAAGTTTTTACGGTAACTTGGGTGGTATAATACAGAAGTTCTGGTCCTATTCTATCACCCTACGTGTACGTAATGTTGGCACACCTCCGTATTTATTATTATATTTCATGTCATACTTAGTCAAATCGTTGTCCGCACATCGCATAGCGACTAATTTAATCACCCATATTTCCAAAACTAAGTTTTTACGGTAACTTGGGTAGTATAATACAGAAGTTCTGGACCTATTCTATCATCCTATGTGTACGTCATGTTGGCACACCTCCGTATCTTTTTTATATTTCGTGTCAAACTTCGACAAATCGTTGTCCGCACATCGCATAGCGACTACTTTAATCAGCCATATTTCCAAAACCTAAGTTTTTAAGGTAACTTGGGTGGTATAATACTAAATTTCAGGACCTATTCTATCATCCTATGTGTACGTCATGTTGGCACACTTCCGTATTTATTTTATTTTTCATGTCATACTTTGACAAATCGCTGTCCGCACATCTCAATGCGACCACTTTAATCAGCCATATTTCCAAAACCTAAGTTTTTAAGGTAACTTGGGTGGTATAATACTTAATTTCAGGACCTATTCTATCAACCTATGTGTACGTCATGTATCCACAATTCCGTATTTATTTTTATATTTCATGTCAAACTTAGACAAATCGTTGTCAGCACATCTCAATGCGACTACTTTAATCAGCCATATTTCCAAAACCTAAGTTTTTAAGGTAACTTGGGTGGTATAATACTAAATTTCAGGACCTATTCTATCATCCTATGTGTACGTCATGTTGGCACACTTCCGTATTTATTTTATTTTTCATGTCATACTTTGACAAATCGCTGTCCGCACATCTCAATATGGCTGATTAAAGTAGTCGCATTGAGATGTGCGGACAGCGATTTGTCAAAGTATGACATGAAAAATAAAATAAATACGGAAGTGTGCCAACATGACGTACACATAGGATGATAGAATAGGTCCAGAACTTTAGTACTATACCACCCAAGTTACCTTAAAAACTTAGGTTTTGGAAATATGGGTGATTAAATTAGTCGCTATGCGATGTGCGGACAACGATTTCTCTAAGTTTGACATGAAATATAAAAATAAATACGGAATTTTGGATACAGGACGTACACATTGGGTGATAGAATAGGATTAGAACTATATTATTATACCACTCAGGTTACCGTCAAAACTTAGGTTTTGGAAATACGGGTGATTAAAATAGTCGCTTTGGATGTGTGGACAGCGATCCACCTAAGTTTGACATAAAATATAAAATAAATACGGAAGTGTGTCAGCATGACGTACACGTAGGATGAAAGAATAGGACCAAAACTTTAGTACTATACCACCCAAGTTACCTTAAAAACTTAGGTTTTGGAAATATGGGTGATTAAATTAGTCGCTATGCGATGTGCGGACAACGATTTGTCTTAGTATGACATGAAATATAATAATAAATACGGAGGTGTGCCAACATTACGTACACGTAGGGTGATAGAATAGGACCAGAACTTTTGTATTATACCACCCAAGTTACCGTAATAACTTAGGTTTTGGAAATATGGCTGATTAAAGTAGTCGCATTGAGATGTGCGGACAGCGATCCACCTAAATTTGACATAAAATATAAAATAAATACGGCAGTGTGTCAGCATGACGTACACGTAGGATGAAAGAATAGGACCAGAACTTTAGTACTATACCACCAAAGTTACCTTAAAAACTTAGGTTTTGGAAATATGGGTGATTAAATTAGTCCCTATGCGATGTGCGGACAACGATTTGTCTAAGTATGACATGTAATATAGAAATAAATACTGAAGTGTGCCAACATTACGGTCACATAGGGTGATAGAATAGGACCAGAAAGTCTGTATTATACCACCCAAGTTACCGTAAATACTTAGGTTTTGGAAATATGGCTGATTAAAGTAGTCGCATTGAGATGTGCGGACAGCGATTTGTCTAAGTTTGACATGAAATATAAAAATAAATACGGAGGTGTGCCAACATTACGTACACGTAGGGTGATAGAATAGGACCAGAACTTCTGTATTATACCACCCAAGTTACCGTAAAAACTTAGGTTTTGGAAATATGGGTGATTAAATTAGTCGCTATGCGATGTGCGGACAACGATTTGTCGAAGTTTGACACGAAATATAAAAAAAATACGGAGGTGTGCCAACATGACGTACACATAGGATGATAGAATAGGTCTAGAACTTTAGTACTATACCACCCAAGTTACCGTAAAAACTTAGGATTTGGAAATATGGGTGATTAAATTAGTCGCTATGCGATGTGCGGAAAACGATTTGTCTAAGTTTGACATGAAATATAAAAATAAATACGGAGGTGTGCCAACATTACGTACACGTAAGGTGTTAGAATAGGACCAGAACTTCTGTATTATACCACCCAAGTTACCGTAAAAACTTAGGTTTTGGAAATATGGGTGATTAAATTAGTCGCTATGCGATGTGCGGACAACGATTTGTCGAAGTTTGACACGAAATATAAAAAAAATACGGAGGTGTGCCAACATGACGTACACATAGGATGATAGAATAGGTCTAGAACTTTAGTACTATACCACCCAAGTTACCGTAAAAACTTAGGATTTGGAAATATGGGTGATTAAATTAGTCGCTATGCGATGTGCGGACAACGATTTGTCTAAGTTTGACATGAAATATAAAAATAAATACGGAGGTGTGCCAACATTACGTACACGTAGGGTGATAGAATAGGACCAGAACTTCTGTATTATACCACCCAAGTTACCGTAAAAACCTAGGTTTTGGAAATATGGGTGATTAAATTAGTCGCTATGCGATGTGCGGACAACGATTTGTCTAAGTATGACATGAAATATAATAATAAATACGAAGGTGTGCCAACATTACGTACACGTAAGGTGTTAGAATAGGACCAGAACTTCTGTATTATACCACCCAAGTTACCGTAAAAACTTAGGTCTTGGAAATATGACTGATTAAAGTAGTCGCATTAAGATGTGCGGAAAGAGATTTGTCGAAGTTTGACACGAAATATAAAAAAATACGGAGGTGTGCCAACATGACGTACACATTGGATGATAGAATAGGTCCAGAACTTTAGTACTATACCACCCAAGTTACCTTAAAAACTTAGGTTTTGGAAATACGGGTGATTAAAATAGTCGCTTTGGATGTGTGATAGAATAGGGTGATAGAATAGGACCAGAAAGTCTGTATTATACCACCCAAGTTACCGTAAATACTTAGGTTTTGGAAATATGGCTGATTAAAATAGTCGCATTGAGATGTGCGGACAACGATTTGTCTAAGTTTGACATGAAATATAAAAATAAATACGGAGGTGTGCCAACATTACGTACACGTAGGATGAAAGAATAGGACCAAAACTTTAGTACTATACCACCCAAGTTACCTTAAAAACTTAGGTTTTGGAAATATGGGTGATTAAATTAGTCGCTATGCGATGTGCGGACAACGATTTGTCTAAGTATGACATGAAATATAATAATAAATACGGAGGTGTGCCAACATTACGTACACGTAGGGTGATAGAATAGGACCAGAACTTTTGTATTATACCACCCAAGTTACCGTAATAACTTAGGTTTTGGAAATATGGCTGATTAAAGTAGTCGCATTGAGATGTGCGGACAGCGATCCACCTAAATTTGACATAAAATATAAAATAAATACGGCAGTGTGTCAGCATGACGTACACGTAGGATGAAAGAATAGGACCAGAACTTTAGTACTATACCACCAAAGTTACCTTAAAAACTTAGGTTTTGGAAATATGGGTGATTAAATTAGTCCCTATGCGATGTGCGGACAACGATTTGTCTAAGTATGACATGTAATATAGAAATAAATACGGAAGTGTGCCAACATTACGGTCACATAGGGTGATAGAATAGGACCAGAAAGTCTGTATTATACCACCCAAGTTACCGTAAATACTTAGGTTTTGGAAATATGGCTGATTAAAGTAGTCGCATTGAGATGTGCGGACAGCGATTTGTCTAAGTTTGACATGAAATATAAAAATAAATACGGAGGTGTGCCAACATTACGTACACGTAGGGTGATAGAATAGGACCAGAACTTCTGTATTATACCACCCAAGTTACCGTAAAAACTTAGGTTTTGGAAATATGGGTGATTAAATTAGTCGCTATGCGATGTGCGGACAACGATTTGTCGAAGTTTGACACGAAATATAAAAAAAATACGGAGGTGTGCCAACATGACGTACACATAGGATGATAGAATAGGTCTAGAACTTTAGTACTATACCACCCAAGTTACCGTAAAAACTTAGGATTTGGAAATATGGGTGATTAAATTAGTCGCTATGCGATGTGCGGAAAACGATTTGTCTAAGTTTGACATGAAATATAAAAATAAATACGGAGGTGTGCCAACATTACGTACACGTAAGGTGTTAGAATAGGACCAGAACTTCTGTATTATACCACCCAAGTTACCGTAAAAACTTAGGTTTTGGAAATATGGGTGATTAAATTAGTCGCTATGCGATGTGCGGACAACGATTTGTCGAAGTTTGACACGAAATATAAAAAAAATACGGAGGTGTGCCAACATGACGTACACATAGGATGATAGAATAGGTCTAGAACTTTAGTACTATACCACCCAAGTTACCGTAAAAACTTAGGATTTGGAAATATGGGTGATTAAATTAGTCGCTATGCGATGTGCGGACAACGATTTGTCTAAGTTTGACATGAAATATAAAAATAAATACGGAGGTGTGCCAACATTACGTACACGTAGGGTGATAGAATAGGACCAGAACTTCTGTATTATACCACCCAAGTTACCGTAAAAACCTAGGTTTTGGAAATATGGGTGATTAAATTAGTCGCTATGCGATGTGCGGACAACGATTTGTCTAAGTATGACATGAAATATAATAATAAATACGAAGGTGTGCCAACATTACGTACACGTAAGGTGTTAGAATAGGACCAGAACTTCTGTATTATACCACCCAAGTTACCGTAAAAACTTAGGTCTTGGAAATATGACTGATTAAAGTAGTCGCATTAAGATGTGCGGAAAGAGATTTGTCGAAGTTTGACACGAAATATAAAAAAATACGGAGGTGTGCCAACATGACGTACACATTGGATGATAGAATAGGTCCAGAACTTTAGTACTATACCACCCAAGTTACCTTAAAAACTTAGGTTTTGGAAATACGGGTGATTAAAATAGTCGCTTTGGATGTGTGGACAGCGATCCACCTAAGTTTGACATAAAATATAAAATAAATACGGCAGTGTGTCAGCATGACGTACACGTAGGATGAAAGAATAGGACCAGAACTTTAGTACTATACCACCCAAGTTACCTTAAAAACTTAGGTTTTGGAAATATGGGTGATTAAATTAGTCGCTATGCGATGTGCGGACAACGATTTGTCGAAGTTTGACACGAAATATAAAAAAAATACGGAGGTGTGCCAACATGACGTACACATAGGATGATAGAATAGGTCTAGAACTTTAGTACTATACCACCCAAGTTACCGTAAAAACTTAGGATTTGGAAATATGGGTGATTAAATTAGTCGCTATGCGATGTGCGGACAACGATTTGTCTAAGTTTGACATGAAATATAAAAATAAATACGGAGGTGTGCCAACATTACGTACACGTAGGGTGATAGAATAGGACCAGAACTTCTGTATTATACCACCCAAGTTACCGTAAAAACCTAGGTTTTGGAAATATGGGTGATTAAATTAGTCGCTATGCGATGTGCGGACAACGATTTGTCTAAGTATGACATGAAATATAATAATAAATACGAAGGTGTGCCAACATTACGTACACGTAAGGTGTTAGAATAGGACCAGAACTTCTGTATTATACCACCCAAGTTACCGTAAAAACTTAGGTCTTGGAAATATGACTGATTAAAGTAGTCGCATTTAGATGTGCGGAAAGAGATTTGTCGAAGTTTGACACGAAATATAAAAAAATACGGAGGTGTGCCAACATGACGTACACATTGGATGATAGAATAGGTCCAGAACTTTAGTACTATACCACCCAAGTTACCTTAAAAACTTAGGTTTTGGAAATACGGGTGATTAAAATAGTCGCTTTGGATGTGTGGACAGCGATCCACCTAAGTTTGACATAAAATATAAAATAAATACGGCAGTGTGTCAGCATGACGTACACGTAGGATGAAAGAATAGGACCAGAACTTTAGTACTATACCACCCAAGTTACCTTAAAAACTTAGGTTTTGGAAATATGGGTGACTAAATTAGTCGCTATGCGATGTGCGACAACGATTTGTCTAAGTATGACATGTAATATAGAAATAAATACGGAAGTGTGCCAACATTACGGTCACATAGGGTGATAGAATAGGACCAGAAAGTCTGTATTATACCACCCAAGTTACCGTAAATACTTAGGTTTTGGAAATATGGCTGATTAAAATAGTCGCATTGAGATGTGCGGACAACGATTTGTCTAAGTTTGACATGAAATATAAAAATAAATACGGAGGTGTGCCAACATTACGTACACGTAGGGTGATAGAATAGGACCAGAACTTCTGTATTATACCACCCAAGTTACCGTAAAAACTTAGGTTTTGGAAATATGGGTGATTAAATTAGTCGCTATGCGATGTGCGGACAACGATTTGTCGAAGTTTGACACGAAATATAAAAAAAATACGGAGGTGTGCCAACATGACGTACACATAGGATGATAGAATAGGTCTAGAACTTTAGTACTATACCACCCAAGTTACCGTAAAAACTTAGGATTTGGAAATATGGGTGATTAAATTAGTCGCTATGCGATGTGCGGAAAACGATTTGTCTAAGTTTGACATGAAATATAAAAATAAATACGGAGGTGTGCCAACATTACGTACACGTAGGGTGATAGAATAGGACCAGAACTTCTGTATTATACCACCCAAGTTACCGTAAAAACCTAGGTTTTGGAAATATGGGTGATTAAATTAGTCGCTATGCGATGTGCGGACAACGATTTGTCTAAGTATGACATGAAATATAATAATAAATACGAAGGTGTGCCAACATTACGTACACGTAAGGTGTTAGAATAGGACCAGAACTTCTGTATTATACCACCCAAGTTACCGTAAAAACTTAGGTCTTGGAAATATGACTGATTAAAGTAGTCGCATTAAGATGTGCGGAAAGAGATTTGTCGAAGTTTGACACGAAATATAAAAAAATACGGAGGTGTGCCAACATGACGTACACATTGGATGATAGAATAGGTCCAGAACTTTAGTACTATACCACCCAAGTTACCTTAAAAACTTAGGTTTTGGAAATACGGGTGATTAAAATAGTCGCTTTGGATGTGTGGACAGCGATCCACCTAAGTTTGACATAAAATATAAAATAAATACGGCAGTGTGTCAGCATGACGTACACGTAGGATGAAAGAATAGGACCAGAACTTTAGTACTATACCACCCAAGTTACCTTAAAAACTTAGGTTTTGGAAATATGGGTGATTAAATTAGTCGCTATGCGATGTGCGGACAACGATTTGTCGAAGTTTGACACGAAATATAAAAAAATACGGAGGTTTGCCAACATGACGTACACATAGGATGATAGAATAGGTCTAGAACTTTAGTACTATACCACCCAAGTTACCGTAAAAACTTAGGATTTGGAAATATGGGTGATTAAATTAGTCGCTATGCGATGTGCGGACAACGATTTGTCTAAGTTTGACATGAAATATAAAAATAAATACGGAGGTGTGCCAACATTACGTACACGTAGGGTGATAGAATAGGACCAGAACTTCTGTATTATACCACCCAAGTTACCGTAAAAACTTAGGTTTTGGAAATATGGGTGATTAAATTAGTCGCTATGCGATGTGCGGACAACGATTTGTCGAAGTTTGACACGAAATATAAAAAAAATACGGAGGTGTGCCAACATGACGTACACATAGGATGATAGAATAGGTCTAGAACTTTAGTACTATACCACCCAAGTTACCGTAAAAACTTAGGATTTGGAAATATGGGTGATTAAATTAGTCGCTATGCGATGTGCGGACAACGATTTGTCTAAGTTTGACATGAAATATAAAAATAAATACGGAGGTGTGCCAACATTACGTACACGTAGGGTGATAGAATAGGACCAGAACTTCTGTATTATACCACCCAAGTTACCGTAAAAACCTAGGTTTTGGAAATATGGGTGATTAAATTAGTCGCTATGCGATGTGCGGACAACGATTTGTCTAAGTATGACATGAAATATAATAATAAATACGAAGGTGTGCCAACATTACGTACACGTAAGGTGTTAGAATAGGACCAGAACTTCTGTATTATACCACCCAAGTTACCGTAAAAACTTAGGTCTTGGAAATATGACTGATTAAAGCAGTCGCATTTAGATGTGCGGAAAGAGATTTGTCGAAGTTTGACACGAAATATAAAAAAATACGGAGGTGTGCCAACATGACGTACACATTGGATGATAGAATAGGTCCAGAACTTTAGTACTATACCACTCAAGTTACCTTAAAAACTTAGGTTTTGGAAATACGGGTGATTAAAATAGTCGCTTTGGATGTGTGGACAGCGATCCACCTAAGTTTGACATAAAATATAAAATAAATACGGCAGTGTGTCAGCATGACGTACACGTAGGATGAAAGAATAGTACCAGAACTTTAGTACTATACCACCCAAGTTACCTTAAAAACTTAGGTTTTGGAAATATGGGTGACTAAATTAGTCGCTATGCGATGTGCGACAACGATTTGTCTAAGTATGACATGTAATATAGAAATAAATACGGAAGTGTGCCAACATTACGGTCACATAGGGTGATAGAATAGGACCAGAAAGTCTGTATTATACCACCCAAGTTACCGTAAAAACTTAGGTTTTGGAAATACGGGTGATTAAATTAGTCGCATTGAGATGTGCGGACAGCGATTTGTCTAAGTTTGACATGAAATATAAAAATAAATACGGAATTGTGGATACATGACGTACACATAGGGTGATAGAATAGGACCAGAACTTCTGTATTATACCACCCAAGTTACCGTAAAAACTTAGGTTTTGGAAATATGGGTGATTAAATTAGTCGCTATGCGATGTGCGGACAACGATTTGTCTAAGTATGACATGAAATATAATAATAAATACGGAGGTGTGCCAACATTACGTACACGTAGGGTGATAGAATTGGACCAGAACTTCTGTATTATACCACCCAAGTTACCGTAAAAACTTAGGTTTTGGAAATATGGCTGGTTAAAGTAGTCGCATTGAGATGTGCGGACAGAGATTTGTCGAAGTTTGACATAAAATATAAAAAAAATACGGAGGTGTGCCAACATGACGTACACATAGGATGATAGAATAGGTCCAGAACTTTAGTACTATACCACCCAAGTTACCTTAAAAACTTAGGTTTTGGAAATACGGGTGATTAAATTAGTCGCATTGAGATGTGCGGACAGCGATTTGTCTAAGTTTGACATGAAATATAAAAATAAATACGGAATTGTGGATACATGTCGTACACATAGGGTGATCGAATAGGACCAGAACTTCTGTATTATACCACCCAAGTTACCGAAAAAACTTAGGTTTTGGAAATATGGCTGATTAAAGTAGTCGCATTGAGATGTGCGGACAGCGATTTGTCAAAGTATGACATGAAAAATAAAATAAATACGGAAGTGTGCCAACATGACGTACACATAGGATGAAAGAATAGGTCCAGAACTTTAGTACTATAGCACCCAAGTTACCGTAAAAACTTAGGTTTTGGAAATATGGGTGATTAAATTAGTCGCTATGCGATGTGCGGACAACGATTTGTCTAAGTTTGACATGAAATATAAAAATAAATACGGAGGTGTGCCAACATTACGTACACGTAGGGTGATAGAATAGGACCAGAACTTCTGTATTATACCACCCAAGTTACCGTAAAAACTTAGGTTTTGGAAATATGGCTGAATAAAGTAGTCGCATTGAGATGTGCGGACAGTGATTTGTCGAAGTTTGACACGAAATATAAAAAAATACGGAGGTGTGCCAACATGACGTACACATAAGATGGTAGAATAGGTCCAGAACTTTAGTACTATACCACCCAAGTTACCTTAAAAACTTAGGTTTTGGAAATACGGGTGATTAAATTAGTCGCCATACGATGTGCGGACAACGATTTGTCTAAGTTTGACATGAAATATAAAAATAAATACGGAGGTGTGCCAACATGACGTACACATAGGATGATAGAATAGGTCCTGAAATTTAGAATTATACCACCCAAGTTACCTTAAAAACTTAGGTTTTGGAAATACGGGTGATTAAATTAGTCGCATTGAGATGTGCGGACAGCGATTTGTCTAAGTTTGACATGAAATATAAAAATAAATACGGAATTGTGGATACATGACGTACACATAGGGTGATAGAATAGGACCAGAACTTCTGTATTATACCACCCAAGTTACCGTAAAAACTTGGGTTTTGGAAATATGGCTGATTAAAGTAGTCGCATTGAGATGTGCGGACAGAGATTTGTCGAAGTTTGACATAAAATATAAAAAAAATACGGAGGTGTGCCAACATGACGTACACATAGGATGATAGAATAGGTCCAGAACTTTAGTACTATACCACCCAAGTTACCTTAAAAACTTAGGTTTTGGAAATATGGGTGATTAAATTAGTCGCTATGCGATGTGCGGACATCGATTTGTCTAAGTTTGACATGAAATATAAAAATAAATACGGAATTGTGGATACATGACGTACATATAGGGTGATAGAATAGGACCAGAACTTCTGTATTATACCACCCAAGTTACCGTAAAAACTTAGGTTTTGGAAATATGGGTGATTAAATTAGTCGCTATGCGATGTGCGGACAACGATTTGTCTAAGTATGACATGAAATATAATAATAAATACGGAGGTGTGCCAACATTACGTACACGTAGGGTGATAGAATTGGACCAGAACTTCTGTATTATACCACCCAAGTTACCGTAAAAACTTAGGTTTTGGAAATATGGCTGATTAAAGTAGTCGCATTGAGATGTGCGGACAGAGATTTGTCGAAGTTTGACATAAAATATAAAAAAAATACGGAGGTGTGCCAACATGACGTACACATAGGATGATAGAATAGGTCCAGAACTTTAGTACTATACCACCCAAGTTACCTTAAAAACTTAGGTTTTGGAAATACGGGTGATTAAATTAGTCGCATTGAGATGTGCGGACAGCGATTTGTCTAAGTTTGACATGAAATATAAAAATAAATACGGAATTGTGGATACATGTCGTACACATAGGGTGATCGAATAGGACCAGAACTTCTGTATTATACCACCCAAGTTACCGAAAAAACTTAGGTTTTGGAAATATGGCTGATTAAAGTAGTCGCATTGAGATGTGCGGACAGCGATTTGTCAAAGTATGACATGAAAAATAAAATAAATACGGAAGTGTGCCAACATGACGTACACATAGGATGAAAGAATAGGTCCAGAACTTTAGTACTATAGCACCCAAGTTACCGTAAAAACTTAGGTTTTGGAAATATGGGTGATTAAATTAGTCGCTATGCGATGTGCGGACAACGATTTGTCTAAGTTTGACATGAAATATAAAAATAAATACGGAGGTGTGCCAACATTACGTACACGTAGGGTGATAGAATAGGACCAGAACTTCTGTATTATACCACCCAAGTTACCGTAAAAACTTAGGTTTTGGAAATATGGCTGAATAAAGTAGTCGCATTGAGATGTGCGGACAGTGATTTGTCGAAGTTTGACACGAAATATAAAAAAATACGGAGGTGTGCCAACATGACGTACACATAAGATGGTAGAATAGGTCCAGAACTTTAGTACTATACCACCCAAGTTACCTTAAAAACTTAGGTTTTGGAAATACGGGTGATTAAATTAGTCGCCATGCGATGTGCGGACAACGATTTGTCTAAGTTTGACATGAAATATAAAAATAAATACGGAGGTGTGCCAACATGACGTACACATAGGATGATAGAATAGGTCCAGAACTTTAGTACTATACCACCCAAGTTACCTTAAAAACTTAGGTTTTGGAAATATGGGTGATTAAATTAGTCGCTATGCGATGTGCGGACATCGATTTGTCTAAGTTTGACATGAAATATAAAAATAAATACGGAATTGTGGATACATGACGTACATATAGGGTGATAGAATAGGACCAGAACTTCTGTATTATACCACCCAAGTTACCGTAAAAACTTAGGTTTTGGAAATATGGGTGATTAAATTAGTCGCTATGCGATGTGCGGACAACGATTTGTCTAAGTATGACATGAAATATAATAATAAATACGGAGGTGTGCCAACATTACGTACACGTAGGGTGATAGAATTGGACCAGAACTTCTGTATTATACCACCCAAGTTACCGTAAAAACTTAGGTTTTGGAAATATGGCTGATTAAAGTAGTCGCATTGAGATGTGCGGACAGAGATTTGTCTAAGTTTGACATAAAATATAAAAAAAATACGGAGGTGTGCCAACATGACGTACACATAGGATGATAGAATAGGTCCAGAACTTTAGTACTATACCACCCAAGTTACCTTAAAAACTTAGGTTTTGGAAATACGGGTGATTAAATTAGTCGCATTGAGATGTGCGGACAGCGATTTGTCTAAGTTTGACATGAAATATAAAAATAAATACGGAATTGTGGATACATGTCGTACACATAGGGTGATCGAATAGGACCAGAACTTCTGTATTATACCACCCAAGTTACCGAAAAAACTTAGGTTTTGGAAATATGGCTGATTAAAGTAGTCGCATTGAGATGTGCGGACAGCGATTTGTCAAAGTATGACATGAAAAATAAAATAAATACGGAAGTGTGCCAACATGACGTACACATAGGATGAAAGAATAGGTCCAGAACTTTAGTACTATAGCACCCAAGTTACCGTAAAAACTTAGGTTTTGGAAATATGGGTGATTAAATTAGTCGCTATGCGATGTGCGGACAACGATTTGTCTAAGTTTGACATGAAATATAAAAATAAATACGGAGGTGTGCCAACATTACGTACACGTAGGGTGATAGAATAGGACCAGAACTTCTGTATTATACCACCCAAGTTACCGTAAAAACTTAGGTTTTGGAAATATGGCTGAATAAAGTAGTCGCATTGAGATGTGCGGACAGTGATTTGTCGAAGTTTGACACGAAATATAAAAAAATACGGAGGTGTGCCAACATGACGTACACATAAGATGGTAGAATAGGTCCAGAACTTTAGTACTATACCACCCAAGTTACCTTAAAAACTTAGGTTTTGGAAATACGGGTGATTAAATTAGTCGCCATGCGATGTGCGGACAACGATTTGTCTAAGTTTGACATGAAATATAAAAATAAATACGGAGGTGTGCCAACATGACGTACACATAGGATGATAGAATAGGTCCTGAAATTTAGAATTATACCACCCAAGTTACCTTAAAAACTTAGGTTTTGGAAATACGGGTGATTAAATTAGTCGCATTGAGATGTGCGGACAGCGATTTGTCTAAGTTTGACATGAAATATAAAAATAAATACGGAATTGTGGATACATGACGTACACATAGGGTGATAGAATAGGACCAGAACTTCTGTATTATACCACCCAAGTTACCGTAAAAACTTGGGTTTTGGAAATATGGCTGATTAAAGTAGTCGCATTGAGATGTGCGGACAGAGATTTGTCGAAGTTTGACATAAAATATAAAAAAAATACGGAGGTGTGCCAACATGACGTACACATAGGATGATAGAATAGGTCCAGAACTTTAGTACTATACCACCCAAGTTACCTTAAAAACTTAGGTTTTGGAAATACGGGTGATTAAATTAGTCGCATTGAGATGTGCGGACAGCGATTTGTCTAAGTTTGACATGAAATATAAAAATAAATACGGAATTGTGGATACATGACGTACACATAGGGTGATCGAATAGGACCAGAACTTCTGTATTATACCACCCAAGTTACCGTAAAAACTTAGGTTTTGGAAATATGGCTGATTAAAGTAGTCGCATTGTGATGTGCGGACAGCGATTTGTCAAAGTATGACATGAAAAATAAAATAAATACGGAAGTGTGCCAACATGACGTACACTTAGGATGAAAGAATAGGTCCTGAAATTTAGTATTATACCACCCAAGTTACCGTAAAAACGTACGTTTTGGAAATATGGGTGATTAAATTAGTCGCTATGCGATGTGCGGACAACGATTTGTCTAAGTTTGACATGAAATATAAAAATAAATACGGAATTATGGATTCATGACGTACACATAGGGTGAAAGAATAGGACCAGAACTTCTGTATTATACCACCCAAGTTACCGTAAAAACTTAGGTTTTGGAAATATGGCTGATTAAATTAGTCGCATTGAGATGTGCGGACAGCGATTTGTCAAAGTATGACATGAAAAATAAAATAAATACGGAAGTGTGCCAACATGACGTACACATAGGATGATAGAATAGGTCCAGAACTTTAGTACTATACCACCCAAGTTACCGTAAAAACTTAGGTTTTGGAAATATGGCTGATTAAAGTAGTCGCATTGAGATGTGCGGACAGCGATTTGTCAAAGTATGACATGAAAAATAAAATAAATACGGAAGTGTGCCAACATGACGTACACATAGGATGAAAGAATAGGTCCAGAACTTTAGTACTATAGCACCCAAGTTACCGTAAAAACTTAGGTTTTGGAAATATGGGTGATTAAATTAGTCGCTATGCGATGTGCGGACAACGATTTGTCTAAGTTTGACATGAAATATAAAAATAAATACGGAGGTGTGCCAACATTACGTACACGTAGGGTGATAGAATAGGACCAGAACTTCTGTATTATACCACCCAAGTTATCGTAAAAACTTAGGTTTTGGAAATATGGCTGAATAAAGTAGTCGCATTGAGATGTGCGGACAGTGATTTGTCGAAGTTTGACACGAAATATAAAAAAATACGGAGGTGTGCCAACATGACGTACACATAAGATGGTAGAATAGGTCCAGAACTTTAGTACTATACCACCCAAGTTACCTTAAAAACTTAGGTTTTGGAAATACGGGTGATTAAATTAGTCGCCATGCGATGTGCGGACAACGATTTGTCTAAGTTTGACATGAAATATAAAAATAAATACGGAGGTGTGCCACATGACGTACACATAGGATGATAGAATAGGTCCTGAAATTTAGAATTATACCACCCAAGTTACCTTAAAAACTTAGGTTTTGGAAATACGGGTGATTAAATTAGTCGCATTGAGATGTGCGGACAGCGATTTGTCTAAGTTTGACATGAAATATAAAAATAAATACGGAATTGTGGATACATGACGTACACATAGGGTGATAGAATAGGACCAGAACTTCTGTATTATACCACCCAAGTTACCGTAAAAACTTAGGTTTTGGAAATATGGCTGATTAAAGTAGTCGCATTGAGATGTGCGGACAGAGATTTGTCGAAGTTTGACATAAAATATAAAAAAAATACGGAGGTGTGCCAACATGACGTACACATAGGATGATAGAATAGGTAAAGAACTTTAGTACTATACCACCCAAGTTACCTTAAAACTTAGGTTTTGGAAATATGGGTGATTAAATTAGTCGCTATGCGATGTGCGGACATCGATTTGTCTAAGTTTGACATGAAATATAAAAATAAATACGGAATTGTGGATACATGACGTACATATAGGGTGATAGAATAGGACCAGAACTTCTGTATTATACCACCCAAGTTACCGTAAAAACTTAGGTTTTGGAAATATGGGTGATTAAATTAGTCGCTATGCGATGTGCGGACAACGATTTGTCTAAGTATGACATGAAATATAATAATAAATACGGGAGGTGTGCCAACATTACGTACACGTAGGGTGATAGAATTGGACCAGAACTTCTGTATTATACCACCCAAGTTACCGTAAAAACTTAGGTTTGGAAATATGGCTGATTAAAGTAGTCGCATTGAGATGTGCGGACAGAGATTTGTCTAAGTTTGACATAAAATATAAAAAAATACGGAGGGTGTGCCAACATGACGTACACATAGGATGATAGAATAGGTCCAGAACTTTAGTACTATACCACCCAAGTTACCTTAAAACTTAGGTTTTGGAAATACGGGTGATTAAATTAGTCGCATTGAGATGTGCGGACAGCGATTTGTCTAAGTTTGACATGAAATATAAAAATAAATACGGAATTGTGGATACATGACGTACACATAGGGTGATCGAATAGGACCAGAACTTCTGTATTATACCACCCAAGTTACCGTAAAAACTTAGGTTTTGGAAATATGGCTGATTAAAGTAGTCGCATTGTGATGTGCGGACAGCGATTTGTCAAAGTATGACATGAAAAATAAAATAAATACGGAAGTGTGCCAACATGACGTACACTTAGGATGAAAGAATAGGTCCTGAAATTTAGTATTATACCACCCAAGTTACCGTAAAAACGTACGTTTTGGAAATATGGGTGATAAAATAGTCGCTATGCGATGTGCGGAAACGATTTGTCTAAGTTTGACATGAAATATAATAATAAATACGGAGGTGTGCCAACATTACGTACACGTTAGGATGATAGAATAGGACCAGAACTTCTGTATTTTACCACCCAAGTGACCGTAAAAACTTAGGTTTTGGAAATATGGCTGATTAAAGTAGTCGCATTTAGATGTGCGGACAGAGATTTGTCGAGGTTTGACACGAAATATAAAAAAAATACGGAGGGTGTGCCAACATGACGTACACATAGGATGATAGAATAGGTCCAGAACTTTAGTACTATACCACCCAAGTTACCGTAAAAACTTAGGTTTTGGGAAATATGGGTGATTAAAGTAGTCGCATTGAGATGTGCGGACAGCGATTTGTCTAAGTTTGACATGAAATATAAAAATAAATACGGAATTGTGGATACATGACGTACACATAGGTTGATAGAATAGGACCAGAACTTCTGTATTATACCACCCAAGTTACCGTAAAAACTTAGTTTTGGAAATATGGCTGATTAAAGTAGTCGCATTGAGATGTGCGGACAGAGATTTGTCGAAGTTTGACATAAAATATAAAAAAAATACGGAGGTGTGCCAACATGACGTACACATAGGATGATAGAATAGGTCCAGAACTTTAGTACTATACCACCCAAGTTACCTTAAAAACTTAGGTTTTGGAAATATGGGTGATTAAATTAGTCGCTATGCGATGTGCGGACATCGATTTGTCTAAGTTTGACATGAAATATAAAAATAAATACGGAATTGTGGATACATGACGTACATATAGGGTGATAGAATAGGACCAGAACTTCTGTATTATACCACCCAAGTTACCGTAAAAACTTAGGTTTTGGAAATATGGGTGATTAAATTAGTCGCTATGCGATGTGCGGACAACGATTTGTCTAAGTATGACATGAAATATAATAATAAATACGGAGGTGTGCCAACATTACTTACACGTAGGGTGATAGAATTGGACCAGAACTTCTGTATTATACCACCCAAGTTACCGTAAAAACTTAGGTTTTGGAAATATGGCTGATTAAAGTAGTCGCATTGAGATGTGCGGACAGAGATTTGTCGAAGTTTGACATAAAATATAAAAAAAATACGGAGGTGTGCCAACATGACGTACACATAGGATGATAGAATAGGTCCAGAACTTTAGTACTATACCACCCAAGTTACCTTAAAAACTTAGGTTTTGGAAATACGGGTGATTAAATTAGTCGCATTGAGATGTGCGGACAGCGATTTGTCTAAGTTTGACATGAAATATAAAAATAAATACGGAATTGTGGATACATGACGTACACATAGGGTGATCGAATAGGACCAGAACTTCTGTATTATACCACCCAAGTTACCGTAAAAACTTAGGTTTTGGAAATATGGCTGATTAAAGTAGTCGCATTGTGATGTGCGGACAGCGATTTGTCAAAGTATGACATGAAAAATAAAATAAATACGGAAGTGTGCCAACATGACGTACACTTAGGATGAAAGAATAGGTCCTGAAATTTAGTATTATACCACCCAAGTTACCGTAAAAACGTACGTTTTGGAAATATGGGTGATTAAATTAGTCGCTATGCGATGTGCGGACAACGATTTGTCTAAGTTTGACATGAAATATAATAATAAATACGGAGGTGTGCCAACATTACGTACACGTAGGATGATAGAATAGGACCAGAACTTCTGTATTTTACCACCCAAGTGACCGTAAAAACTTAGGTTTTGGAAATATGGCTGATTAAAGTAGTCGCATTTAGATGTGCGGACAGAGATTTGTCGAGGTTTGACACGAAATATAAAAAAAATACGGAGGTGTGCCAACATGACGTACACATAGGATGATAGAATAGGTCCAGAACTTTAGTACTATACCACCCAAGTTACCGTAAAAACTTAGGTTTTGGAAATATGGGTGATTAAAGTAGTCGCATTGAGATGTGCGGACAGCGATTTGTCTAAGTTTGACATGAAATATAAAAATAAATACGGCAGTGTGTCAGCATGACGTACACGTAGGATGAAAGAATAGGACCAGAACTTTAGTACTATACAACCCAAGTTTCCTTAAAAACTTAGGTTTTGGAAATATGGGTGATTAAATTAGTCGCTATGCGATGTGCAGACAACGATTTGTCTAAGTATGACATGAAATATAATAATAAATACGGAAGTGTGCCAACATTACGTACATATAGGGTGATAGAATAGGACCAGAACTTCTGTATTATACCACCCAAGTTACCGTAAAAACTTAGGTTTTGGAAATATGGCTGATTAAAGTAGTCGCACTGAGATGTGCGGACAGAGATTTGTCGAAGTTTGACACGAAATATAAAAAAAATACGGAGGTGTGCCAACATGACGTACACATAGGATGATAGAATAGGTCCAGAACTTTAGTACTATACCACCCAAGTTACCTTAAAAACTTAGGTTTTGGAAATATGGGTGATTAAATTAGTCGCTATGCGATGTGCGGACAACGATTTGTCTAAGTTTGACATGAAATATAAAAATAAATACGGAATTGTGGATACATGACGTACACATAGGGTGATAGAATAGGACCAGAACTTCTGTATTATACCACCCAAGTTACCGTAAAAACTTAGGTTTTGGAAATATGGGTGATTAAATTAGTCGCTATGCGATGTGCGGACAACGATTTGTCTAAGTTTGACATGAAATATAATAATAAATACGGAGGTGTGCCAACATTACGTACACATAGGGTGATAGAATAGGACCAGAACTTCTGTATTATACCACCCAAGTTACCGTAAAAACTTAGGTTTTGGAAATATGGGTGATTAAATTAGTCGCATTGAGATGTGCGGACAGCGATTTGTCTAAGTTTGACATGAAATATAAAAATAAATACGGAGGTGTGCCAACATGACGTGCACATAGGATGATATAATAGGTCCAGAACTTTAGTACTATACCACCCAAGTCCCGTAAAAACTTAGGTTTTGGAAATATGGGTGATTAAATTAGTCGCTATGCGATGTGCGGACAACGATTTGTTTAAGTTTGACATGAAATATAAAAATAAATACGGAATTGTGGATACATGACGTACACATAGGGTGATAGAATAGGACCTGAACTTCTGTACTATACCACCCAAGTTACCTTAAAATCTTAGGTTTTGGATATATGGGTGATTAAATTAGTCGCTATGCGATGTGCGGACAACGATTTGTCTAAGTATGACATGAAATATAATAATAAATACGGAGGTGTGCCAACATTACGTACATATAGGGTGATAGAATAGGACCAGAACTTCTGTATTATACCACCCAAGTTACCGTAAAAACTTAGGTTTTGGAAATATGGCTGATTAAAGTAGTCGCATTGAGATGTGCGGACAGAGATTTGTCGAAGTTTGACACGAAATACAAAAAAAATACGGAGGTGTGCCAAAATGACGTACACATAGGATGATAGAATAGGACCAGAACTTTAGTACTATACCACCCAAGTTTCCTTAAAAACTTAGGTTTTGGAAATATGGGTGATTAAATTAGTCGCTATGCGATGTGCAGACAACGATTTGTCTAAGTATGACATGAAATATAATAATAAATACGGAAGTGTGCCAACATTACGTACATATAGGGTGATAGAATAGGACCAGAACTTCTGTATTATACCACCCAAGTTACCGTAAAAACTTAGGTTTTGGAAATATGGCTGATTAAAGTAGTCGCACTGAGATGTGCGGACAGAGATTTGTCGAAGTTTGACACGAAATATAAAAAAAATACGGAGGTGTGCCAACATGACGTACACATAGGATGATAGAATAGGTCCAGAACTTTAGTACTATACCACCCAAGTTACCTTAAAAACTTAGGTTTTGGAAATACGGGTGATTAAATTAGTCGCATTGAGATGTGCGGACAGCGATTTGTCTAAGTTTGACATGAAATATAATAATAAATACGGAAGTGTGCCAACATTACGTACATATAGGGTGATAGAATAGGACCAGAACTTCTGTATTATACCACCCAAGTTACCGTAAAAACTTAGGTTTTGGAAATATGGCTGATTAAAGTAGTCGCACTGAGATGTGCGGACAGAGATTTGTCGAAGTTTGACACGAAATATAAAAAAAATACGGAGGTGTGCCAACATGACGTACACATAGGATGATAGAATAGGTCCAGAACTTTAGTACTATACCACCCAAGTTACCTTAAAAACTTAGGTTTTGGAAATACGGGTGATTAAATTAGTCGCATTGAGATGTGCGGACAGCGATTTGTCTAAGTTTGACATGAAATATAAAAATAAATACGGAATTGTGGATACATGACGTACACATAGGGTGATCGAATAGGACCAGAACTTCTGTATTATACCACCCAAGTTACCGTAAAAACTTAGGTTTTGGAAATATGGCTGATTAAAGTAGTCGCATTGTGATGTGCGGACAGCGATTTGTCAAAGTATGACATGAAAAATAAAATAAATACGGAAGTGTGCCAACATGACGTACACTTAGGATGAAAGAATAGGTCCTGAAATTTAGTATTATACCACCCAAGTTACCGTAAAAACGTACGTTTTGGAAATATGGGTGATTAAATTAGTCGCTATGCGATGTGCGGACAACGATTTGTCTAAGTTTGACATGAAATATAATAATAAATACGGAGGTGTGCCAACATTACGTACACGTAGGATGATAGAATAGGACCAGAACTTCTGTATTTTACCACCCAAGTGACCGTAAAAACTTAGGTTTTGGAAATATGGCTGATTAAAGTAGTCGCATTTAGATGTGCGGACAGAGATTTGTCGAGGTTTGACACGAAATATAAAAAAAATACGGAGGTGTGCCAACATGACGTACACATAGGATGATAGAATAGGTCCAGAACTTTAGTACTATACCACCCAAGTTACCGTAAAAACTTAGGTTTTGGAAATATGGGTGATTAAAGTAGTCGCATTGAGATGTGCGGACAGCGATTTGTCTAAGTTTGACATGAAATATAAAAATAAATACGGCAGTGGGTCAGCATGACGTACACGTAGGATGAAAGAATAGGACCAGAACTTTAGTACTATACAACCCAAGTTTCCTTACAAACTTAGGTTTTGGAAATATGGGTGATTAAATTAGTCGCTATGCGATGTGCAGACAACGATTTGTCTAAGTATGACATGAAATATAATAATAAATACGGAAGTGTGCCAACATTACGTACACATAGGGTGATAGAATAGGACCAGAACTTCTGTATTATAGCACCCAAGTTACCGTAAAAACCTAAGTTTTGGAAATACAGGTGATTAAAATAGTCGCTTTGGATGTGTGGACAGCGATCCACCTAAGTTTGACATAAAATATAAAATAAATACGGAAGTGTGTCAGCATGACGTACACATAGGATGATAGAATAGGTCCAGAACTTTAGTACTATACCACCCAAGTTACCTTAAAAACTTAGGTTTTGGAAATATGGGTGATTAAATTAGTCGCTATGCGATGTGCGGACAACGATTTGTCTAAGTTTGACATGAAATATAAAAATAAATACGGAATTGTGGATACATGACGTACACATAGGGTGATAGAATAGGACCAGAACTTCTGTATTATACCACCCAAGTTACCGTAAAAACTTAGGTTTTGGAAATATGGGTGATTAAATTAGTCGCTATGCGATGTGCGGACAACGATTTGTCTAAGTTTGACATGAAATATAATAATAAATACGGAGGTGTGCCAACATTACGTACACATAGGGTGATAGAATAGGACCAGAACTTCTGTATTATACCACCCAAGTTACCGTAAAAACTTAGGTTTTGGAAATATGGGTGATTAAATTAGTCGCATTGAGATGTGCGGACAGCGATTTGTCTAAGTTTGACATGAAATATAAAAATAAATACGGAGGTGTGCCAACATGACGTGCACATAGGATGATATAATAGGTCCAGAACTTTAGTACTATACCACCCAAGTCCCGTAAAAACTTAGGTTTTGGAAATATGGGTGATTAAATTAGTCGCTATGCGATGTGCGGACAACGATTTGTTTAAGTTTGACATGAAATATAAAAATAAATACGGAATTGTGGATACATGACGTACACATAGGGTGATAGAATAGGACCTGAACTTCTGTACTATACCACCCAAGTTACCTTAAAATCTTAGGTTTTGGATATATGGGTGATTAAATTAGTCGCTATGCGATGTGCGGACAACGATTTGTCTAAGTATGACATGAAATATAATAATAAATACGGAGGTGTGCCAACATTACGTACATATGGGGTGATAGAATAGGACCAGAACTTCTGTATTATACCACCCAAGTTACCGTAAAAACTTAGGTTTTGGAAATATGGCTGATTAAAGTAGTCGCATTGAGATGTGCGGACAGAGATTTGTCGAAGTTTGACACGAAATACAAAAAAAATACGGAGGTGTGCCAAAATGACGTACACATAGGATGATAGAATAGGTCCAGAACTTTAGTACTATACCACCCAAGTTTCCTTAAAAACTTAGGTTTTGGAAATATGGGTGATTAAATTAGTCGCTATGCGATGTGCAGACAACGATTTGTCTAAGTATGACATGAAATATAATAATAAATACGGAAGTGTGCCAACATTACGTACATATAGGGTGATAGAATAGGACCAGAACTTCTGTATTATACCACCCAAGTTACCGTAAAAACGTAGGTTTTGGAAATATGGCTGATTAAAGTAGTCGCACTGAGATGTGGGGCACAGAGATTTGTCGAAGTTTGACACGAAATATAAAAAAAAATACGGAGGTGTGCCAACATGACGTACACATAGGATGATAGAATAGGACCAGAACTTCTGTATTATACCACCCAAGTTACCGTAAAAACTTAGGTTTTGGAAATATGGGTGATTAAAGTAGTCGCATTGAGATGTGCGGACAGCGATTTGTCTAAGTTTGACATGAAATATAAAAATAAATAGGAATTGTGGATACATGACGTACACATAGGGTGATAGAATAGGACCAGAACTTCTGTATTATAGCACCCAAGTTACCGTAAAAACCTAAGTTTTGGAAATACAGGTGATTAAAATAGTCGCTTTGGATGTGTGGACAGCGATCCACCTAAGTTTGACATAAAATATAAAATAAATACGGAAGTGTGTCAGCATGACGTACACGTAGGATGAAAGAATAGGACCAGAACTTTAGTACTATACCACCCAAGTTACCTTAAAAACTTAGGTTTTGGAAATATGGGTGATTAAATTAGTCGCTATGCGATGTGCGGACAACGATTTGTCTAAGTTTGACATGAAATATAAAAATAAATACGGAATTGTGGATACATGACGTACACATAGGGTGATAGAATAGGACCAGAACTTCTGTATTATACCACCCAAGTTACCGTAAAAACTTAGGTTTTGGAAATATGGCTGATTAAAGTAGTCGCACTGAGATGTGCGGACAGAGATTTGTCGAAGTTTGACACGAAATATAAAAAAAATACGGAGGTGTGCCAACATGACGTACACATAGGATGATAGAATAGGTCCAGAACTTTAGTACTATACCACCCAAGTTACCTTAAAAACTTAGGTTTTGGAAATACGGGTGATTAAATTAGTCGCATTGAGATGTGCGGACAGCGATTTGTCTAAGTTTGACATGAAATATAAAAATAAATACGGAATTGTGGATACATGACGTACACATAGGGTGATCGAATAGGACCAGAACTTCTGTATTATACCACCCAAGTTACCGTAAAAACTTAGGTTTTGGAAATATGGCTGATTAAAGTAGTCGCATTGTGATGTGCGGACAGCGATTTGTCAAAGTATGACATGAAAAATAAAATAAATACGGAAGTGTGCCAACATGACGTACACTTAGGATGAAAGAATAGGTCCTGAAATTTAGTATTATACCACCCAAGTTACCGTAAAAACGTACGTTTTGGAAATATGGGTGATTAAATTAGTCGCTATGCGATGTGCGGACAACGATTTGTCTAAGTTTGACATGAAATATAATAATAAATACGGAGGTGTGCCAACATTACGTACACGTAGGATGATAGAATAGGACCAGAACTTCTGTATTTTACCACCCAAGTGACCGTAAAAACTTAGGTTTTGGAAATATGGCTGATTAAAGTAGTGGCATTTAGATGTGCGGACAGAGATTTGTCGAGGTTTGACACGAAATATAAAAAAAAAAAAAAGGTGTGCCAACATGACGTACACATAGGATGATAGAATAGGTCCAGAACTTCTGTATTATACCACCCAAGTTACCGTAAAAACTTAGGTTTTGGAAATATGGGTGATTAAATTAGTCGCATTGAGATGTGCGGACAGCGATTTGTCTAAGTTTGACATGAAATATAAAAATAAATACGGAGGTGTGCCAACATGACGTGCACATAGGATGATATAATAGGTCCAGAACTTTAGTACTATACCACCCAAGTCCCGTAAAAACTTAGGTTTTGGAAATATGGGTGATTAAATTAGTCGCTATGCGATGTGCGGACAACGATTTGTTTAAGTTTGACATGAAATATAAAAATAAATACGGAATTGTGGATACATGACGTACACATAGGGTGATAGAATAGGACCTGAACTTCTGTACTATACCACCCAAGTTACCTTAAAATCTTAGGTTTTGGATATATGGGTGATTAAATTAGTCGCTATGCGATGTGCGGACAACGATTTGTCTAAGTATGACATGAAATATAATAATAAATACGGAGGTGTGCCAACATTACGTACATATAGGGTGATAGAATAGGACCAGAACTTCTGTATTATACCACCCAAGTTACCGTAAAAACTTAGGTTTTGGAAATATGGCTGATTAAAGTAGTCGCATTGAGATGTGCGGACAGAGATTTGTCGAAGTTTGACACGAAATACAAAAAAAATACGGAGGTGTGCCAAAATGACGTACACATAGGATGATAGAATAGGACCAGAACTTTAGTACTATACCACCCAAGTTTCCTTAAAAACTTAGGTTTTGGAAATATGGGTGATTAAATTAGTCGCTATGCGATGTGCAGACAACGATTTGTCTAAGTATGACATGAAATATAATAATAAATACGGAAGTGTGCCAACATTACGTACATATAGGGTGATAGAATAGGACCAGAACTTCTGTATTATACCACCCAAGTTACCGTAAAAACTTAGGTTTTGGAAATATGGCTGATTAAAGTAGTCGCACTGAGATGTGCGGACAGAGATTTGTCGAAGTTTGACACGAAATATAAAAAAAATACGGAGGTGTGCCAACATGACGTACACATAGGATGATAGAATAGGTCCAGAACTTTAGTACTATACCACCCAAGTTACCTTAAAAACTTAGGTTTTGGAAATACGGGTGATTAAATTAGTCGCATTGAGATGTGCGGACAGCGATTTGTCTAAGTTTGACATGAAATATAAAAATAAATACGGAATTGTGGATACATGACGTACACATAGGGTGATCGAATAGGACCAGAACTTCTGTATTATACCACCCAAGTTACCGTAAAAACTTAGGTTTTGGAAATATGGCTGATTAAAGTAGTCGCATTGTGATGTGCGGACAGCGATTTGTCAAAGTATGACATGAAAAATAAAATAAATACGGAAGTGTGCCAACATGACGTACACTTAGGATGAAAGAATAGGTCCTGAAATTTAGTATTATACCACCCAAGTTACCGTAAAAACGTACGTTTTGGAAATATGGGTGATTAAATTAGTCGCTATGCGATGTGCGGACAACGATTTGTCTAAGTTTGACATGAAATATAATAATAAATACGGAGGTGTGCCAACATTACGTACACGTAGGATGATAGAATAGGACCAGAACTTCTGTATTTTACCACCCAAGTGACCGTAAAAACTTAGGTTTTGGAAATATGGCTGATTAAAGTAGTCGCATTTAGATGTGCGGACAGAGATTTGTCGAGGTTTGACACGAAATATAAAAAAAATACGGAGGTGTGCCAACATGACGTACACATAGGATGATAGAATAGGTCCAGAACTTTAGTACTATACCACCCAAGTTACCGTAAAAACTTAGGTTTTGGAAATATGGGTGATTAAAGTAGTCGCATTGAGATGTGCGGACAGCGATTTGTCTAAGTTTGACATGAAATATAAAAATAAATACGGCAGTGTGTCAGCATGACGTACACGTAGGATGAAAGAATAGGACCAGAACTTTAGTACTATACAACCCAAGTTTCCTTACAAACTTAGGTTTTGGAAATATGGGTGATTAAATTAGTCGCTATGCGATGTGCAGACAACGATTTGTCTAAGTATGACATGAAATATAATAATAAATACGGAAGTGTGCCAACATTACGTACATATAGGGTGATAGAATAGGACCAGAACTTCTGTATTATACCACCCAAGTTACCGTAAAAACTTAGGTTTTGGAAATATGGCTGATTAAAGTAGTCGCACTGAGATGTGCGGACAGAGATTTGTCGAAGTTTGACACGAAATATAAAAAAAATACGGAGGTGTGCCAACATGACGTACACATAGGATGATAGAATAGGTCCAGAACTTTAGTACTATACCACCCAAGTTACCTTAAAAACTTAGGTTTTGGAAATATGGGTGATTAAATTAGTCGCTATGCGATGTGCGGACAACGATTTGTCTAAGTTTGACATGAAATATAAAAATAAATACGGAATTGTGGATACATGACGTACACATAGGGTGATAGAATAGGACCAGAACTTCTGTATTATACCACCCAAGTTACCGTAAAAACTTAGGTTTTGGAAATATGGGTGATTAAATTAGTCGCTATGCGATGTGCGGACAACGATTTGTCTAAGTTTGACATGAAATATAATAATAAATACGGAGGTGTGCCAACATTACGTACACATAGGGTGATAGAATAGGACCAGAACTTCTGTATTATACCACCCAAGTTACCGTAAAAACTTAGGTTTTGGAAATATGGGTGATTAAATTAGTCGCATTGAGATGTGCGGACAGCGATTTGTCTAAGTTTGACATGAAATATAAAAATAAATACGGAGGTGTGCCAACATGACGTGCACATAGGATGATATAATAGGTCCAGAACTTTAGTACTATACCACCCAAGTCCCGTAAAAACTTAGGTTTTGGAAATATGGGTGATTAAATTAGTCGCTATGCGATGTGCGGACAACGATTTGTTTAAGTTTGACATGAAATATAAAAATAAATACGGAATTGTGGATACATGACGTACACATAGGGTGATAGAATAGGACCTGAACTTCTGTACTATACCACCCAAGTTACCTTAAAATCTTAGGTTTTGGATATATGGGTGATTAAATTAGTCGCTATGCGATGTGCGGACAACGATTTGTCTAAGTATGACATGAAATATAATAATAAATACGGAGGTGTGCCAACATTACGTACATATGGGGTGATAGAATAGGACCAGAACTTCTGTATTATACCACCCAAGTTACCGTAAAAACTTAGGTTTTGGAAATATGGCTGATTAAAGTAGTCGCATTGAGATGTGCGGACAGAGATTTGTCGAAGTTTGACACGAAATACAAAAAAAATACGGAGGTGTGCCAAAATGACGTACACATAGGATGATAGAATAGGTCCAGAACTTTAGTACTATACCACCCAAGTTTCCTTAAAAACTTAGGTTTTGGAAATATGGGTGATTAAATTAGTCGCTATGCGATGTGCAGACAACGATTTGTCTAAGTATGACATGAAATATAATAATAAATACGGAAGTGTGCCAACATTACGTACATATAGGGTGATAGAATAGGACCAGAACTTCTGTATTATACCACCCAAGTTACCGTAAAAACTTAGGTTTTGGAAATATGGCTGATTAAAGTAGTCGCACTGAGATGTGCGGACAGAGATTTGTCGAAGTTTGACACGAAATATAAAAAAAATACGGAGGTGTGCCAACATGACGTACACATAGGATGATAGAATAGGACCAGAACTTCTGTATTATACCACCCAAGTTACCGTAAAAACTTAGGTTTTGGAAATATGGGTGATTAAAGTAGTCGCATTGAGATGTGCGGACAGCGATTTGTCTAAGTTTGACATGAAATATAAAAATAAATAGGAATTGTGGATACATGACGTACACATAGGGTGATAGAATAGGACCAGAACTTCTGTATTATAGCACCCAAGTTACCGTAAAAACCTAAGTTTTGGAAATACAGGTGATTAAAATAGTCGCTTTGGATGTGTGGACAGCGATCCACCTAAGTTTGACATAAAATATAAAATAAATACGGAAGTGTGTCAGCATGACGTACACGTAGGATGAAAGAATAGGACCAGAACTTTAGTACTATACCACCCAAGTTACCTTAAAAACTTAGGTTTTGGAAATATGGGTGATTAAATTAGTCGCTATGCGATGTGCGGACAACGATTTGTCTAAGTTTGACATGAAATATAAAAATAAATACGGAATTGTGGATACATGACGTACACATAGGGTGATAGAATAGGACCAGAACTTCTGTATTATACCACCCAAGTTACCGTAAAAACTTAGGTTTTGGAAATATGGCTGATTAAAGTAGTCGCACTGAGATGTGCGGACAGAGATTTGTCGAAGTTTGACACGAAATATAAAAAAAATACGGAGGTGTGCCAACATGACGTACACATAGGATGATAGAATAGGTCCAGAACTTTAGTACTATACCACCCAAGTTACCTTAAAAACTTAGGTTTTGGAAATACGGGTGATTAAATTAGTCGCATTGAGATGTGCGGACAGCGATTTGTCTAAGTTTGACATGAAATATAAAAATAAATACGGAATTGTGGATACATGACGTACACATAGGGTGATCGAATAGGACCAGAACTTCTGTATTATACCACCCAAGTTACCGTAAAAACTTAGGTTTTGGAAATATGGCTGATTAAAGTAGTCGCATTGTGATGTACGGACAGCGATTTGTCAAAGTATGACATGAAAAATAAAATAAATACGGAAGTGTGCCAACATGACGTACACTTAGGATGAAAGAATAGGTCCTGAAATTTAGTATTATACCACCCAAGTTACCGTAAAAACGTACGTTTTGGAAATATGGGTGATTAAATTAGTCGCTATGCGATGTGCGGACAACGATTTGTCTAAGTTTGACATGAAATATAATAATAAATACGGAGGTGTGCCAACATTACGTACACGTAGGATGATAGAATAGGACCAGAACTTCTGTATTTTACCACCCAAGTGACCGTAAAAACTTAGGTTTTGGAAATATGGCTGATTAAAGTAGTGGCATTTAGATGTGCGGACAGAGATTTGTCGAGGTTTGACACGAAATATAAAAAAAAAAAAGGTGTGCCAACATGACGTACACATAGGATGATAGAATAGGTCCAGAACTTTAGTACTATACCACCCAAGTTACCGTAAAAACTTAGGTTTTGGAAATATGGGTGATTAAAGTAGTCGCATTGAGATGTGCGGACAGCGATTTGTCTAAGTTTGACATGAAATATAAAAATAAATACGGCAGTGTGTCAGCATGACGTACACGTAGGATGAAAGAATAGGACCAGAACTTTAGTACTATACAACCCAAGTTTCCTTAAAAACTTAGGTTTTGGAAATATGGGTGATTAAATTAGTCGCTATGCGATGTGCAGACAACGATTTGTCTAAGTATGCCATATAATAATAAATACGGAAGTGTGCCAACATTACGTACATATAGGGTGATAGAATAGGACCAGAACTTCTGTATTATACCACCCAAGTTACCGTAAAAACTTAGGTTTTGGAAATATGGCTGATTAAAGTAGTCGCACTGAGATGTGCGGACAGAGATTTGTCGAAGTTTGACACGAAATATAAAAAAAATACGGAGGTGTGCCAACATGACGTACACATAGGATGATAGAATAGGTCCAGAACTTTAGTACTATACCACCCAAGTTACCTTAAAAACTTAGGTTTTGGAAATATGGGTGATTAAATTAGTCGCTATGCGATGTGCGGACAACGATTTGTCTAAATATAAAAATAAATACGGAATTGTGGATACATGACGTACACATAGGGTGATAGAATAGGACCAGAACTTCTGTATTATACCACCCAAGTTACCGTAAAAACTTAGGTTTTGGAAATATGGGTGATTAAATTAGTCGCTATGCGATGTGCGGACAACGATTTGTCTAAGTTTGACATGAAATATAATAATAAATACGGAGGTGTGCCAACATTACGTACACATAGGGTGATAGAATAGGACCAGAACTTCTGTATTATACCACCCAAGTTACCGTAAAAACTTAGGTTTTGGAAATATGGGTGATTAAATTAGTCGCATTGAGATGTGCGGACAGCGATTTGTCTAAGTTTGACATGAAATATAAAAATAAATACGGAGGTGTGCCAACATGACGTACACATAGGATGATATAATAGGTCCAGAACTTTAGTACTATACCACCCAAGTCCCGTAAAAACTTAGGTTTTGGAAATATGGGTGATTAAATTAGTCGCTATGCGATGTGCGGACAACGATTTGTTTAAGTTTGACATGAAATATAAAAATAAATACGGAATTGTGGATACATGACGTACACATAGGGTGATAGAATAGGACCAGAACTTCTGTATTATAGCACCCAAGTTACCGTAAAAACCTAAGTTTTGGAAATACAGGTGATTAAAATAGTCGCTTTGGATGTGTGGACAGCGATCCACCTAAGTTTGACATAAAATATAAAAAAAATACGGAGGTGTGCCAACATGACGTACACATAGGATGATAGAATAGGTCCAGAACTTTAGTACTATACCACCCAAGTTACCGTAAAAACTTAGGTTTTGGAAATATGGGTGATTAAAGTAGTCGCATTGAGATGTGCGGACAGCGATTTGTCTAAGTTTGACATGAAATATAAAAATAAATACGGAGGTGTGCCAACATGACGTACACATAGGATGATATAATAGGTCCAGAACTTTAGTACTATACCACCCAAGTCCCGTAAAAACTTAGGTTTTGGAAATATGGGTGATTAAATTAGTCGCTATGCGATGTGCGGACAACGATTTGTTTAAGTTTGACATGAAATATAAAAATAAATACGGAATTGTGGATACATGACGTACACATAGGGTGATAGAATAGGACCTGAACTTCTGTACTATACCACCCAAGTTACCTTAAAATCTTAGGTTTTGGATATATGGGTGATTAAATTAGTCGCTATGCGATGTGCGGACAACGATTTGTCTAAGTATGACATGAAATATAATAATAAATACGGAGGTGTGCCAACATTACGTACATATAGGGTGATAGAATAGGACCAGAACTTCTGTATTATACCACCCAAGTTACCGTAAAAACTTAGGTTTTGGAAATATGGCTGATTAAAGTAGTCGCATTGAGATGTGCGGACAGAGATTTGTCGAAGTTTGACACGAAATACAAAAAAAATACGGAGGTGTGCCAAAATGACGTACACATAGGATGATAGAATAGGTCCAGAACTTTAGTACTATACCACCCAAGTTTCCTTAAAAACTTAGGTTTTGGAAATATGGGTGATTAAATTAGTCGCTATGCGATGTGCAGACAACGATTTGTCTAAGTATGACATGAAATATAATAATAAATACGGAAGTGTGCCAACATTACGTACATATAGGGTGATAGAATAGGACCAGAACTTCTGTATTATACCACCCAAGTTACCGTAAAAACTTAGGTTTTGGAAATATGGCTGATTAAAGTAGTCGCACTGAGATGTGCGGACAGAGATTTGTCGAAGTTTGACACGAAAAATAAAAAAAATACGGAGGTGTGCCAACATGACGTACACATAGGATGATAGAATAGGTCCAGAACTTTAGTACTATACCACCCAAGTTACCGTAAAAACTTAGGTTTTGGAAATAAGGGTGATTAAAGTAGTCGCATTGAGATGTGCGGACAGCGATTTGTCTAAGTTTGACATGAAATATAAAAATAAATACGGAATTGTGGATACATGACGTACACATAGGGTGATAGAATAGGACCAGAACTTCTGTATTATAGCACCCAAGTTACCGTAAAAACCTAAGTTTTGGAAATACAGGTGATTAAAATAGTCGCTTTGGATGTGTGGACAGCGATCCACCTAAGTTTGACATAAAATATAAAATAAATACGGAAGTGTGTCAGCATGACGTACACGTAGGATGAAAGAATAGGACCAGAACTTTAGTACTATACAACCCAAGTTTCCTTAAAAACTTAAGTTTTGGAAATATGGGTGATTAAATTAGTCGCTATGCGATGTGCAGACAACGATTTGTCTAAGTATGACATGAAATATAATAATAAATACGGAAGTGTGCCAACATTACGTACATATAGGGTGATAGAATAGGACCAGAACTTCTGTATTATACCACCCAAGTTACCGTAAAAACTTAGGTTTTGGAAATATGGCTGATTAAAGTAGTCGCACTGAGATGTGCGGACAGAGATTTGTCGAAGTTTGACACGAAATATAAAAAAAATACGGAGGTGTGCCAACATGACGTACACATAGGATGATAGAATAGGTCCAGAACTTTAGTACTATACCACCCAAGTTACCTTAAAAACTTAGGTTTTGGAAATATGGGTGATTAAATTAGTCGCTATGCGATGTGCGGACAACGATTTGTCTAAGTTTGACATGAAATATAAAAATAAATACGGAATTGTGGATACATGACGTACACATAGGGTGATAGAATAGGACCAGAACTTCTGTATTATACCACCCAAGTTACCGTAAAAACTTAGGTTTTGGAAATATGGGTGATTAAATTAGTCGCTATGCGATGTGCGGACAACGATTTGTCTAAGTTTGACATGAAATATAATAATAAATACGGAGGTGTGCCAACATTACGTACACATAGGGTGATAGAATAGGACCAGAACTTCTGTATTATACCACCCAAGTTACCGTAAAAACTTAGGTTTTGGAAATATGGGTGATTAAATTAGTCGCATTGAGATGTGCGGACAGCGATTTGTCTAAGTTTGACATGAAATATAAAAATAAATACGGAGGTGTGCCAACATGACGTACACATAGGATGATATAATAGGTCCAGAACTTTAGTACTATACCACCCAAGTCCCGTAAAAACTTAGGTTTTGGAAATATGGCTGATTAAAGTAGTCGCATTGTGATGTGCGGACAGCGATTTGTCAAAGTATGACATGAAAAATAAAATAAATACGGAAGTGTGCCAACATGACGTACACTTAGGATGAAAGAATAGGTCCTGAAATTTAGTATTATACCACCCAAGTTACCGTAAAAACGTACGTTTTGGAAATATGGGTGATTAAATTAGTCGCTATGCGATGTGCGGACAACGATTTGTCTAAGTTTGACATGAAATATAATAATAAATACGGAGGTGTGCCAACATTACGTACACGTAGGATGATAGAATAGGACCAGAACTTCTGTATTTTACCACCCAAGTGACCGTAAAAACTTAGGTTTTGGAAATATGGCTGATTAAAGTAGTCGCATTTAGATGTGCGGACAGAGATTTGTCGAGGTTTGACACGAAATATAAAAAAAATACGGAGGTGTGCCAACATGACATACACATAGGATGATAGAATAGGTCCAGAACTTTAGTACTATACCACCCAAGTTACCGTAAAAACTTAGGTTTTGGAAATATGGGTGATTAAAGTAGTCGCATTGAGATGTGCGGACAGCGAAATGTCTAAGTTTGACATGAAATATAAAAATAAATACGGCAGTGTGTCATTATGACGTACACGTAGGATGAAAGAATAGGACCAGAACTTTAGTACTATACAACCCAAGTTTCCTTAAAAACTTAGGTTTTGGAAATATGGGTGATTAAATTAGTCGCTATGCGATGTGCAGACAACGATTTGTCTAAGTATGACATGAAATATAATAATAAATACGGAAGTGTGCCAACATTACGTACATATAGGGTGATAGAATAGGACCAGAACTTCTGTATTATACCACCCAAGTTACCGTAAAAACTTAGGTTTTGGAAATATGGCTGATTAAAGTAGTCGCACTGAGATGTGCGGACAGAGATTTGTCGAAGTTTGACACGAAATATAAAAAAAATACGGAGGTGTGCCAACATGACGTACACATAGGATGATAGAATAGGTCCAGAACTTTAGTACTATACCACCCAAGTTACCTTAAAAACTTAGGTTTTGGAAATATGGGTGATTAAATTAGTCGCTATGCGATGTGCGGACAACGATTTGTCTAAGTTTGACATGAAATATAAAAATAAATACGGAATTGTGGATACATGACGTACACATAGGGTGATAGAATAGGACCAGAACTTCTGTATTATACCACCCAATGTACCGTAAAAACTTAGGTTTTGGAAATATGGGTGATTAAATTAGTCGCTATGCGATGTGCGGACAACGATTTGTCTAAGTTTGACATGAAATATAATAATAAATACGGAGGTGTGCCAACATTACGTACACATAGGGTGATAGAATAGGACCAGAACTTCTGTATTATACCACCCAAGTTACCGTAAAAACTTAGGTTTTGGAAATATGGGTGATTAAATTAGTCGCATTGAGATGTGCGGACAGCGATTTGTCTAAGTTTGACATGAAATATAAAAATAAATACGGAGGTGTGCCAACATGACGTACACATAGGATGATATAATAGGTCCAGAACTTTAGTACTATACCACCCAAGTCCCGTAAAAACTTAGGTTTTGGAAATATGGGTGATTAAATTAGTCGCTATGCGATGTGCGGACAACGATTTGTTTAAGTTTGACATGAAATATAAAAATAAATACGGAATTGTGGATACATGACGTACACATAGGGTGATAGAATAGGACCTGAACTTCTGTACTATACCACCCAAGTTACCTTAAAATCTTAGGTTTTGGATATATGGGTGATTAAATTAGTCGCTATGCGATGTGCGGACAACGATTTGTCTAAGTATGACATGAAATATAATAATAAATACGGAGGTGTGCCAACATTACGTACATATAGGGTGATAGAATAGGACCAGAACTTCTGTATTATACCACCCAAGTTACCGTAAAAACTTAGGTTTTGGAAATATGGCTGATTAAAGTAGTCGCATTGAGATGTGCGGACAGAGATTTGTCGAAGTTTGACACGAAATACAAAAAAAATACGGAGGTGTGCCAAAATGACGTACACATAGGATGATAGAATAGGTCCAGAACTTTAGTACTATACCACCCAAGTTTCCTTAAAAACTTAGGTTTTGGAAATATGGGTGATTAAATTAGTCGCTATGCGATGTGCAGACAACGATTTGTCTAAGTATGACATGAAATATAATAATAAATACGGAAGTGTGTCAACATTACGTACATATAGGGTGATAGAATAGGACCAGAACTTCTGTATTATACCACCCAAGTTACCGTAAAAACTTAGGTTTTGGAAGTATGGCTGATTAAAGTAGTCGCACTGAGATGTGCGGACAGAGATTTGTCGAAGTTTGACACGAAATATAAAAAAAATACGGAGGTGTGCCAACATGACGTACACATAGGATGATAGAATAGGTCCAGAACTTTAGTACTATACCACCCAAGTTACCGTAAAAACTTAGGTTTTGGAAATATGGGTGATTAAAGTAGTCGCATTGAGATGTGCGGACAGCGATTTGTCTAGGTTTGACATGAAATATAAAAATAAATACGGAATTGTGGATACATGACGTACACATAGGGTGATAGAATAGGACCAGAACTTCTGTATTATAGCACCCAAGTTACCGTAAAAACCTAAGTTTTGGAAATACAGGTGATTAAAATAGTCGCTTTGGATGTGTGGACAGCGATCCACCTAAGTTTGACATAAAATATAAAATAAATACGGAAGTGTGTCAGCATGACGTACACGTAGGATGAAAGAATAGGACCAGAACTTTAGTACTATACAATCCAAGTTTCCTTAAAAACTTAAGTTTTGGAAATATGGGTGATTAAATTAGTCGCTATGCGATGTGCAGACAACGATTTGTCTAAGTATGACATGAAATATAATAATAAATACGGAAGTGTGCCAACATTACGTACATATAGGGTGATAGAATAGGACCAGAACTTCTGTATTATACCACCCAAGTTACCGTAAAAACTTAGGTTTTGGAAATATGGCTGATTAAAGTAGTCGCACTGAGATGTGCGGACAGAGATATGTCGAAGTTTGACACGAAATATAAAAAAAATACGGAGGTGTGCCAACATGACGTACACATAGGATGATAGAATAGGTCCAGAACTTTAGTACTATACCACCCAAGTTACCTTAAAAACTTAGGTTTTGGAAATATGGGTGATTAAATTAGTCGCTATGCGATGTGCGGACAACGATTTGTCTAAGTTTGACATGAAATATAAAAATAAATACGGAATTGTGGATACATGACGTACACATAGGGTGATAGAATAGGACCAGAACTACTGTATTATACCACCCAAGTTACCGTAAAAACTTAGGTTTTGGAAATATGGGTGATTAAATTAGTCGCTATGCGATGTGCGGACAACGATTTGTCTAAGTTTGACATGAAATATAATAATAAATACGGAGGTGTGCCAACATTACGTACACATAGGGTGATAGAATAGGACCAGAACTTCTGTATTATACCACCCAAGTTACCGTAAAAACTTAGGTTTTGGAAATATGGGTGATTAAATTAGTCGCATTGAGATGTGCGGACAGCGATTTGTCTAAGTTTGACATGAAATATAAAAATAAATACGGAGGTGTGCCAACATGACGTACACATAGGATGATATAATAGGTCCAGAACTTTAGTACTATACCACCCAAGTCCCGTAAAAACTTAGGTTTTGGAAATATGGGTGATTAAATTAGTCGCTATGCGATGTGCGGACAACGATTTGTTTAAGTTTGACATGAAATATAAAAATAAATACGGAATTGTGGATACATGACGTACACATAGGGTGATAGAATAGGACCTGAACTTCTGTACTATACCACCCAAGTTACCTTAAAATCTTAGGTTTTGGATATATGGGTGATTAAATTAGTCGCTATGCGATGTGCGGACAACGATTTGTCTAAGTATGACATGAAATATAATAATAAATACGGAGGTGTGCCAAAATTACGTACATATAGGGTGATAGAATAGGACCAGAACTTCTGTATTATACTACCCAAGTTACTGTAAAAACTTAGGTTTTGGAAATATGGCTGATTAAAGTAGTCGCATTGAGATGTGCGGACAGAGATTTGTCGAAGTTTGACACGAAATACAAAAAAAATACGGAGGTGTGCCAAAATGACGTACACATAGGATGATAGAATAGGTCCAGAACTTTAGTACTATACCACCCAAGTTACCTTAAAAACTTAGGTTTTGGAAATACGGGTGATTAAAATAGTCGCTTTGGATGTGTGGACAGTGATCCACCTAAGATTGATATAAAATATAAAATAAATACGGCAGTGTGTCAGCATGACGTCCACGTAGGTTGATGAAATAGGACCAGAACTTCCGTATTATACCACCCAAGTTACCGTAAAAACTTAGTTTTTGGAAATATGGCTGATTAAAGTAGTCGCATTGAGATGTGCGGACAGAGATTTGTCGAAGTTTGACACGAAATATAAAAAAAATACGGAGGTGTGCCAACATGACGTACACATAGGTATGATAGAATAGGTCCAGAACTTTAGTACTATACCACCCAAGTTACCGTAAAAACTTAGGTTTTGGAAATATGGGTGATTAAATTAGTCGCTATGCGATGTGCGGACAACGATTTGTCTAAGTTTGACATGAAATATAAAAATAAATACGGAATTTTGGATACATGACGTACACATTGGGTGATAGAATAGGATTAGAACTATATTATTATACCACTCAGGTTACCGTCAAAACTTAGGTTTTGGAAATACGGGTGATTAAAATAGTCGCTTTGGATGTGTGGACAGCGATCCACCTAAGTTTGACATAAAATATAAAATAAATACGGAAGTGTGTCAGCATGACGTACACGTAGGATGAAAGAATAGGACCAGAACTTTAGTACTATACCACCCAAGTTACCTTAAAAACTTAGGTTTAGGAAATATGGGTGATTAAATTAGTCGCTATGCGATGTGCGGACAACGATTTGTCTAAGTTTGACATGAAATATAATAATAAATACGGAGGTGTGCCAACATTACGTACACATAGGGTGATAGAATAGGACCAGAACTTCTGTATTATACCACCCAAGTTACCGTAAAAACTTAGGTTTTGGAAATATGGGTGATTAAATTAGTCGCATTGAGATGTGCGGACAGCGATTTGTCTAAGTTTGACATGAAATATAAAAATAAATACGGAGGTGTGCCAACATGACGTACACATAGGATGATATAATAGGTCCAGAACTTTAGTACTATACCACCCAAGTCCCGTAAAAACTTAGGTTTTGGAAATATGGGTGATTAAATTAGTCGCTATGCGATGTGCGGACAACGATTTGTTTAAGTTTGACATGAAATATAAAAATAAATACGGAATTGTGGATACATGACGTACACATAGGGTGATAGAATAGGACCTGAACTTCTGTACTATACCACCCAAGTTACCTTAAAATCTTAGGTTTTGGATATATGGGTGATTAAATTAGTCGCTATGCGATGTGCGGACAACGATTTGTCTAAGTATGACATGAAATATAATAATAAATACGGAGGTGTGCCAACATTACGTACATATAGGGTGATAGAATAGGACCAGAACTTCTGTATTATACCACCCAAGTTACTGTAAAAACTTAGGTTTTGGAAATATGGCTGATTAAAGTAGTCGCATTGAGATGTGCGGACAGAGATTTGTCGAAGTTTGACACGAAATACAAAAAAAATACGGAGGTGTGCCAAAATGACGTACACATAGGATGATAGAATAGGTCCAGAACTTTAGTACTATACCACCCAAGTTACCTTAAAAACTTAGGTTTTGGAAATACGGGTGATTAAAATAGTCGCTTTGGATGTGTGGACAGTGATCCACCTAAGATTGATATAAAATATAAAATAAATACGGCAGTGTGTCAGCA
>JAQJVK010000433.1:0-46806 GCA_035578135.1 Flexamia atlantica
TAAAAACTTAGGTTCTGGAAATATGGGTGATTAAATTAGTCGCTATGCGATGTGCGGACAACGATTTGTCTAAGTTTGACATGAAATATAAAAATTAATACGGAATTGTTGATACATGACGTACACGTAGGGTGATAGAATAGGACCAGAACTTCTGTATTATACCACCCAAGTTACCGTAAAAACTTAGGTTTTGGAAATATGGCTGATTAAAGTAGTCGCATTGAGATGTGCGGACAGCGATTTGTCAAAGTATGACATGAAAAATAAAATAAATACGGAGGTGTGCCAACATGACGTACACATAGGATGATAGAATAGGTCCAGAACTTTAGTAATATACCACCCAAGTTACCGTAAAAACTTAGGTTTTGGAAATATGGGTGATTAATTTAGTCGCTATGCGATGTGCGGACAACGATTTGTCTAAGTTGGACATGAAATATAGAAATAAATACGGAATTGTGGATACATGACGTACACATAGGGTGATAGAATAGGACCAGAACATCTGTATTATACACCCAAGTTACCGTAAAAACGTAGGTTTTGGAAATACGGGTGATTAAAATAGTCGCTTTGGATGTGTGGACAGTGATCCACCTAAGTGGTGACATAAAATATAAAATAAATACGGCAGTGTGTCAGCATGACGTACACGTAGGGTGATGAAATAGGACTAGAACTTCTGTATTATACCACCCAAGATACCGTAAAAACTTAGGTTTTGGAATATGGCTGATTAAAGTAGTCGCATTGAGATGTGCGGACAGCGATTTGTCAAAGTATGACATGAAAAATAAAATAAATACGGAAGTGTGCCAACATGACCTACACATAGGATGATAGAATAGGTCCTGAAATTTAGTATTATACCACCCAAGTTACCTTAAAAACTTAGGTTTTGGAAATATGGGTGATTAAATTAGTCGCTATGCGATGTGCGGACAACGATTTGTCTAAGTTGACATGAAATATAAAAATAAATACGGAATTGTGGATACATGACGTACACATAGGATGATAGAATAGGTCCTGAAATTTAGTATTATACCACCCAAGCTACCTTAAAAACTTAGGTTTTGGAAATATGGCTGATTAAAGTAGTCGCATTGAGATGTGCGGACAACGATTTGTCTAAGTTTGACATGAAATATAAAAATAAATACGGTATTGTGGATACATGACGTACACATAGGGTGATAGAATAGGTCCTGAAATTTAGTATTATACCACTTAAGTTACCTTAAAAACTTAGGTTTTGGAAATATGGGTGATTAAATTAGTCGCTATGCGATGTGCGGACAACGATTTGTCTAAGTTTGACATGAAATATAAAAATTAATACGGAATTGTTGATACATGACGTACACGTAGGGTGATAGAATAGGACCAGAACTTCTGTATTATACCACCCAAGTTACCGTAAAAACTTAGGTCTTGGAAATATGGCTGATTAAAGTAGTCGCATTGAGATGTGCGGACAGCAATTTGTCAAAGTATGACATGAAAAATAAAATAAATACGGAAGTGTGCCAACATGACGTACACATAGGATGATAGAATAGGTCCAGAACTTTAGTACTATACCACCCAAGTTACCGTAAAAACTTAGGTTTGGGAAATATGGGTGATTAAATTAGTCGCTATGCGATGTGCGGACAACGATTTGTCTACGTTTTACATAAAATATAAAAATAAATACGGAGTTGTGCCTACATTACGTACACGTAGGATGAAAAAATAGGACCAGAACTTTAGTACTATACCACCTAAGTTACCTTAAAAACATAGGTTTTGGAAATATGGGTGATTAAATTAGTCGCTATGCGATGTGCGGACAACGATTTGTCTAAGTATGACATGAAATATAATAATAAATACGGAGGTGTGCCAACATTACGTACACGTAGGGTGATAGAATAGGACCAGAACTTCTGTATTATACCACCCAAGTTACCTTAAAAACTTAGGTTTTGGAATTATGGCTGATTAAAGTAGTCGCATTGAGATGTGCGGACAGAGATTTGTCTAAGTTTGACACGAAATATAAAAAAAATACGGAGGTGTGCCAACATGACGTACACATACGATGATAGAATAGGACCAGAACTTTAGTACTATACCACCCAAGTTACCTTAAAAACTTAGGTTTTGGAAATATGGGTGATTAAATTAGTCGCATTGAGATGTGCGGACAGAGATTTGTCGAAGTTTGACACGAAATATAAAAATAAATACGGAATTGTGGATACATGACGTACACGTAGGGTGATAGAATAGGACCAGAACTTCTGTATTATACCACCCAAGTTACCGTAAAAACTTAGGTTTTGGAAATATGGCTGATTAAAGTAGTCGCATTGAGATGTGCGGACAGCGATTTGTCAAAGTATGACATGAAAAATAAAATAAATACGGAGGTGTGCCAACATGACGTACACATAGGATGATAGAATAGGTCCAGAACTTTAGTACTATACCACCCAAGTTACCGTAAAAACTTAGGTTTTGGAAATATGGGTGATTAATTTAGTCGCTATGCGATATGCGGACAACGATTTGTCTAAGTTGGACATGAAATATAAAAATAAATACGGAATTGTGGATACATGACGTACACATAGGGTGATAGAATAGGACCAGAACCTCTGTATTATACCACCCAAGTTACCGTAAAAACTTAGGTTTTGGAAATACGGGTGATTAAAATAGTCGCTTTGGATGTGTGGACAGTGATCCACCTAAGTTTGACATAAAATATAAAATAAATACGGCAGTGTGTCAGCATGACGTACACGTAGGGTGATGAAATAGGACCAGAACTTCTGTATTATACCACCCAAGTTACCGTAAAAACTTAGGTTTTGGAAATATGGCTGATTAAAGTAGTCGCATTGAGATGTGCGGACAGCGATTTGTCAAAGTATGACATGAAAAATAAAATAAATACGGAAGTGTGCCAACATGACGTACACATAGGATGATAGAATGGGTCCTGAAATTTAGTATTATACCACCCAAGTTACCTTAAAAACTTAGGTTTTGGAAATATGGGTGATTAAATTAGTCGCTATGCGATGTGCGGACAACGATTTGTCTAAGTTTGACATGAAATATAAAAATAAATACGGAGGTGTGCCAACATTACGTACACGTAGGATGAAAGAATAGGACCAGAACTTTAGTACTATACCACCCAAGTTACCTTAAAAACTTAGGTTTTGGAAATATGGGTGATTAAATTAGTCGCTATGCGATGTGCGGACAACGATTTGTCTAAGTATGACATGAAATATAATAATAAATACGGAGGTGTGCCAACATTACGTACACGTAGGGTGATAGAATAGGACCAGAACTTCTGTATTATACCACCCAAGTTACCGTAAAAACTTAGGTTTTGGAAATATGGCTGATTAAAGTAGTCGCATTGAGATGTGCGGACAGAGATTTGTCTAAGTTTGACACGAAATATAAAAAATATACGGAGGTGTGCCAACATGACGTACACATAGGATGATAGAATAGGACCAGAACTTTAGTACTATACCACCCAAGTTACCTTAAAAACTTAGGTTTTGGAAATATGGGTGATTAATTTAGTCGCTATGCGATGTGCGGACAACGATTTGTCTAAGTTTGACATGAAATATAAAAATAAATACGGAATTGTGGATACATGACGTACACATAGGGTGATAGAATAGGACCAGAACTTCTGTATTATACCACCCAAGTTACCGTAAAAACTTAGGTTTTGGAAATACGGGTGATTAAAATAGTCGCTTTGGATGTGTGGACAGTGATCCACCTAAGTTTGACATAAAATATAAAATAAATACGGCAGTGTGTCAGCATGACGTACACGTAGGGTGATGAAATAGGACCAGAACTTCTGTATTATACCACCCAAGTTACCGTAAAAACTTAGGTTTTGGAAATATGGCTGATTAAAGTAGTCGCATTGAGATGTGCGGACAGCGATTTGTCAAAGTATGACATGAAAAATAAAATAAATACGGAAGTGTGCCAACATGACCTACACATAGGATGATAGAATAGGTCCTGAAATTTAGTATTATACCACCCAAGTTACCTTAAAAACTTAGGTTTTGGAAATATGGGTGATTAAATTAGTCGCTATGCGATGTGCGGACAACGATTTGTCTAAGTTTGACATGAAATATAAAAATAAATACGGAATTGTGGATACATGACGTACACATAGGGTGATAGAATAGGACCAGAACTTCTGTATTATACCACCCAAGTTACCTTAAAAACTTAGGTTTTGGAAATACGGGTGATTAAAATAGTCGCTTTGGATGTGTGGACAGCGATCTACCTAAGTTTGACATAAAATATAAAATAAATACGGCAGTGTGCCAACAATACGTACACGTAGGGTGATAGAATAGGACCAGAACTTCTGTAATATACCACCCAAGTTACCGTAAAAACTTAGGTTTTGGAAATATGGCTGATTAAAGTAGTCGAATTGAGATGTGCGGACAGCGAATTGTCTAAGTTTGACATGAAATATAAAAAAAATACGGAGGTGCTACAACATGACGTACACATAGGATGATAGAATAGGACCAGAACTCCTGTATTATACCACCCAAGTTACCGTAAAAACTTAGGTTTTGGAAATATGGCTGATTAAAGTAGTCGAATTGAGATGTGCGGACAACGATTTGACTAAGTTTGACATGAAATTTAAAAATAAATACGGAACTGTGGTTACATGACGTACACATAGGGTGATAGAATAGGACCAGAAATGTAGTATTATACCACAAAGGATACCGTCAAAACTTAGGTTTTAGAAATACGGGTGATTAAAATAGTCGCTTTGGATGTGTGGACAGCGATCCACCTAAGTTTGACATGAAATATAAAATAAATACGGAAGTGTGCCAACATGACGTACGCATAGGGTTATAGAAAAGGACCAGAAATTCTCTATTATACCATCCAAGTTACCGTAAAAACTTAAGTTTTGGAATTATGGCTGATTAAAGTAGTTGCTTTGCGATGTTCGGACAACGATTTGTCAAAGTATGACATGAAATATAAAAATAAATACGGAATTGTGAATACATGAAGTTCACATAGGGTGATAAAATAGGACCAGAAATTTAGTACTATACCACCCAAGTTACCGTAAAAACTTAGGTTTTGGAAATACGGGTGATTAAAATAGTCGCATTGAGATGTGCGGACAGCGATTTGTCAAAGTATGACATGAAAAATAAAATAAATACGGAAGTGTGCCAACATGACGTACACATAGGATGATAGAATAGGTCCTGTAATTTAGTATTATACCACCCAAGTTACCTTAAAAACTTAGGTTTTGGAAATATGGCTGATTAAAGTAGTCGCATTGAGATGTGTGGACAGCGATCCACCTAAGTTTGACATGAAATATAAAATGAATACGGAAGTGTGCCAACATGACGTACACATAGGATGATAGAATAGGTCCTGTAATTTAGTATTATACCACCCAAGTTACCTTAAAAACTTAGGTTTTGGAAATATGGCTGATTAAAGTAGTCGCATTGAGATGTGCGGACAGCGATTTGTCAAAGTATGACATGAAAAATAAAATAAATACGGAAGTGTGCCAACATGACGTACACATAGGATGATAGAATAGGTCCTGTAATTTAGTATTATACCACCCAAGTTACCTTAAAAACTTAGGTTTTGGAAATATGGCTGATTAAAGTAGTCGCATTGAGATGTGTGGACAGCGATCCACCTAAGTTTGACATGAAATATAAAATGAATACGGAAGTGTGCCAACATGACGTACACATAGGATGATAGAATAGTTCCTGTAATTTAGTATTATACCACCCAAGTTACCTTAAAAACTTAGGTTTTGGAAATATGGCTGATTAAAGTAGTCGCATTGAGATGTGCGGACAGCGATTTGTCAAAGTATGACATGAAAAATAAAATAAATACGGAAGTGTGCCAACATGACGTACACATAGGATGATAGAATAGGTCCTGAAATTTAGTATTATACCACCCAAGTTACCTTAAAAACTTAGGTTTTGGAAATATGGTGATTAAATTAGTCGCTATGCGATGTGCGGACAACGATTTGTCTAAGTTTGACATGAAATATAAAAATAAATACGGAATTGTGGATACATGACGTACACATAGGGTGATAGAATAGGACCAGAACTTCTGTATTATACCACCCAAGTTACCTTAAAAACTTAGGTTTTGGAAATACGGGTGATTAAAATAGTCGCTTTGGATGTGTGGACAGCGATCCACCTAAGTTTGACATAAAATATAAAATAAATACGGCAGTGTGCCAACATTACGTACACGTAGGGTGATAGAATAGGACCAGAACTTCTGTATTATACCACCCAAGTTACCGTAAAAACTTAGGTTTTGGAAATATGGCTGATTAAAGTAGTCGAATTGAGATGTGCGGACAGCGAATTGTCTAAGTTTGACATGAAATATAAAAAAAATACGGAGGTGCTCCAACATGACGTACACATAGGATGATAGAATAGGACAAGAACTCCTGTATTATACCACCCAAGTTACCGTAAAAACTTAGGTTTTGGAAATATGGCAGATTAAAGTAGTCGAATTGAGATGTGCGGACAACGATTTGACTAAGTTTGACATGAAATTTAAAAATAAATACGGAACTGTGGTTACATGACGTACACATAGGGTGATAGAATAGGACCAGAAATGTAGTATTAAACCACAAAGGATACCGTCAAAACTTAGGTTTTAGAAATACGGGTGATTAAAATAGTCGCTTTGGATGTGTGGACTGCGATTCACCTAAGTTTGACATGAAATATAAAATAAATACGGAAGTGTGCCAACATGACGTACACATAGGATGATAGAATAGGTCCTGAAATTTAGTATTATACCACCCAAGTTACCTTAAAAACTTAGGTTTTGGAAATATGGGTGATTAAATTAGTTGCTTTGCGATGTGCGGAGAGGGATTTTTCTAAGTTTGACATGAAATATAAAATAAATACGGAAGTCTGCTAAGATGACGTACACATAGGGTGATAGAATAGGACCAGAACTTCAGTATTATACCACCAAAGTTACCGAAAAAACTTAGGTTTTGGAAATATGGGTGATTAAATTAGTCGCTATGCGATGTGCGGACAACGATTTGTCTAAGTTTGACATGAAATATAAAAATAAATACGGAATTGTGGATACATGACGTACACATAGGATGATAGAATAGGTCCTGAAATTTAGTATTATACCACCCAAGTTACCGTAAAAACTTAGGTTTTGGAAATATGGCTGATTAAAGTAGTCGCATTGAGATGTGTGGACAGCGATCCACCTAAGTTTGACATGAAATATAAAATAAATACGGAAGTGTGCCAACATGACGTACACATAGGATGATAGAATAGGTCCTGTAATTTAGTATTATACCACCCAAGTTACCTTAAAAACTTAGGTTTTGGAAATATGGGTGATTAAATTAGTCGCTATGCGATGTGCGGACAACGATTTGTCTAAGTTTGACATGAAATATAAAAATAAATACGGAATTGTGGATACATGACGTACACATAGGGTGATAGAATAGCACCAGAACTATAGTATTATACCACTCAGGTTATCCGAAAAACTTAGGTTTTGGAAATATTGGTAAGTAAAATAGTCGCTTTGGATGTGTGGACAGCGATCCGCCTAAGTTTGACATGAAATATAAAATAAATACGCGAGTGTTCCAACAAGACGTACACATAGGGTGATAGAATAGGACCAGAACTTCTGTATTATACCACCCAAGTTACCGTAAAGACTTGGGTTTTGGAAATATGGCTGATTAAAGTAGTCGCTTTGCGATGGGCGGACAGCGATTTGTCAAAGTATGACATGAAAAATAAAATAAATACGGAAGTGTGTCAACATGACGTACACATAGGATGATAGAATAGGTCCTGAAATTTAGTATTATACCACCCAAGTTACCTGAAAAACTTAGGTTTTGGAAATATGGGTGATTAAATTAGTCGCTATGCGATGTGCGGACAACGATTTGTCTAAGTTTGACATGAAATATAAAAATAAATACGGAATTGTGGATACATGACGTACACATGGGGTGATAGAATAGGACCAGGAATGTAGTAATATAACACAAAGGATACCGTCAAAACTTAGGTTTTAGAAATACGGGTGATTAAAATAGTCGCTTTGGATGTGTGGACAGCGATCAACCTAAGTTTGACATGAAATATAAAATAAATACGGAAGTGTGCCAACATGACGTACGCATAGGGTTATAGAAAAGGACCAGAACTTCTCTATTATACCATCCAAGTTACCGTAAAAACTTAAGTTTTGGAATTATGGCTGATTAAAGTAGTTGCTTTGCGATGTTCGGACAACGATTTGTCAAAGTATGACATGAAATATAAAAATAAATACGGAATTGTGAACTCATGACGTTCACATAGGGTGATAAAATAGGACCAGAAATTAAGTATTATACCACCCAAATTACCTTAAAAACTTAGGTTTTTCGAAATATGAGTGATTAAATTAGTCGCTATGCGATGTGCGGACAACGATTTGTCTAAGTTTGACATGAAATATAAAAATAAATACGGAATTGTGGATACATGACGTACACATAGGGTGATAGAATAGGACCAGAACTTCAGTATTATACCACCCAAGCTACCTTAAAAACTTAGGTTTTGGATATATGGGTGATTAAATTAGTCGCTATGCGATGTGCGGACAACGATTTGTCTAAGTTTGACATGAAATATAAAAATAAATAGGGAATTGTGGATACATGACGTACACATAGGATGATAGAATAGGTCCTGAAATTTAGTATTATACCACCCAAGTTACCGTAAAGACTTAGGTTTTGGAAATATGGCTGATTAAATTAGTCGCATTGAGATGTGCGGACAGAGATTTGTCGAAGTTTGACACGAAATATAAAAAAAATACGTAGGTGTGCCACAATGACGTACACATAGGATGATAGAATAGGTCCAGAACTTTAGTACTATACCACCCAAGTTACCTTTAAAACTTAGGTTTTGGAAATACGGGTGATTAAAATAGTCGCTATGCGATGTGCGGACAACGATTTGTCTAAGTATGACATGAAATATAATAATAAATACGGAGGTGTGCCAACATTACGTACACGTAGGGTGATAGAATAGGACCAGAACCTCTGTATTATACCACCCAAGTTACCGTAAAAACTTAGGTTTTGGAAATATGGCTGATTAAAGTAGACGCATTGAGATGTGCGGACAGCGATTTGTCTAAGTTTTACATAAAATATAAAAATAAATACGGAATTGTGTCAGCATGACGTACACGTAGGATGATAGAATAGGTCCTGAAATTTAGTATTATACCACCCAAATTACCATAAAAACTTAGGTTTTGGAAATATGGCTGATTAAAGTAGTCGCATTGAGATGTGCGGACAGCGAATTGTCTAAGTTTGACATGAAATAGAAAAATAAATACGGAATTGTGGATACATGACGTACGCATAGGGTGATAGAATAGGACCAGAACTTCTGTATTATACCACCCAAGTTACCGTAAAAACTTAGGTTTTGGAAATATGGGTGATTAAATTAGTCGCTATGCGATGTGCGGACAACGATTTGTCGAAGTTTGACACGAAATATAATAATAAATACGGAAGTGTGCCAACATTACGTACATATAGGGTGATAGAATAGGACCAGAACATCTGTACTATACCACCCAAGTTACCGTAAAAACTTAGGTTTTGGAAATACGGGTGATTAAAATAGTCGCATTGAGATGTGCGGACAGCGATTTGTCTAAGTTTGACATGAAATATAAAAATAGATACGGAATTGTGGATACATGACGTACACATAGGGTGATAGAATAGGACCAGAACTTCTGTATTATACCACCCAAGTTACCGTAAAAACTTAGGTTTTGGAAATACGGGTGATTAAAATTGTCGCATTGAGATGTGCGGACAGCGATTTGTCTAAGTTTGACATGAAATATAAAAATAAATACGGAATTGTGGATACATGACGTACACATAGTTTGATAGAATAGGACCAGAACTTCTGTATTATACCACCCAAGTTACCGTAAAAACTTAGGTTTTGGAAATATGGGTGATTAAATTAGTCGCTATGCGATGTGCGGACAACGATTTGTCTAATTTTGACATGAAATATAAAAATAAATACGGAATTGTGGATACATGACGTACACATAGGGTGATAGAATAGGACCAGAACTTCTGTATTATACCACCCAAGTTACCGTAAAAACTTAGGTTTTGGAAATATGGGTGATTAAATTAGTCGCTATGCGATGTGCGGACAAAGATTTGTCAAAGTATTACATGAAAAATAACATAAATACGGAAGTGTGCCAACATTACGTACACGTAGGGTGATAGAATAGGACCAGAACTTTAGTACAATACCACCCAAGTTACCGTAAAAACTTAGGTTTTGGAAATATGGCTGATTAAAGTAGTCGCATTGAGATGTGCGGACAGAGATTTGTCGAAGTTTGACACGAAATATAAAAAAAATACGGAGGTGTGCCAACATGACGTACACATAGGATGATAGAATAGGTCCAGAACTTTAGTACTATACCACCCAAGTTACCTTAAAAACTTAGGTTTTGGAATACGGGTGATTAAAATAGTCGCTTTGGATGTGTGGACAGTGATCCACCTAGGTTTGACATAAAATATAAAATAAATACGGCAGTGTGTCAGCATGACGTACACGTAGGGTGATGAAATAGGACCAGAACCTCTGTATTATACCACCCAAGTTACCGTAAAAACTTAGGTTTTGGAAATATGGCTGATTAAAGTAATCGCATTGAGATGTGCGGACAGAGATTTGTCGAAGTTTGACACGAAATATAAAAAAAAATACGAAGGTGTGCCAACATGACGTACACATAGGATGATAGAATAGGTCCAGAACTTTAGTACTATACCACCCAAGTTACCGTAAAAAACTTAGGTTTTGGAAATATGGCTGATTAAATTAGTCGCATTGAGATGTGCGGACAGAGATTTGTCGAAGTTTGACACGAAATATAAAAAAAATACGGAGGTGTGCCAACATGACGTACACATAGGATGATAGAATAGGTCCAGAACTTTAGTACTATACCACCCAAGTTACCGTAAAAACTTAGGTTTTGGAAATACGGGTGATTAAAATAGTCGCATTGAGATGTGCGGACAGCGATTTGTCAAAGTATGACATGAAAAATAAAATAAATACGGAAGTGTGCCAACATGACGTACACATAGGATGATAGAATAGGTCCAGAACTTTAGTACTATACCACCCAAGTTACCTTAAAAACTTAGGTTTTGGAAATATGGGTGATTAAAATAGTCGCTTTGGATGTGTGGACAGTGATCCACCTAAGTTTGACATAAAATATAAAATAAATACTGCAGTGTGGCAGCATGACGTACACGTAGGATGAAAGAATAGGACCAGAACTTCTGTATTATACTACCCAAGTTACCGTAAAAACTTAGGTTTTGGAAATATGGCTGATTAAAGTAGTCGCATTGAGATGTGCGGACAACGATTTGTCTAAGTTTGACATGAAATATAAAAATAAATACGGAATTTTGGATACATGACGTACACATTGGGTGATAGAATAGGATTAGAACTATATTATTATACCACTCAGGTTACCGTCAAAACTTAGGTTTTGGAAATACGGGTGATTAAAATAGTCGCTTTGGATGTGCGTACAACGATTTGTCTAAGTTTGACATGAAATATAAAAATAAATACGGAATTTTGGATACATGACGTACACATTGGATGATAGAATAGGATTAGAACTATATTATTATACCACTCAGGTTACCGTCAAAACTTAGGTTTTGGAAATACGGGTGATTAAAATAGTCGCTTTGGATGTGTGGAGAGCGATCCACCTTAGTTTGACATAAAATATAAAATAAATACGGAAGTGTGTCAGCATGACGTACACGTAGGATGAAAGAATACGACCAGAACTTTAGTACTATACCACCCAAGTTACCTTAAAAACTTAGGTTTTTGGAAATATGGGTGATTAAATTAGTCGCTATGCGATGTGCGGACAACGATTTGTCTAAATTTGACATGAAATATAATAATAAATACGGAGGTGTGCCAACATTACGTACACATAGGGTGATAGAATAGGACCAGAACTTCTGTATTATACCACCCAAGTTACCGTAAAAACTTAGGTTTTGGAAATATGGGTGATTAAATTAGTCGCTATGCGATGTGCGGACAACGATTTGTCGAAGTTTGACACGAAATATAAAAAAAATACGGAGGTGTGCCAACATGACGTACACATAGGATGATAGAATAGGTCCAGAACTTTAGTACTATACCACCCAAGTTACCGTCAAACTTAGGTTTTGGAAATATGGGTGATTAAATTAGTCGCTATGCGATGTGCGGACAACGATTTGTCTAAGTTTGACATTAAATATAAAAATAAATACGGAATTGTGGATACATGACGTACACATAGGGTGATAGCATAGGACCAGAACTTCTGTACTATACCACCCAAGTTACCTTAAAATCTTAGGTTTTGGATATATGGGTGATTAAATTAGTCGCTATGCGATGTGCGGACAACGATTTGTCTAAGTATGACATGAAATATAATAATAAATACGGAGGTGTGCCAACATTACGTACATATAGGGTGATAGAATAGGACCAGAACTTCTGGATTATACCACCCAAGTTACCGTAAAAACTTAGGTTTTGGAAATATGGCTGATTAAAGTAGTCGCATTGAGATGTGCGGACAGAGATTTGTCGAAGTTTGACACGAAATATAAAAAAATACGGAGGTGTGCCAACATGACGTACACATAGGATGATAGAATAGGTCCAGAAATTTAGTACTATACCACCCAAGTTACCTTAAAAACTTAGGTTTTGGAAATACGGGTGATTAAAATAGTCGCTTTGGATGTGTAAACAGTGATCCACCTAAGTTTGATATAAAATATAAAATAAATACGGCAGTGTGTCAGCATGACGTACACGTAAGGTGATGAAATAGGACCAGAACTTCTGTATTATACCACCCAAGTTACCGTAAAAACTTAGGTTTTGGAAATATGGCTGATTAAAGTAGTCGCATTGAGATGTGCGGACAGCGATTTGTCAAAGTATGACATGAAAAATAAAATAAATATGGAAGTGTGCCAACATGACGTACACATGAGATGATAGAATAGGTCCTGAAATTTAGTATTATACCACCCAAGTTACCTTAAATACTTAGGTTTTGGAAATATGGGTGATTAAATTAGTCGCTATGCGATGTACGGACAACGATTTGTCTAAGTTTGACATGAAATATAAAAAAAAATACGGAATTGTGGATACATTTGTACACATAGGGTGATAGAATAGGACCAGAACTTCTGTATTATACCACCCAAGTTACCGTAAAAACTTAGGTTTTGGAAATATGGCTGATTAAAGTAGTCGCATTGAGATGTGCGGACAGCGATTTGTCAAAGTATGACATGAAAAATAAAATAAATATGGAAGTGTGCCAACATGACGTATACATAGGATGATAGAATAGGTCCTGAAATTTAGTATTATACCACCCAAGTTACCTTAAATACTTAGGTTTTGGAAATATGGGTGATTAAATTAGTCGCTATGCGATGTACGGACAACGATTTGTCTAAGTTTGACATGAAATATAAAAATAAATACGGAATTGTGGATACATTTGTACACATAGGGTGATAGAATAGGACCAGAACTTCTGTATTATACCACCCAAGTTACCGTAAAAACTTGGGGGTTTGGAAATATGGCTGATTAAAGTAGTCGCATTGAGATGTGCGGACAGCGATTTGTCAAAGTATGACATGAAAAATAAAATAAATACGGAAGTGTGCCAACATGACGTACACATAGGATGAAAGAATAGGTCATAAAATTTAGTATTATACCACCCAAGTTACCTTAAAAACTTAGGTTTTGGAAATATGGGTGATTAAATTAGTCGCTATGCGATGTGCGGACAACGATTTGTCTAAGTTTGACATGAAATATAATAATAAATACGGAGGTGTGCCAACATTACGTACACATAGGGTGATAGAATAGGACCAGAACTTCTGTATTATACCACCCAAGTTACCGTAAAAACTTAGGTTTTGGAAATATGGGTGATTAAATTAGTCGCGATGCGATGTGCGGACAACGATTTGTCTAAGTTTGACATGAAATATAAAAATAAATACGGAATTTTGGATACATGACGTACATATTGGGTGATAGAATAGGACCACAGCTTCTGTATTATACCACCCAAGTTACCGTAAAAACTTAGGTTTTGGAAATATGGCTGATTAAAGTAGTCGCATTGAGATGTGCGGACAGCGATTTGTCAAAGTATGACATGAAAAATAAAATAAATACGGAAGTGTGCCAACATGACGTACACATAGGATGATAGAGTAGGTCCTGAAATTTAGTATTATACCACCCAAGTTACCTTAAAAACTTAGGTTTTGGAAATATGGGTGATTAAATTAGTCGCTATGCGATGTGCGGACAACGATTTGTCTAAGTTTGACATGAAATATAAAAATAAATACGGAATTGTGGATACATGACGTACACATAGGGTGATAGATTAGGACCAGAACTTCTGTATTATACCACCCAAGATACCGTAAAAACTTAGGTTTTGGAAATATGGCTGATTAAAGTAGTCGCATTGAGATGTGCGGACAACGATTTGTCTAAGTATGACATGAAAAATAAAATAAATACGGAAGTGTGCCAACATGACGTACACATAGGATGATAGAGTAGGTCCTGAAATTTAGTATTATACCACCCAAGTTACCTTAAAAACTTAGGTTTTGGAAATATGGGTGATTAAATTAGTCGCTATGCGATGTGCGGACAACGATTTGTCTAAGTTTGACATGAAATATAAAAATAAATACGGAATTGTGGATACATTTGTACACATAGGGTGATAGAATAGGACCAGAACTTCTGTATTATACCACCCAAGTTACCGTAAAAACTTAGGTTTTGGAAATATGGCTGATTAAAGTAGTCGCATTGAGATGTGCGGACAGCGATTTGTCAAAGTATGACATGAAAAATAAAATAAATACGGAAGTGTGCCAACATGACGTACACATAGGATGATAGAATAGGTCCTGAAATTTAGTATTATACCACCCAAGTTACCTTAAAAAACTTAGGTTTTGGAAATATGGGTGATTAAATTAGTCGTTATGCGATGTGCGGACAACGATTTGTCTAAGTTTGACATGAAATATAAAAATAAATACGGAGTTGTGGATACATGACGTACACATAGGATGATAGAATAGGTCCTGAAATTTAGTATTATACCACCCAAGTTACCTTAAAAACTTAGGTTTTGGAAATATGGGTGATTAAATTAGTCGCTATGCGATGTGCGGACAACGATTTGTCTAAGTTTGACATGAAATATAAAAATAAATACGGAATTGTGGATACATGACGTACACATAGGGTGATAGAATAGGACCAGAACTTCTGTATTATACCACCCAAGTTACCGTAAAAACTTAGGTTTTGGAAATACGGGTGATTAAAATAGTCGCTTTGGATGTGTGGACAGCGATCCACCTAAGTTTGACATAAAATATAAAATAAATACGGCAGTGTGTCAGCATGACGAACACGTAGGATGAAAGAATTAGACCAGAACTTTAGTACTATACCACCCAAGTTACCTTAAAAACTTAGGTTTTGGAAATATGGGTGATTAAATTAGTCGCTATGCGATGTGCGGACAACGATTTGTCTAAGTATGACACGAAATACAAAAAAAATACGGAGGTGTGCCAACATGACGTACACATAGGATGATAGAATAGGTCCAGAACTTTAGTACTATACCACCCAAGTTACCGTAAAAACTTAGGTTTTGGAAATATGGGTGATTAAATTAGTCGCTATGCGATGTGCGGACAACGATTTGTCTAAGTTTGACACGAAATATAAAAAATAAATACGGAATTGTGGATACATGACGTACACGTAGGGTGATAGAATAGGACCAGAACTTCTGTATTATACCACCCAAGATACCGTAAAAACTTAGGTTTTGGAAATATGGCTGATTAAAGTAGTCGCATTGAGATGTGCGGACAGCGATTTGTCAAAGTATGACATGAAAAATAAAATAAATACGGAAGTGTGCCAACATGACGTACACATAGGAGAAAGAATAGGTCCTAAAATTTAGTATTATAAAACCCAAGTTACCTTAAAAACTTAGGTTTTGGAAATATGGGTGATTAAATTAGTCGCTATGCGATGTGCGGACAACGATTTGTCTAAGTTTGACATGAAATATAATAATAAATACGGAGGTGTGCCAACATTACGTACACATAGGGTGATAGAATAGGACCAGAACTTCTGTATTATACCACCCAAGTTACCGTAAAAACTTAGGTTTTGGAAATATGGGTGATTAAATTAGTCGCTATGCGATGTGCGGACAACGATTTGTCTAAGTTTGACATGAAATATAAAAATAAATACGGAATTTTGGATACATGACGTACATATTAGGTGATAGAATAGGACCACAACTTCTGTATTATACCACCCAAGTTACCGTAAAAACTTAGGTTTTGGAAATATGGCTGATTAAAGTAGTCGCATTGAGATGTGCGGACAGCGATTTGTCAAAGTATGACATGAAAAATAAAATAAATACGGAAGTGTGCCAACATGACGTACACATAGGATGATAGAGTAGGTCCTGAAATTTAGTATTATACCACCCAAGTTACCTTAAAAACTTAGGTTTTGGTAATATGGGTGATTAAATTAGTCGCTATGCGATGTGCGGACAACGATTTGTCTAAGTTTGACATGAAATATAAAAATAAATACGGAATTGTGGATACATGACGTACACATAGGGTGATAGAATAGGACCAGAACTTCTGTATTATACCACCCAAGATACCGTAAAAACTTAGGTTTTGGAAATATGGCTGATTAAAGTAGTCGCATTGAGATGTGCGGACAGCGATTTGTCAAAGTATGACATGAAAAATAAAATAAATACGGAAGTGTGCCAACATGACGTACACATAGGATGATAGAGTAGGTCCTGAAATTTAGTATTATACCACCCAAGTTACCTTAAAAACTTAGGTTTTGGAAATATGGGTGATTAAATTAGTCGCTATGCGATGTGCGGACAACGATTTGTCTAAGTTTGACATGAAATATAAAAATAAATACGGAATTGTGGATACATGACGTACACATAGGGTGATAGAATAGGACCAGAACTTCTGTATTATACCACCCAAGTTACCGTAAAAACTTAGGTTTTTGAAATATGGCTGATTAAAGTAGTCGCATTGAGATGTGCGGACAAAGATTTGTCGAAGTTTGACACGAAATATATAAAAAAAATACGGAGGTGTGCCAACATGACGTACACATAGGATTATAGAATAGGTCCAGAACTTTAGTACTATACCACCCAAGTTACCGTAAAAAACTTAGGTTTTGGAAATATGGCTGATTAAAGTAGTCGCATTGAGATGTGCGGACAGAGATTTGTCGAAGTTTGACACGAAATATAAAAAAAATACGGAGGTGTGCCAACATGACGTACACATAGGATGATAGAATAGGTCCAGAACTTTAGTACTATACCACCCAAGTTACTTTAAAAACGTAGGTTTTGGAAATACGGGTGATTAAAATAGTCGCTTTGGATGTGTGGACAGTGATCCACCTAAGTTTGACATAAAATATAAAATAAATACGGCAGTGTGTCAGCATGACGGACACGTAGGGTGATGAAATAGGACCAGAACTTCTGTATTATACCACCCAAGTTACCGTAAAAACTTAGGTTTTGGAAATATGGCTGATTAAAGTAGTCGCATTGAGATGTGCGGACAGAGATTTGTCGAAGTTTGACACGAAATATAAAAAAAATACGGAGGTGTGCCAACATGACGTACACATAGGATGATAGAATAGGTCCAGAACTTTAGTACTATACCACCCAAGTTACCGTAAAAAACTTAGGTTCTGGAAATATGGCTGATTAAAGTAGTCGCATTGAGATGTGCGGACAGAGATTTGTCGAAGTTTGACACGAAATATAAAAAAAATACGGAGGTGTGCCAACATGACGTACACATAGGATGATAGAATAGGTCCAGAACTTTAGTACTATACCACCCAAGTTACCGTAAAACTTAGGTTTTGGAAATACGGGTGATTAAAATAGTCGCATTGAGATGTGTGGACAGCGATTTGTCAAAGTATGACATGAAAAATAAAATAAATACGGAAGTGTGCCAACATGACGTACACATAGGATGATAGAATAGGTCCTGAAATTTAGTATTATACCACCCAAGTTACCTTAAAAACTTAGGTTTTGGAAATATGGGTGATTAAAATAGTCGCTTTGGATGTGTGGACAGTGATCCACCTAAGTTTGACATAAAATATAAAATAAATACGGCAGTGTGTCAGCATGACGTACACGTAGGATGAAAGAATAGGACCAGAACTTCTGTATTATACCACCCAAGTTACCGTAAAAACTTAGGTTTTGGAAATATGGCTGATTAAAGTAGTCGCATTGAGATGTGCGGACAACGATTTGTCTAAGTTTGACATGAAATATAAAAATAAATACGGAATTTTGGATACATGACGTACACATTGGGTGATAGAAAAGGATTAGAACTATATTATTATACCACTCAGGTTACCGTCAAAACTTAGGTTTTGGAAATACGGGTGATTAAAATAGTCGCTTTGGATGTGTGGACAGTGATCCACCTAAGTTTGACATAAAATATAAAATAAATACGGCAGTGTGTCAGCATGACGTACACGTACAGTGATGAAATAGGACCAGAACGTCTGTATTATACCACCCAAGTTACCGTAAAAACTTAGGTTTTGGAAATATGGCTGATTAAAGTAGTCGCATTGAGATGTGCGGACAGCGATTTGTCAAAGTATGACATGAAAAATAAAATAAATACGGAAGTGTGCCAACATGACGTACACATAGGATGATAGAATAGGTCCTGAAATTTAGTATTATACCACCCAAGTTACCTTAAAAACTTAGGTTTTTGAAATATGGGTGATTAAATTAGTCGCTGTGCGATGTGCGGACAACGGTTTGTCTAAGTTTGACATGAAATATAAATATAAATACGGAATTGTGGATACATGACGTACACATAGGGTGATAGAATAGGACCAGAACTTCTGTATTATACCACCCAAGTTACCGTAAAAACTTAGGTTTTGGAAATATGGCTGATTAAAGTAGTCGCATTGAGATGTGCGGACAGCGATTTGTCAAAGTATGACATGAAAAATAAAATAAATACGGAAGTGTGCCAACATGACGTACACATAGGATGATAGAATAGGTCCTGAAATTTAGTATTATACCACCCAAGTTACCTTAAAAAACTTAGGTTTTGGAAATATGGGTGATTAAATTAGTCGTTATGCGATATGCGGACAACGATTTGTCTAAGTTTGACATGAAATATAAAAATAAATACGGAATTGTTGATACATGACGTACACATTGGGTGATAGAATAGGACCAGAACTTCTGTATTATACCACCCAAGTTACCGTAAAAACTTAGGTTTTGGAAATATGGCTGATTAAAGTAGTCGCATTGAGATGTGCGGACAGAGATTTGTCGAAGTTTGACACGAAATATATAAAAAAAATACGGAGGTGTGCCAACATGACGTACACATAGGATGATAGAATAGGTCCAGAACTTTAGTACTATACCACCCAAGTTACCGTAAAAAACTTAGGTTTTGGAAATATGGCTGATTAAAGTAGTCGCATTGAGATGTGCGGACAGAGATTTGTCGAAGTTTGACACGAAATATAAAAAAAATACGGAGGTGTGCCAACAACGTACACATAGGATGATAGAATAGGTCCAGAACTTTAGTACTATACCAACCAAGTTACCTTAAAAACGTAGGTTTTGGAAATACGGGTGATTAAAATAGTCGCTTTGGATGTGTGGACAGTGATCCACCTAAGTTTGACATAAAATATAAAATAAATACGGCAGTGTGTCAGCATGACGTACACGTAGGGTGATGAAATAGGACCAGAACCTCTGTATTATACCACCCAAGTTACCGTAAAAACTTAGGTTTTGGAAATATGGCTGATTAAAGTAGTCGCATTGAGATGTGCGGACAGAGATTTGTCGAAGTTTGACACGAAATATAAAAAAAATACGGAGGTGTGCCAACATGACATACACATAGGATGATAGAATAGGTCCAGAACTTTAGTACTGTACCACCCAAGTTACCGTAAAAAACTTAGGTTTTGGTAATATGGCTGATTAAAGTAGTCGCATTGAGATGTGCGGACAGAGATTTGTCGAAGTTTGACACGAAATATAAAAAAATACGGAGGTGTGCCAACATGACGTACACATAGGATGATAGAATAGGTCCAGAACTTTAGTACTATACCACCCAAGTTACCGTAAAAACTTAGGTTTTGGAAATACGGGTGATTAAAATAGTCGCATTGAGATGTGTGGACAGCGTTTTGTCAAAGTATGACATGAAAAATAAAATAAATACGGAAGTGTGCCAACATGACGTACACATAGGATGATAGAATAGGTCCTGAAATTTAGTATTATACCACCCAAGTTACCTTAAAAACTTAGGTTTTGGAAATATGGGTGATTAAAATAGTCGCTTTGGATGTGTGGACAGTGATCCACCTAAGTTTGACATAAAATATAAAATAAATACGGCAGTGTGTCAGCATGACGTACACGTAGGATGAAAGAATAGGACCAGAACTTCTGTATTATACCACCCAAGTTACCGTAAAAACTTAGGTTTTGGAAATATGGCTGATTAAAGTAGTCGCATTGAGATGTGCGGACAACGATTTGTCTAAGTTTGACATGAAATATAAAAATAAATACGGAATTTTGGATACATGACGTACACATTGGGTGATAGAATAGGATTAGAACTATATTATTATACCACTCAGGTTACCGTCAAAACTTAGGTTTTGGAAATACGGGTGATTAAAATAGTCGCTTTGGATGTGTGGACAGTGATCCACCTAAGTTTGACATAAAATATAAAATAAATACGGCAGTGTGTCAGCATGACGTACACGTAGGGTGATGAAATAGGACCAGAACTTCTGTATTATACCACCCAAGTTACCGTAAAAACTTAGGTTTTGGAAATATGGCTGATTAAAGTAGTCGCATTGAGATGTGCGGACAGCGATTTGTCAAAGTATGACATGAAAAATAAAATAAATATGGAAGTGTGCCAGCATGACGTACACATAGGATGATAGAATAGGTCCAGAACTTTAGTACTATACCACCCAAGTTACCGTAAAAACTTAGGTTTTGGAAATATGGGTGATTAAATTAGTCGCTATTTGATGTGCGGACAACGATTTGTCTAAGTTTGACATGAAATATAAAAATAAATACGGAATTGTGGATACATGACGTACACATAGGGTGATAGAATAGGACCAGAACTTCTGTATTATACCACCCAAGTTACCGTAAAAACTTAGGTTTTGGAAATATGGCTAATTAAAGTAGTCGCATTGAGATGTGCGGACAGCGATTTGTCAAAGTATGACATGAAAAATAAAATAAATACGGAAGTGTGCCAACATGACGTACACATAGGATGATAGAATAGGTCCTGAAATTTAGTATTATACCACCCAAGTTACCTTAAAAAACTTAGGTTTTGGAAATATGGGTGATTAAAGTAGTCGCATTGAGATGTGCGGACAGCGATTTGTCAAAGTATGACATGAAAAATAAAATAAATACGGAAGTGTGCCAACATGACGTACACATAGGATGATAGAATAGGTCCTGAAATTTAGTATTATACCACCCAAGTTACCTTAAAAAACTTAGGTTTTGGAAATATGGGTGATTAAATTAGTCGTTATGCGATGTGCGGACAACGATTTGTCTAAGTTTGACATGAAATATAAAAATAAATACGGAGTTGTGGATACATGACGTACACATAGGATGATAGAATAGGTCCTGAAATTTAGTATTATACCACCCAAGTTACCTTAAAAACTTAGGTTTTGGAAATATGGGTGATTAAATTAGTCGCTATGCGATGTGCGGACAACGATTTGTCTAAGTTTGACATGAAATATAAAAATAAATACGGAATTGTGGATACATGACGTACACATAGGGTGATAGAATAGGACCAGAACTTCTGTATTATACCACCCAAGTTACCGTAAAAACTTAGGTTTTGGAAATATGGCTGATTAAAGTAGTCGCATTGAGATATGCGGACAGAGATTTGTCGAAGTTTGACACGAAATATATAAAAAAAATACGGAGGTGTGCCAACATGACGTACACATAGGATTATAGAATAGGTCCAGAACTTTAGTACTATACCACCCAAGTTACCGTAAAAAACTTAGGTTTTGGAAATATGGCTGATTAAAGTAGTCGCATTGAGATGTGCGGACAGAGATTTGTCGAAGTTTGACACGAAATATAAAAAAAATACGGAGGTGTGCCAACATGACGTACACATAGGATGATAGAATAGGTCCTGAAATTTAGTATTATACCACCCAAGTTACCTTAAAAACTTAGGTTTTTGAAATATGGGTGATTAAATTAGTCGCTATGCGATGTGCGGACAACGGTTTGTCTAAGTTTGACATGAAATATAAAAATAAATACGGAATTGTGGATACATGACGTACACATAGGGTGATAGAATAGGACCAGAACTTCTGTATTATACCACCCAAGTTACCGTAAAAACTTAGGTTTTGGAAATATGGCTGATTAAAGTAGTCGCATTGAGATGTGCGGACAGCGATTTGTCAAAGTATGACATGAAAAATAAAATAAATACGGAAGTGTGCCAACATGACGTACACATAGGATGATAGAATAGGTCCTGAAATTTAGTATTATACCACCCAAGTTACCTTAAAAAACTTAGGTTTTGGAAATATGGGTTTTCATGTCATACTTTGACAAATCGCTGTCCGCACATCTCAATGCAACTACTTTAATCAGCCATATTTCCAAAACCTAAGTTTTTACGGTAACTTGGGTGGTATAATACAGAAGTTCTGGTCCTATTTCATCACCCTACGTGTACGTCATGCTGACACACTGCCGTATTTATTTTATATTTTACGTCAAACTTAGGTGGATCGCTGTCCACACATCCAAAGCGACTATTTTAATCACCCGTATTTCCAAACCCTAAGTTTTTAAGGTAACTTGGGTGGTATAGTACTAAAGTTCTGGACCTATTCTATCATCCTATGTGTACGTCATGTTGGCACACCTCCGTATTTTTTTTATATTTCGTGTCAAACTTCGACAAATATCTGTCCGCACATCTCAATGCGACTACTTTAATCAGCCATATTTCCAAAACCTAAGTTTTTACGGTAACTTGGGTGGTATAATACAGAAGTTCTGGTCCTATTCTATCACCCTACGTGTACGAAATGTTGGCACACCTCCGTATTTAATATTATATTTCATGTCATACTTAGACAAATCGTTGTCCGCACATCGCATAGCGACTAATTTAATCACCCATATTTCCAAAACCTAAGTTTTTAAGGTAACTTGGGTGGTATAATACTGAATTTCTGGACCTATTCTATCATCCTATGTGTACGTCATGTTTGCACACTTCCGTATTTATTTTATATTTCATGTCAAACTTAGACAAATCGCTGTCCGCACATCGCAAAGCGACTAATTTAATCAGCCATATTTCCAAAACCTAAGTTTTTACGGTAACTTGGGTGGTATAATAGAGAAGTTCTGGTCCTATTCTATCACTTTATGTGTACGTCTTGTTGACACACTTTCGTATTTATTTTATATTTCATGTCAAACTAAGGTGGATCGCTGTCCACACATACAAAGCGACTATTTTAATCACCCGTATTTCCAAAACCTAAGTTTTAACGGTAACCTGAGGGTATAACACTATAGTTCTTGTCCTATTCTACCACTCTATGTGTACGTCATGTACCCACAGATCCGTATTTATTTTTATATTTCATGTCAAACTTAGACAAATCGTTGTCCGCACATCGCATAGCGACTAATTTAATCACCCATATTTCCAAAACCTAAGTTTTTAAGGTAACTTGGATGGTATAATACTAAATTTCAGGACCTATTCTATCATCCTATGTGTACGTCATGCTGACACACTGCCGTATTTATTTTATATTTTATGTCAAACTTAGGTGGATCGCTGTCCACACATCCAAAACGACTATTTTAATCACCCGTATTTCCAAAACCTAAGTTTTGACGGTAACCTGAGTGGTATAATTATATAGTTCTAATCCTATTCTATCACCCAATGTGTACGTCATGTATCCAAAGTTCCGTATTTATTTTTATATTTCATGTCAAACTTAGACAAATCGTTGTCCGCACATCGCATAGCGACTAATTTAATCACCCATATTTCCAAAACCTAAGTTTTTACGGTAACTTGTAGGGTATAATACAGAAGTTCTGGTCCTATTCTATCACCCTATGTGTACGTCATGTATCCACAATTCCGTATTTATTTTTATATTTCATGTCAAACTTAGACAAATCGTTGTCCGCACATCGCATAGCGACTAATTTAATCACCCATATTTCCAAAACCTAAGTTTTTAAGGTACCTTGGGTGGTATAATACAGAGGTTCTGGTCCTATTCTATCACCCTACGTGTACGTAATGTTGGCACACCTCCGTATTTATTATTATATTTCATGTCATACTTAGACCAATCGTTGTCCACACATCGCATAGCGACTAATTTAATCACCCATATTTCCAAAACCTAAGTTTTTAAGGTAACTTGGGTGGTATAGTACTAAAGTTCTGGTCCTATTCTTTCATCCTACGTGTACGTCATGCTGACACACTGCCGTATTTATTTTATATTTTATGTCAAACTTAGGTGGATCGCTGTCCACACATCCAAAGCGACTATTTTAATCACCCGTATTTCCAAAACCTAAGTTTTGACGGTAACCTGAGTGGTATAATAATATAGTTCTAATCCTATTCTATCACCCAATGTGTACGTCATGTATCCAAAATTCCGTATTTATTTTTATATTTCATGTCAAACTTAGACAAATCGTTGTCCGCACATCGCATAGCAACTAATTTAATCACCCATATTTCCAAAACCTTAGTTTTTACGGTAACTTGGGTGGTATAATACAGAAGTTCTGGTCCTATTCTATCACCCTATGTGTACGTCATGTATCCACAATTCCGTATTTATTTTTATATTTCATGTCAAACTTAGATAAATCGTTGTCCGCACATCGCATAGCGACTAATTTAATCACCCATATTTCCAAAACCTAAGTTTTTAAGGTAACTTGGGTGGTATAGTACTAAAGTTCTGGTCCTATTCTTTCATCCTACGTTTACGTCATGCTGACACACTGCCGTATTTATTTTATATTTTATGTCAAACTTAGGTGGATCGCTGTCCACACATCCAAAGCGACTATTTTAATCACCCGTATTTCCAAAACCTAAGTTTTTAAGGTAACTTGGGTGGTATAGTACTAAAGTTCTGGACCTATTCTGTCATCCTATGTGTACGTCATGTTGGCACACCTCCGTATTTTTTTATATTTCGTGTCAAACTTCGACAAATCTCTGTCCGCACATCTCAATGCGACTACTTTAATCAGCCATATTTCCAAAACCTAAGTTTTTACGGTAACTTTAATGGTATAATACAGAAGTTCTGGTCCTATTCTATCACCCTATATGTACGTAATGTTGGCACACTTCCGCATTTATTATTATATTTCATGTCATAATTAGACAAATCGTTGTCCGCACATCGCATAGCGACTAATTTAATCACCCATATTTCCAAAACCTAAGTTTTTAAGGTAACTTGGGTGGTATAGTACTAAAGTTCTGGTCCTATTCTTTCATCCTACGTGTACGTCATGCTGACACACTGCCGTATTTATTTTATATGTTATGTCAAACTTAGGTGGATCGCTGTCCACACATCCAAAGCGACTATTTTAATCACCCGTATTTCCAAAACCTAAGTTTTACGGTAACTTGGGTGGTATTATACAGAAGTTCTGGTCCTATTCTATCACCCTATGTGTACGTCATGTATCCACAATTCCGTATTTATTTTTATATTTCATGTCAAACTTAGACAAATCGTTGTCCGCACATCGCATAGCGACTAATTTAATCACCCATATTTCCAAAACCTAAGTTTTTACGGTAACTTGGGTGGTATAATACAGAAGTTCTGGTCCTATTCTATCACCCTATATGTACGTAATGTTGGCACACTTCCGCATTTATTATTATATTTCATGTCATAATTAGACAAATCGTTGTCCGCACATCGCATAGCGACTAATTTAATCACCCATATTTCCAAAACCTAAGTTTTTAAGGTTTTTGGGTGGTATAATACTAAATTTCAGGACCTATTCTATCATCCTATGTGTACGTCATGTTGGCACACTTCCGTATTTATTTTATTTTTCATGTCATACTTTGACAAATCGCTGTCCGCACATCTCAATGCGACTACTTTAATCAGCCATATTTCCAAAACCTAAGTTTTTACGGTAACTTGGGTGGTATGGTACTAAAGTTCTGGACCTATTCTATCATCCTATGTGTACGTCATGTTGGCACACCTCTGTATTTTTTTATATTTCGTGTCAAACTTCGACAAATCTCTGTCCGCACATCTCAATGCGACTACTTTAATCAGCCATATTTCCAAAACCTAAGTTTTTACGGTAACTTGGGTGGTATAATACAGAAGTTCTGGTCCTATTCAATCACCCTACGTGTATGTAATGTTGGCACACCTCCGTATTTATTATTATATTTCGTGTCAAACTTAGACAAATCGTTGTCCGCACATCGCATAGCGACTAATTTAATCACCCATATTTCCAAAACCTAAGTTTTTACGGTAACTTGGGTGGTATAATACAGAAGTTCTGGTCCTATTCTATCACCCTATATGTACGTAATGTTGGCACACTTCCGCATTTATTATTATATTTCATGTCATAATTAGACAAATCGTTGTCCGCACATCGCATAGCGACTAATTTAATCACCCATATTTCCAAAACCTAAGTTTTTAAGGCTTTTGGGTGGTATAATACTAAATTTCAGGACCTATTCTATCATCCTATGTGTACGTCATGTTGGCACACTTCCGTATTTATTTTATTTTTCATGTCATACTTTGACAAATCGCTGTCCGCACATCTCAATGCGACTACTTTAATCAGCCATATTTCCAAAACCTACGTTTTTACGGTAACTTGGGTGGTATGGTACTAAAGTTCTGGACCTATTCTATCATCCTATGTGTACGTCATGTTGGCACACCTCCGTATTTTTTTATATTTCGTGTCAAACTTCGACAAATCTCTGTCCGCACATCTCAATGCGACTACTTTAATCAGCCATATTTCCAAAACCTAAGTTTTTACGGTAACTTGGGTGGTATAATACAGAAGTTCTGGTCCTATTCTATCACCCTACGTGTATGTAATGTTGGCACACCTCCGTATTTATTATTATATTTCGTGTCAAACTTTGACAAATCGTTGTCCGCACATCGCATAGCGACTAATTTAATCACCCATATATCCAAAACCTAAGTTTTTACGGTAACTTGGGTGGTATAATACAGAAGTTCTGGTCCTATTCTATCACCCTATGTGTACGTCATGTATCCACAATTCCGTATTTATTTTTATATTTCATGTCAAACTTAGACACATCGCTGTCCGCACATCTCAATGCGACTACTTTAATCACCCGTATTTCCAAAACCTAAGTTTTGACGGTAACCTGAGTGGTATAATAATATAGTTCTAATCCTATTCTATCACCCAATGTGTACGTCATGTTTCCAAAATTCCATATTTATTTTTATATTTCATGTCAAACTTAGACAAATCGTTGTCCGCACATCGCATAGCGACTAATTTAATCACCCATATTTCCAAAACCTAAGTTTTTACGGTAACTTGGGTGGTATAATACAGAAGTTCTGGTCCTATTCTATCACCCTACGTGTACGTAATGTTGGCACACCTCCGTATTTATTATTATATTTCATGTCATACTTAGACAAATCGTTGTCCGCACATCGCATAGCGACTAATTTAATCACCCATATTTCCAAAACCTAAGTTTTTAAGGTAACTTGGGTGGTATAGTACTAAAGTTCTGGTCCTATTCTTTCATCCTACGTGTACGTAATGTTGGCACACCTCCGTATTTATTTTTATATTTCATGTCAAACTTAGACACATCGCTGTCCGCACATCTCAATGCGACTACTTTAATCACCCGTATTTCCAAAACCTAAGTTTTGACGGTAACCTGAGTGGTATAATAATATAGTTCTAATCCTATTCTATCACCCAATGTGTACGTCATGTTTCCAAAATTCCATATTTATTTTTATATTTCATGTCAAACTTAGACAAATCGTTGTCCGCACATCGCATAGCGACTAATTTAATCACCCATATTTCCAAAACCTAAGTTTTTAAGGTAACTTGGGTGGTATAATACCAAATTTCAGGACCTATTCTATCATCCTATGTGTACGTCATGCTGACACACTGCCGTATTTATTTTATATTTTATGTCAAACTTAGGTGGATCACTGTACACACATCCAAAGCGACTATTTTTATCACCCGTATTTCCAAAACCTAAGTTTTTAAGGTAACCTGGGTGGTATAGTACTAAAGTTCTGGACCTATTCTATCATCCTATTTGTACGTCATGTTGGCACACCTCCGTATTTTTTTATATTTCGTGTCAAACTTCGACAAATCTCTGTCCGCACATCTCAATGCGACTACTTTAATCAGCCATATTTCCAAAACCTAAGTTTTTACGGTAACTTGGGTGGTATAATACAGAAGTTCTGGTCCTATTCTATCACCCTACGTGTACGTAATGTTGGCACACCTCCGTATTTATTATTATATTTCATGTCATACTTAGACCAATCGTTGTCCGCACATCGCATAGCGACTAATTTAATCACCCATATTTCAAAAACCTAAGTTTTTAAGGTAACTTGGGTGGTATAGTACTAAAGTTCTGGTCCTATTCTTTCATCCTACGTGTACGTCATGCTGACACACTGCCGTATTTATTTTATATTTTATGTCAAACTTAGGTGGATCGCTGTCCACTCATCCAAAGCGACTATTTTAATCACCCGTATTTCCAAAACCTAAGTTTTGACGGTAACCTGAGTGGTATAATAATATAGTTTTAATCCTATTCTATCACCCAATGTGTACGTCATGTATCCAAAATTCCGTATTTATTTTTATATTTCATGTCAAACTTAGACAAATCGTTGTCCGCACATCGCATAGCAACTAATTTAATCACCCATATTTCCAAAACCTTAGTTTTTACGGTAGCTTGGGTGGTATAATACAGAGGTTCTGGTCCTATTCTATCACCCTATGTGTACGTCATGTTTCCAAAATTCCATATTTATTTTTATATTTCATGTCAAACTTAGACAAATCGTTGTCCGCACATCGCATAGCGACTAATTTAATCACCCATATTTCCAAAACCTAAGTTTTTAAGGTAACTTGGGTGGTATAATACCAAATTTCAGGACCTATTCTATCATCCTATGTGTACGTCATGCTGACACACTGCCGTATTTATTTTATATTTTATGTCAAACTTAGGTGGATCACTGTACACACATCCAAAGCGACTATTTTTATCACCCGTATTTCCAAAACCTAAGTTTTTAAGGTAACCTGGGTGGTATAGTACTAAAGTTCTGGACCTATTCTATCATCCTATTTGTACGTCATGTTGGCACACCTCCGTATTTTTTTATATTTCGTGTCAAACTTCGACAAATCTCTGTCCGCACATCTCAATGCGACTACTTTAATCAGCCATATTTCCAAAACCTAAGTTTTTACGGTAACTTGGGTGGTATAATACAGAAGTTCTGGTCCTATTCTATCACCCTACGTGTACGTAATGTTGGCACACCTCCGTATTTATTATTATATTTCATGTCATACTTAGACCAATCGTTGTCCGCACATCGCATAGCGACTAATTTAATCACCCATATTTCAAAAACCTAAGTTTTTAAGGTAACTTGGGTGGTATATTACTAAAGTTCTGGTCCTATTCTTTCATCCTACGTGTACGTCATGCTGACACACTGCCGTATTTATTTTATATTTTATGTCAAACTTAGGTGGATCGCTGTCCACTCATCCAAAGCGACTATTTTAATCACCCGTATTTCCAAAACCTAAGTTTTGACGGTAACCTGAGTGGTATAATAATATAGTTTTAATCCTATTCTATCACCCAATGTGTACGTCATGTATCCAAAATTCCGTATTTATTTTTATATTTCATGTCAAACTTAGACAAATCGTTGTCCGCACATCGCATAGCAACTAATTTAATCACCCATATTTCCAAAACCTTAGTTTTTACGGTAGCTTGGGTGGTATAATACAGAGGTTCTGGTCCTATTCTATCACCCTATGTGTACGTCATGTATCCACAAATCCGTATTTATTTTTATATTTCATGTCAAACTTAGACAAATCGTTGTCCGCACATCGCATAGCGACTAATTTAATCACCCATATTTCCAAAACCTAAGTTTTTAAGGTAACTTGGGTGGTATAATACTAAATTTCAGGACCTATTCTATCATCCTATGTGTACGTCATGTTGGCACACTTCCGTATTTATTTTATTTTTCTTGTCATACTTAGACAAATCGCTGTCCGCACATCTCAATGCGACTACTTTAATCAGCCATATTTCCAAAACCTAATTTTTTACGGTAACTTGGGTGGTATAATACAGAAGTTCTGGTCTTATTTCATCACCCTATGTGTACGTCATGTAACCACAATTCCGTATTTATTTTTATATTTCATGTCAAACTTAGGTGGATCACTGTCCACACATCCAAAGCGACTATTTTAATCACCCGTATTTCCAAAACGTAAGTTTTTAAGGTAACTTGGGTGGTATAGTACTAAAGTTCTGGACCTATTCTATCATCCTATGTGTACGTCATGTTGGCACACCTCCGTATTTTTTTTATATTTCGTGTCAAACTTCGACAAATCTCTGTCCGCACATCTCAATGCAACTACTTTAATCAGCCATATTTCCAAAACCTAAGTTTTTACGGTAACTTGGGTGGTATAATACAGAAGTTCTGGTCCTATTCTATCACCCTACGTGTACGTAATGTTGGCACACCTCCGTATTTATTATTATATTTCATGTCATTAGACAAATCGTTGTCCGCACATCGCATAGCGACTAATTTAATCACCCATATTTCCAAAACCTAAGTTTTTAAGGTAACTTGGGTGGTATAGTACTAAAGTTCTGGTCCTATTCTTTCATCCTTCGTGTACGTCATGCTGACACACTGCCGTATTTATTTTATATTTTATGTCAAACTTAGGTGGATCGCTGTCCACACATCCAAAGCGACTATTTTAATCACCCGTATTTCCAAAACCTAAGTTTTGACGGTAACCTGAGTGGTATAATAATATAGTTTTAATCCTATTCTATCACCCAATGTGTACGTGATGTATCCAAAATTCCGTATTTATTTTTATATTTCATGTCAAACTTAGACAAATCGTTGTCCGCACATCGCATAGCAACTAATTTAATCACCCATATTTCCAAAACCTTAGTTTTTACGGTAGCTTGGGTGGTATAATACAGAGGTTCTGGTCCTATTCTATCACCCTATGTGTACGTCATGTATCCACAAATCCGTATTTATTTTTATATTTCATGTCAAACTTAGACAAATCGTTGTCCGCACATCGCATAGCGACTAATTTAATCACCCATATTTCCAAAACCTAAGTTTTTAAGGTAACTTGGGTGGTATAATACTAAATTTCAGGACCTATTCTATCATCCTATGTGTACGTCATGTTGGCACACTTCCGTATTTATTTTATTTTTCTTGTCATACTTAGACAAATCGCTGTCCGCACATCTCAATGCGACTACTTTAATCAGCCATATTTCCAAAACCTAATTTTTTACGGTAACTTGGGTGGTATAATACAGAAGTTCTGGTCTTATTTCATCACCCTATGTGTACGTCATGTAACCACAATTCCGTATTTATTTTTATATTTCATGTCAAACTTAGGTGGATCACTGTCCACACATCCAAAGCGACTATTTTAATCACCCGTATTTCCAAAACGTAAGTTTTTAAGGTAACTTGGGTGGTATAGTACTAAAGTTCTGGACCTATTCTATCATCCTATGTGTACGTCATGTTGGCACACCTCCGTATTTTTTTTATATTTCGTGTCAAACTTCGACAAATCTCTGTCCGCACATCTCAATGCAACTACTTTAATCAGCCATATTTCCAAAACCTAAGTTTTTACGGTAACTTGGGTGGTATAATACAGAAGTTCTGGTCCTATTCTATCACCCTACGTGTACGTAATGTTGGCACACCTCCGTATTTATTATTATATTTCATGTCATTAGACAAATCGTTGTCCGCACATCGCATAGCGACTAATTTAATCACCCATATTTCCAAAACCTAAGTTTTTAAGGTAACTTGGGTGGTATAGTACTAAAGTTCTGGTCCTATTCTTTCATCCTTCGTGTACGTCATGCTGACACACTGCCGTATTTATTTTATATTTTATGTCAAACTTAGGTGGATCGCTATCCACACATCCAAAGCGACTATTTTAATCACCCGTATTTCCAAAACCTAAGTTTTTAAGGTAACTTGGGTGGTATAGTACTAAAGTTCTGGACCTATTCTGTCATCCTATGTGTACGTCATGTTGGCACACCTCCGTATTTTTTTATATTTCGTGTCATACTTCGACAAATCTCTGTCCGCACATCTCAATGCGACTACTTTAATCAGCCATATTTCCAAAACCTAAGTTTTTACGGTAACTTGGGTGGTATAATACAGAAGTTCTGGTCCTATTCTATCACCCTACGTGTATGTAATGTTGGCACACCTCCGTATTTATTATTATATTTCGTGTCAAACTTTGACAAATCGTTGTCCGCACATCGCATAGCGACTAATTTAATCACCCATATTTCCAAAACCTAAGTTTTTACGGTAACTTGAGTGGTATAATACAGAAGTTCTGGTCCTATTCTATCACCCTATGTGTACGGCATGTATCCACAATTCCGTATTTATTTTTATATTTCATGTCAAACTTAGACAAATCGTTGTCCGCACATCGCATAGCGACTAATTTAATCACCCATATTTCCAAAACCTAAGTTTTTACGGTAACTTGGGTGGTATAATACAGAAGTTCTGGTCCTATTCTATCGACCTACGTGTACGTAATGTTGGCACACCTCCGTATTTATTATTATATTTCATGTCATACTTAGACAAATCGTTGTCCGCATATCGCATAGCGACTAATTTAATCACCCATATTTCCAAAACCTAAGTTTTTAAGGTAACTTGGGTGGTATAGTACTAAAGTTCTGGTCCTATTCTTTCATCCTACGTGTACGTAATGTTGGCACACCTCCGTATTTATTTTTATATTTCATGTCAAACTTAGACAAATCGTTGTCCGCACATCGCATAGCGACTAATTTAATCACCCATATTTCCAAAACCTAAGTTTTTACGGTAACTTGGGTGGTATAATACAGAAGTTCTGGTCCTATTCTATCACCCTATGTGTACGTCATGTATCCACAATTCCGTATTTATTTTTATATTTCATGTCAAACTTAGACACATCGCTGTCCGCACATCTCAATGCGACTACTTTAATCACCCGTATTTCCAAAACCTAAGTTTTGACGGTAACCTGAGTGGTATAATAATATAGTTCTAATCCTATTCTATCACCCAATGTGTACGTCATGTTTCCAAAATTCCATATTTATTTTTATATTTCATGTCAAACTTAGACAAATCGTTGTCCGCACATCGCATAGCGACTAATTTAATCACCCATATTTCCAAAACCTAAGTTTTTAAGGTAACTTGGGTGGTATAATACCAAATTTCAGGACCTATTCTATCATCCTATGTGTACGTCATGCTGACACACTGCCGTATTTATTTTATATTTTATGTCAAACTTAGGTGGATCACTGTACACACATCCAAAGCGACTATTTTTATCACCCGTATTTCCAAAACCTAAGTTTTTAAGGTAACCTGGGTGGTATAGTACTAAAGTTCTGGACCTATTCTATCATCCTATTTGTACGTCATGTTGGCACACCTCCGTATTTTTTTATATTTCGTGTCAAACTTCGACAAATCTCTGTCCGCACATCTCAATGCGACTACTTTAATCAGCCATATTTCCAAAACCTAAGTTTTTACGGTAACTTGGGTGGTATAATACAGACGTTCTGGTCCTATTCTATCACCCTACGTGTACGTAATGTTGGCACACCTCCGTATTTATTATTATATTTCATGTCCTACTTAGACCAATCGTTGTCCGCACATCGCATAGCGACTAATTTAATCACCCATATTTCAAAAACCTAAGTTTTTAAGGTAACTTGGGTGGTATAGTACTAAAGTTCTGGTCCTATTCTTTCATCCTACGTGTACGTCATGCTGACACACTGCCGTATTTATTTTATATTTTATGTCAAACTTAGGTGGATCGCTGTCCACACATCCAAAGCGACTATTTTAATCACCCGTATTTCCAAAACCTAAGTTTTGACGGTAACCTGAGTGGTATAATAATATAGTTTTAATCCTATTCTATCACCCAATGTGTACGTCATGTATCCAAAATTCCATATTTATTTTTATATTTCATGTCAAACTTAGACAAATCGTTGTCCGCACATCGCATAGCAACTAATTTAATCACCCATATTTCCAAAACCTTAGTTTTTACGGTAGCTTGGGTGGTATAATACAGAGGTTCTGGTCCTATTCTATCACCCTATGTGTATGTCATGTATCCACAATTCCGTATTTATTTTTATATTTCATGTCAAACTTAGACAAATCGTTGTCCGCACATCGCATAGCGACTAATTTAATCACCCACATTTCCAAAACCTAAGTTTTTAAGGTAACTTGGGTGGTATAATACTAAATTTCAGGACCTATTCTATCATCCTATGTGTACGTCATGTTGGCACACTTCCGTATTTATTTTATTTTTCTTGTCATACTTAGACAAATCGCTGTCCTCACATCTCAATGCGACTACTTTAATCAGCCATATTTCCAAAACCTAAGTTTTTACGGTAACTTGGGTGGTATAATACAGAAGTTCCGGTCCTATTCTATCACCCTATGTGTACGTCATGTAACCACAATTCCGTATTTATTTTTATATTTCATGTCAAACTTAGGTGGATCACTGTCCACACATCCAAAGTGACTATTTTAATCACCCGTATTTCCAAAACCTAAGTTTTTAAGGTAACTTGGGTGGTATAGTACTAAAGTTCTGGACCTATTCTATCATCCTATGTGTACGTCATGTTGGCACACCTCCGTATTTTTTTTATATTTCGTGTCAAACTTCGACAAATCTCTGTCCGCACATCTCAATGCAACTACTTTAATCAGCCATATTTCCAAAACCTAAGTTTTTACGGTAACTTGGGTGGTATAATACAGAAGTTCTGGTCCTATTCTATCACCCTACGTGTACGTAATGTTGGCACACCTCCGTATTTATTATTATATTTCATGTCATTAGACAAATCGTTGTCCGCACATCGCATAGCGACTAATTTAATCACCCATATTTCCAAAACCTAAGTTTTTAAGGTAACTTGGGTGGTATAGTACTAAAGTTCTGGTCCTATTCTTTCATCCTACGTGTACGTCATGCTGACACACTGCCGTATTTATTTTATATTTTATGTCAAACTTAGGTGGATCGCTGTCCACACATCCAAAGCGACTATTTTAATCACCCGTATTTCCAAAACCTAAGTTTTTAAGGTAACTTGGGTGGTATAGTACTAAAGTTCTGGACCTATTCTGTCATCCTATGTGTACGTCATGTTGGCACACCTCCGTATTTTTTTATATTTCGTGTCAAACTTCGACAAATCTCTGTCCGCACATCTCAATGCGACTACTTTAATCAGCCATATTTCCAAAACCTAAGTTTTTACGGTAACTTTGGTGGTATAATACAGAAGTTCTGGTCCTATTCTATCACCCTATATGTACGTAATGTTGGCACACTTCCGCATTTATTATTATATTTCATGTCATAATTAGACAAATCGTTGTCCGCACATCGCATAGCGACTAATTTAATCACCCATATTTCCAAAACCTAATTTTTTTAAGGTAACTTGGGTGGTATAATACAGAAATTCTGGTCCTATTCTATCATCCTATGTGTACGTCATGTTGGAGCACCTCCGTATTTTTTTTATATTTCATGTCAAACTTAGACAAATCGCTGTCCGCTCATCTCAATGCGACTACTTCAATCAGCCATATTTCCAAAACCTAAGTTTTTACGGTAACTTGGGTGGTATAATACAGAAGTTCTGGCCCTATTCTATCACCCTACGTGTACGTAATGTTGGCACACCTCCGTATTTATTTTTATATTTCATGTCAAACTTAGACATATCGTTGTCCGCACATCGCATAGCGACTAATTTAATCACCCATATTTCCAAAACCTAAGTTTTTAAGGTTTTTGGGTGGTATAATACTAAATTTCAGGACCTATTCTATCATCCTATGTGTACGTCATGTTGGCACACTTCCGTATTTATTTTATTTTTCATGTCATACTTTGACAAATCGCTGTCCGCACATCTCAATGCGACTACTTTAATCACCCGTATTTCCAAAACCTAAGTTTTTACGGTAACTTGGGTGGTATAATACAGAAGTTCTAATCCTATTCTATCACCCTATGTGTACGTCATGTATCCAAAATTCCGTATTTATTTTTATATTTCATGTCAAACTTAGACAAATCGTTGTCCGCACATCGCATAGCGACTAATTTAATCACCCATATTTCCAAAACCTAAGTTTTTAAGGTAACTTGGGTGGTATAGTACTAAAGTTCTGGACCTATTCTATCATCCTATGTGTAAGTCATGTTGGCACACCTCCGTATTTATTTTATATTTCGTGTCAAACTTCGACAAATCTCTGTCCGCACATCTCAATGCGACTACTTTAATCAGCCATATTTCCAAAACCTAAGTTTTTACGGTAACTTGGGTGGTATAATACAGAAGTTCTGGTCCTATTCTATCACCCTACGTGTACGTAATGTTGGCACACCTCCGTATTTATTATTATATTTCATGTCATACTTAGACAAATAGTTGTCCGCACATCGCATAGCGACTAATTTAATCAGCTATATTTCCAAAACCTAAGTTTTTACGGTAACTTGGGTGGTATAGTACTAAAGTTCTGGACCTATTCTATCATCCTATGTGTACGTCATGTTGGCACACCTCCGTATTTTTTTTATATTTCGTGTCAAACTTCGACAAATCTCTGTCCGCACATCTCAATGCGACTACTTTAATCAGCCATATTTCCAAAACCTAAGTTTTTACGGTAACTTGGGTGGTATAATACAGAAGTTCTGGTCCTATTCTATCACCCTATGTGTACGTAATGTTGGCACACCTCCGTATTTATTATTATATTTCATGTCATACTTAGACAAATCGTTGTCCGCACATCGCATAGCGACTAATTTAATCACCCTAATTTCCAAAACCTAAGTTTTAAGGTAACTTGGGTGGTATAGTACTAAAGTTCTGGTCCTATTCTTTCATCCTACGTGTACGTCATGCTGACACACTGCCGTATTTATTTTATATTTTATGTCAAACTTAGGTGGATAAAAAAATATGTATGGTCAAAATATATATAAATGGTTATATTTTTTCAATTAAGTACAGTTTCAAGATGGTACGCAATAATTTTCATGACAATGGAATGGAGTAAACACATTGTGAGGTTAAAAAACCGGACCAAAACTTGTATTTGTAGGTGAATTACATCTTTTCTAAGCTATTATTAAGATATAGGTCAATCAAAAATAAGAGGACTGTAATATATTTATAAACAGTATATGTGAGCAACAAAAAATATGAAATACAATGGGTTTTCCCTTTTGTTTCATCTTCTAATATTGATATATCTGGGTGTGACCTCTATTACGAAAAATGGGAGTTTCCTATATAAAACTGCCTCTCTCATTGACATACATGGGTAATGGTGCTTTCTTTATATTTTCTCATATTCTACAGGGTTCAAAGTATTAAAAAATGTAACTGTCATTTAGATACCAAGTAATAACTTTTTAGTTTTTTCCTACTTTGCAATTGTACCCTTTTCAGATTTTGACCCAATTGTTATTTGAATATACCATTGATCAGTAGTCTTAAAACATTTCATTGAACTGATTTGAGGTGGTTTTTGACAAAATTTAAGATGGTACTTAAGATAATTTTTGTTTTAAGAAAAGATATGTTTAAGTTAATGCATTTTTAGCCGTGAAAAGGGATCGATCAAGATATCACAGATAGCCAGTGTCAATGGCAGATTATTTACTTTAAATTTGATCAAAATTATTCAACTAAATGAACTGTTTCAATACAAATGTTCAAAATTAAAACAGGTTTTTTTTCATAAACGTCATGTCTTGTGTCAACATTTTTAATGTTTCAAGGTATAATTTTATTCAGGAGTCGGGAGTTAACATCTCATCAAGAACTTTTAACATTTTAGGTAGCTGAGGCATTACAAATCAGAGGTCTCTTCGACCCAAATAAAAAGGTACCTAACAGTGAAGAAGCCCCAGCAAAGAAAAAGAAAAAAAACAGTAAATAAAAAGATAGTGGAGAACCAAAGTGATGAATCAGTAGAAAGGCAAAACAGTGTCTGTGATGTTAACGGATCGGGTCCAAGCGTCGGCCCTTCAGTAATGGAGTGGGTTGAGGATCAACCCAATGAACACGAATTCAATAGCGAATACATAACTCCAGTTCACGGATCGTTAATCTCTCCGAATGTTGTGAGTACCCTACCAATTGTACCAAAGACAAATTAGGCTATATGGTTTAATAGGTTGCTCTAATCAGTCTACCTAAATATACAATTTATTTTTATTTTACATTTTTATTTCTGTAAATTGTTCCACCCAGGGCCGCCGATAGGCCATGTCAGCCAAGTCTGAAATTTGGGGCCCGGGCTCCGGAGGGGCCCGGGATGAGCGGATTTTTTTAGATAGGAAATATTGGCATTGACTTCTTGGAAATAAAATTTGGCCTGCATGTTAAAAAATAAAATGTCTAACTTTATCAGACAAATTACTTTGATAATACAATACAGTATTTAGTTATGGCAAAAGCGATTGTTTTGTCTGTCTGTACTATTGTATTTGCGGCTAACTGTACTGTACACTAGCTACGGCGGTGGCGGCCAGCGAGCAATGAGCTTGAGCGACTCATACCTCTCTCTCCATTCCTCTGCATTAAAATATATTGACGACAACTTTAATTATACACGATGGTAAACAACAAGAGCACAACATATGTTGCAATTAATGCAGATGGCCGGAAAAAAACAATCGTGCGCATTGATCGTAAAAAAACGCAAGAGTAACTTTGAGAGTGGAACGAATGCGGAAGTTATGGGAAAGAGACGAATGAATGAAAAATCCAATAGTGCAGGATCGCTGATAATTTTTAAGTTTTTGATTTTAATCAGAGTAGACTATTTTGTAAGTCCGACCGACCATTCAGCCTAAATTGGTCCGAAAGTTTGGGTTTTTTGGGGTTCGGATAATGTATCAACATCATACATTATCCGAACCCCAAAAAAACCAAAAATCCTGGGGCCCTCTATGCTGCCTAAAAACGCAAGTTTAGAGACCTAATTTTCAAATATTTTCCGGAAATAAAAATACGGAATTTTGGATACATGACGTACACATTGGGTGATAGAATAGGATTAGAACTATATTATTATACCACTCAGGTTACCGTAAAAACTTAGGTTTTGGAAATACGGGTGATTAAAATAGTCGCTATGCGATGTGCGGAGAACGATTTGTCTAAGTATGACATGAAATATAATAATAAATACGGAGGTGTGCCAACATTACGTACACGTAGGGTGATAGAATAGGACCAGAACTACTGTATTATACCACCCAAGTTACCGTAAAAACTTAGGTTTTGGAAATATGGCTGATTAAAGTAGTCGCATTGAGATGTGCGGACAGAGATTTGTCGAAGTTTGACACGAAATATAAAAAAAATACGGAGGTGTGCCAACATGACGTACAAATAGGATGATAGAATAAGTCCAGAACTTTAGTACTATACCACCCAAGTTACCTTAAAAACTTAGGTTTTGGAAATATGGGTGATTAAATTAGTCGCTATGCGATGTGCAGAGAACGATTTGTCTAAGTATGACATGAAATATAATAATAAATACGGAGGTGTGCCAACATTACGTACACGTAGGGTGATAGAATAGGACCAGAACTTCTGTATTATACCGCCCAAGTTACCGTAAAAACCTAGGTTTTGGAAATATGGCTGATTAAAGTAGTCGCATTGAGATGTGCGGACAGAGATTTGTCGAAGTTTGACACGAAATATAAAAAAAATACGGAGGTGTGCCAACATGACGTACACATAGGATGATAGAATAGGTCCAGAACTTTAGTACTATACCACCCAAGTTTCCTTAAAAACTTAGGTTTTGGAAATATGGCTGATTAAATTAGTCGCTATGCGATGTGCGGACAACGATTTGTCTAAGTTTGACATGAAATATAAAAATAAATACGGAATTTTGGATACATGACGTACACATAGGGTGATAGAATAGGATTAGAACTATATTATTATACCACTCAGGTTACCGTCAAAACTTAGGTTTTGGAAATACGGGTGATTAAAGTAGTCGCATTGAGATGTGCGGACAGCGATTTGTCTAAGTTTGACTTGAAATATAAAAATAAATACGGAATTGTGAATACATGACGTACACATAGGGTGATAGAATAGGACCAGAACTTCTGTATTATACCACCCAAGTTACCGTAAAAACTTAGGTTTTGGAAATATGTGTGATTAAATTAGTCGCTATGCGATGTGCAAACAACGATTTGTCTAAGTATGACATGAAATATAATAATAAATACGGAGGTGTGCCAACATTACGTACACGTAGGGTGATAGAATAGGACCAGAACTTCTGTATTATACCACCCAAGTTATTGTAAAAACCTAGGTTTTGGAAATATGGGTGATTAAATTAGTCGCTATGCGATGTGCGGACAACGATTTGTCTAAGTTTGACATGAAATATAAAAATAAATACGGAATTGTGGATACATGACGTACACATAGGGTGATAGAATAGGACCAGAACTTCTGTATTATACCACCCAAGTTACCGTAAAAACTTAGGTTTTGGAAATATGGGTGATTAAATTAGTCGCTATGCGATGTGCGGACAACGATATGTCTAAGTTTGACATGAAATATAAAAATAAATACGGAGGTGTGCCAACATGACGTACACATAGGATGATAGAATAGGTCCAGAACTTTAGTACTATACCACCCAAGTTACCGTAAAAACTTAGGTTTTTGGAAATATGGCTGATTAAAGTAGTCGCATTGAGATGTGCGGACAGCGATTAGTCAAAGTATGACATGAAAAATAAAATAAATACGGAAATGTGCCAACATGACGTACACATAGGATGATAGAATAGGTCCTGAAATTTAGTATTATACCACCCAAGTTACCTTAAAAACTTAGGTTTTGGAAATATGGGTGATTAAATTAGTCGCTATGCGATGTGCGGACAACGATATGTCTAAGTTTGACATGAAATATAAAAATAAATACGGAGGTGTGCCAACATTACGTACACGTAGGGTGATAGAATAGGACCAGAACTTCTGTATTATACCACCCAAGTTACCGTAAAAACTTAGGTTTTGGAAATATGGCTGATTAAAGTAGTCGCATTGAGATGTGCGGACAGAGATTTGTCGAAGTTTGACACGAAATATAAAAAAAATACGGAGGTGTGCCAACATGACGTACACATAGGATGATAGAATAGGTCCTGAACTTTAGTACTATACCACCCAAGTTACCGTAAAAACTTAGGTTTTGGAAATATGGCTGATTAAAGTAGTCGCATTGAGATGTGCGGACAGCGATTAGTCAAAGTATGACATGAAAAATAAAATAAATACTGAAGTGTGCCAACATGACGTACACATAGGATGATAGAATAGGTCCTGAAATTTAGTATTATACCACCCAAGTTACCTTAAAAACTTAGGTTTTGGAAATATGGGTGATTAAATTAGTCGCTTTGGATGTGTGGACAGTGATCCACCTAAGTTTGACATGAAATATAAAAATAAATACGGAATTGTGGATACATGACGTACACATAGGGTGATAGAATAGGACCAGAACTTCTGTATTATACCACCCAAGTTAACGTAAAAACTTAGGTTTTCGAAATACGGGTGATTAAAGTAGTCGCATTGAGATGTGCGGACAGCGATTTGTCTAAGTTTGACTTGAAATATAAAATAAATACGGAATTGTGAATACATGACGTACACATAGGGTGATAGAATAGGACCAGAACTTCTGTATTATACCACCCAAGTTACCGTAAAAACTTAGGTTTTGGAAATATGTGTGATTAAATTAGTCGCTATGCGATGTGCGGACAACGATTTGTCTAAGTATGACATGAAATATAATAATAAATACGGAGGTGTGCCAACATTACGTACACGTAGGGTGATAGAATAGGACCAGAACTTCTGTATTATACCACCCAAGTTATTGTAAAAACCTAGGTTTTGGAAATATGGGTGATTAAATTAGTCGCTATGCGATGTGCGGACAACGATTTGTCTAAGTTTGACATGAAATATAAAAATAAATACGGAATTGTGGATACATGACGTACACATAGGGTGATAGAATAGGACCAGAAATTCTGTATTATACCACCCAAGTTACCGTAAAAACTTAGGTTTTGGAAATATGGGTGATTAAATTAGTCGCTATGCGATGTGCGGACAACGATATGTCTAAGTTTGACATGAAATATAAAAATAAATACGGAGGTGTGCCAACATGACGTACACATAGGATGATAGAATAGGTCCAGAACTTTAGTACTATACCACCCAAGTTACCGTAAAAACTTAGGTTTTGGAAATATGGCTGATTAAAGTAGTCGCATTGAGATGTGCGGACAGCGATTAGTCAAAGTATGACATGAAAAATAAAATAAATACGGAAATGTGCCAACATGACGTACACATAGGATGATAGAATAGGTCCTGAAATTTAGTATTATACCACCCAAGTTACCTTAAAAACTTAGGTTTTGGAAATATGGGTGATTAAATTAGTCGCTATGCGATGTGCGGACAACGATATGTCTAAGTTTGACATGAAATATAAAAATAAATACGGAGGTGTGCCAACATTACGTACACGTAGGGTGATAGAATAGGACCAGAACTTCTGTATTATACCACCCAAGTTACCGTAAAAACTTAGGTTTTGGAAATATGGCTGATTAAAGTAGTCGCATTGAGATGTGCGGACAGAGATTTGTCGAAGTTTGACACGAAATATAAAAAAAATACGGAGGTGTGCCAACATGACGTACACATAGGATGATAGAATAGGTCCTGAACTTTAGTACTATACCACCCAAGTTACCGTAAAAACTTAGGTTTTGGAAATATGGCTGATTAAAGTAGTCGCATTGAGATGTGCGGACAGCGATTAGTCAAAGTATGACATGAAAAATAAAATAAATACTGAAGTGTGCCAACATGACGTACACATAGGATGATAGAATAGGTCCTGAACTTTAGTACTATACCACCCAAGTTACCGTAAAAACTTAGGTTTTGGAAATATGGGTGATTAAATTAGTCGCTTTGGATGTGTGGACAGTGATCCACCTAAGTTTGACATGAAATATAAAAATAAATACGGAATTGTGGATACATGACGTACACATAGGGTGATAGAATAGGACCAGAACTTCTGTATTATACCACCCAAGTTAACGTAAAAACTTAGGTTTTGGAAATATGGGTGATTAAATTAGTCGCTATGCGATGTGCGGACAACGATTTGTCTAAGTTTGACATGAAATATAAAAATAAATACGGAATTGTGGATACATGACGTACACATAGGGTGATAGAATAGGACCAGAACTTCTGTATTATACCACCCAAGTTACCGTAAAAACTTAGGTTTTGGAAATACGGGTGATTAAAATAGTCGCTTTGGATGTGTGGACAGCGATCCACTTAAGTTTGACATAAAATATAAAATAAATACGGCAGTGTGTCAGCATGACGTACACGTAGGATGAAAGAATAGGACCAGAACTTTAGTACTATACCACCCAAGTTACCTTAAAAACTTAGGTTTTGGAAATATGGGTGATTAAATTAGTCGCTATGCGATGTGCGGACAACGATTTGTCTAAGTATGACATGAAATATAATAATAAATACGGAAGTGTGCCTTCATTACGTGCATATAGGGTGATAGAATAGGACCAGAACTTCTGTATTATAACACCAAACTTACCGTAAAAACTTAGGTTTTGGAAATATGGCTGATTAAAGTAGTCGCATTGAGATGTGCGGACAGAGATTTGTCGAAGTTTGCCACGAAATATAAAAAAAATACGGAGGTGTGCCAACATGACGTACACATAGGATGACAGAATAGGTCCAGAACTTTAGTACTATACCACCCAAGTTACCTTAAAAACTTAGGTTTTGGAAATACGGGTGATTAAAAAAGTCGCTTTGGATGTGTGGACAGCGATCCACCTAAGTTTGACATAAAATATAAAATAAATACGGCAGTGTGTCAGCATGACGTACACGTAGGATGAAAGAATAGGACCAGAACTTTAGTACTATACCACCCAAGTTACCTTAAAAACTTAGGTTTTGGAAATATGGGTGATTAAATTAGTTGCTATGCGATGTGCGGACAACGATTTGTCTAAGTATGACATGAAATATAATAATAAATACGGAGGTGTGCCAACATTACGTACACGTAGGGTGATAGAATAGGACCAGAACTTCTGTATTATACCACCCAAGTTACCGTAAAAACTTAGGTTTTGGAAATATGGCTGATTAAAGTAGTCGCATTGAGATGTGCGGACAGAGATTTGTCGAAGTTTGACACGAAATATAAAAAGAATACGGAGGTGTGCCAACATGACGTACACATAGGATGATAGAATAGGTCCAGAACTTTAGTACTATACCACCCAAGTTACCTTAAAAACTTAGGTTTTGGAAATACGGGTGATTAAAATAGTCGCTTTGGATGTGTGGACAGTGATCCACCTAAGTTTGACATAAAATATAAAATAAATACGGCAGTGTGTCAGCATTACGTACACGTAGGGTGATGAAATAGGACCAGAACTTCTTTATTATACCACCCAAGTTACCGTAAAAACTTAGGTTTTGGAAATATGGCTGATTAAAGTAGTCGCATTGAGATGTGCGGACAGCGATTTGTCAAAGTATGACATAAAAAATAAAATAAATACGAAAGTGTGCCAACATGACGTACACATAGAATGATAGAATAGGTCCTGAAATTTAGTATTTATACCACCCAAGTTACCTTAAAAACTTAGGTTTTGGAAATATGGGTGATTAAATTAGTCGCTATGCGATGTGCGGACAACGATTTGTCTAAGTTTGACATGAAATATAAAAATAAATACGGAATTGTGGATACATGACGTACACATAGGGTGATAGAATAGGACCAGAACTTCTGTATTATACCACCCAAGTTACCGTAAAAAACTTTGGTTTTGGAAATATGGGTGATTAAATTAGTTGCTATGCGATGTGCGGACAACGATTTGTCTAAGTTTGACATGAATATAAAAAATAAATACGGAATTTTGGATACATGACGTACACATTGGGTGATAGAATAGGATTAGAACTATATTATTATACCACTCAGGTTACCGTCAAAACTTAGTTTTTGGAAATACGGGTGATTAAAATAGTCGCTTTGGATGTGAGGACAGCGATCCACCTAAGTTTGACATAAAATATAAAATAAATACGGCAGTGTGTAAGCATGACGTACACGTAGGATGAAAGAATAGGACCAGAACTTTAGTACTATACCACCCAAGTTACCTTAAAAACTTAGGTTTTGAAAATATGGGTGATTAAATTAGTCGCTATGCGATGTGCGGACAACGATTGGTCTAAGTATGACATGAAATATAATAATAAATACGGAGGTGTGCCAACATTACGTACACGTAGGGTGATAGAATAGGACCAGAACTTCTGTATTATACCACCCAAGTTACCGTAAAAACTTAGGTTTTGGAAATATGGCTGATTAAAGTAGT
>JAQJVK010000434.1:0-46611 GCA_035578135.1 Flexamia atlantica
ACTACATAAATTTCAAGAAACGTCACTTCCTCCACCAGAAGCTTTCAAAAGTAAACTTACCGATTTGGACATTTCACCTGAAGACTATCAACACGCATGCAGAGTTTGGGACGAATTGGAAATGAACACTCTGGGAGATTATTCTGATTATTTTATGTAAAACTTGATGTGACCCTTCTCTGCGATGTGATGGAAGAATTTAGAAACACCTGCTTTGAAGCTTACGGATTAGACCCTCTTCATTCTTATACTTCTCCAGGACTAGCTTGGCAAGCTATGCTAAAAGAAACAAAGTGCAACCTTCAATTATTAACAGATATTGACATGGTGTTGATGATCGAATCGGGCGTTAGAGGTGGATTGACCCAAAGTGTTACTAGACATGTTAAAGCTAACAACAAATATCTTCCAAACTACGATAAAGAAAAACCATCAGTGTTCTTAGGATATTTCGATGCCAACAATTTATACGGATGGGCCATGTCTAATCCACTTCCTTTTGGAAACTTTGAATGGGTTAATCCAGACTCTATTGGTGATATTTCGCAAATTTCAAAAGACGGAGACACCGGATACATATTGGACTGTGACTTTGAATATCCAGAACACTTGCATGATTTTCATTACGATCTTCCGCTCCTTGCAAAAACAGAAGTTTCACCAATTGGCAAACATCCAAAATTAATGATGACTCTTGAAAATAAACAAAGATACGTAGCTCACTTTTGGGTTGTTCAACAAGCACTCCAATTGGGTTTACGTATAACCAAAATTCATAGAGTTTTAAAATTTTCCCAATCTTGCTGGTTAAAACCGTACATTGATTCAAACACCAGAAGAAGAGCAGCTGCAACATCAACATTTCAAAAGGACTTTTTTAAATTAATGAATAATGCGATATTTGGAAAAACATTGGAAAACAAAAGAAAACACAAAAATGTTAAATTAATTACAGATCCTATAAAACTAGAAAAACTTGTACAAAAACCAAACTTTGAAACATCCGTTATCATCAATGAAAACCTTGTGGCAGTATCTATGAAGAAGACAAGCGTGAAAATGGATCGTCCGTTGTACGTTGGAATGTCAATCTTGGATATTTCCAAAACCCACATGTACGATTTCCACTACAACAAAATGGTCGCCTTCTACGGTAGAGATAACATCGGAATCGCCTACATGGACACGGACGCTTTCATCTACTGGATTCTTACTGAAGATATGTATTTGGATCTTCGAACATTTGTTCACAAAAATGAATTTGATTTTAGTGACTATCCAAAAGATCATTTAAATTATGACAATGATCGGAACAAAAAGAAACTTGGAAAATTTAAAGACGAAGCAAATGGAATTTTACTGAAAGAACTTATTGCACTAATGTCAAAATTGTATTCACTACAATTGCATAAAGAAGAAAACAATATTATTAAAAAAGCTAAGGGAGTAAAAAGTTTGTATCTTAAGAAGAATGTAAATTTTGAACACTACAAGCAATGCTTATTTGAAGAAACGACTATAACTGCAAAATTCAACACCATCAGAAGTTTCAACCATCAACTGTACAGCGTAACAGAAGTGAAAAAAGCACTCTGCTCCAATGATGACAAACGACACATTCTTCCAGACAAAATTCACACTTTACCATTCGGCCACTACTCTCTCAATCCTATCAATGAGTAAAAAGAAAAAGAAAAAAAAAGAAAAAAAGAAAAAAAAATAAAAAAATAAAAAAAGAAAAAAAGAAAAAAAGAAAAAAAGGGGAAATCACAGCATGCTCGCTGTGATTTCCCCTTTTTTAAAATATGTTGAAATGACCTTGAACTATAAAAGCGGATGCAGAAAAAGAAACACTCAATACTAACTTGACTTTGTTAGTAAAATCATCATGACAGACTTAAAGGAAAAGATTGTTAATGAACTTCATAAACCTGCAAGAATAAAGTTTCCACGACGAAATACTGTTGTAAAAGGAATAAATGATTTATATCAAGCAGATTTAATTGAAATGCAACCGCATAGTAAAATAAATAAAGGATTTAAATACATACTTACGATTATTAATTGTTTTACTAAAGTTGCAGATGCTTTGCCATTAAAAGACAAAACTGGTAACAGCATAACAAAAGCTATGGAAGTAGCTATAAAAAGAGATAAAAATAAAATTAAACATTTACAAACTGATGATGGGAAAGAATTTTTTAATAAACCTTTTGCCTTATTAATGAAAAAATATAACATAAATCATTATTCCACAAATTCTGAGAAAAAGGCAGCTATAATTGAAAGATTTAATAGAACCTTAAAAGGTGCAATGTATAAAATATTTTCGAAAAGAGGTTCTTACGTATGGGTTGATATCTTACCAAAATTAATAAGCGATTACAACAACAAGTTTCATAGAACTATCGGTATGGCACCCAACAAAGTGAGTAAGAAAAACGCTAAACTAGTTTTACAACGAATTAAAAAAAATACACAGCCAAAAGCGGAACAAAGAAAACCAAGAAAATTTAATGTAAATGATAAAGTTCGAATTAGTAAATACAAAGGAGTGTTTACTAAAAAATACCTGCCCAATTGGACAAACGAAGTTTTTACAGTGTATAAAGTACAACCTACTGTACCGGAAACTTATATTTTAAAAGATAACAAAGGAAATTTGTTACAAGGCGGTTTTTACGGACATGAATTGTTAAAGTCAACAGTAGGCGATGTTTATCTTGTTGAAAAGGTGTTGCAAAGGAAAAAAGACCAAGTTAAAGTACGTTGGTTGGGGTTTGATAAAACTGAAGACTCGTGGATACCTATAAAAGATTTGATTTAGTTTTAAATCAACTTATTTACTCTTCTGCCTTTGAATAAGATGGAGATTGTTCACCATAAAGATAAATTTAATATTAATAACATTGATGATTTAACCGTAGATAACGTTAAAATCAACAATGGTAAACACGGCAGTTTATTTCCAAACACTGTACGATGTATAGTCAGCGGTCCTTCAAACTGTGGCAAAACTAACGTTGTGTTTAACTTAATTACAAACACAAAAGGATTGCGATTTAATAACCTATATATTTTTTCAAAGTCCTTACATCAACCAAAGTATCAATTGTTGGAAAAGATCCTGACTGATGTGCCCGATGTTAACTATTACAAATTTAATGCTAGTGACAGTGTTATGCAACCAGACCAGGCTAAGCCGTATTCTGTATTTGTATTTGATGATGTATCTAGTGAAAATCATGATACTATTAGAAACTATTTTGCCATGGGAAGACATAATAATATTGATAGCATATATATCGGACAAACATATAGCAAAATTCCAAAACAACTAATTAGAGACAATGCAAATATTTTAGTTTTATTCAAACAAGACGATACAAACCTAAAACATATATACAACGATCATGTAAATGCTGATATGTCATTTGATAAATTCAAAGAGCTTTGTGGAAAAGCTTGGGCGGAAAAATATGGATTTTTGGTAATTATGAAAGATAAAGCTATAACAGATGGTCGTTACCGCATAGGTTTTGATAAATTTGTTTTAATACATTAATTAACAACATTATCGTACAAGTCTTCATGGTGTAAACATGGTTAATCAGGAAAAGCTATTAAAAGAAATAAAATCACTTAGTGATTCTATTAGACATAAAAACAGAGCGTTAAGATTAGGAATAAGTGAAAGAGAGAAATTTCTGGAATCAACATTTAAACCTATTACTGAGCCATTAAAACAATTAGGACAAAATGTTAAACATTCAACATTTAATTTTTCCGGAGATGCTATTTTACCCATTTCAAAATTTGAACAAAAAGAAGAATATGAAAGTGATACAAGTTTTACACAACAAGGAGAAACAACTGAAGAAGAAAGCGAACTAGGTGAAGAAACGGATGTTTTAACAGAAAAAGAAGGTCTTTCTACAAGCGAAGAACAACAAGAAGAAGAAGAGCCTATTAATCCATCCAACTTGAGCAAATTGGGCTCGGATATCGCGTATAAAGGGCCGCTTGCAAGACAATTTGTATTAAAAATGTTACATTCTGCACAACCAACTCGAAAATATCATACTTTTGGTGCTAGAATAGAAGAAAATGGGCTAATGATTGGAGATAGCAAACTTGATGTAGACGAACATGACAATATTATTATAAATAATAAACAATACAAGGGTACAAAAGGATTGTTTGAACTTATTTTTAAGCCGAAACCTAATAAATATACTAAAAAGGATTTAAACATTTTTAAACAAATATTGGAGGATACAAATGCGCATAAGAAAAATTATTCTAAAAATTTTAATGTTCATAGAAATGCATCAGAAAAATATAAAACTATTATTGCTAAACTTTTCCCACCAAAAAGAAGGGAACCCATAAAAAGAAAATCATTATCTTCTGCTGAAATAAATATTTTACATAAAAGAAGAAAAACAAATCAATCAAGTTTATCAGGAAAAGGATTATTAAAAAACTTGTATGATACTAATATAATATACTACAACGATATAAACAAATTGGTTGACAGAATGAAGTTGATATATGAAGCTAAACAAGCCGGACATAGTGGTTTAGAAAATGAAAGGGTAGCTTTGGTCGGCGAATTGCGAAATCGAGGAGTAATTGCATAAAAATATGAGTATATAGAATACAAGCATAACCGATTAAACATTCAGTATAACCATGAGTGTGGATAAGTTTGGACGGTATTCCGAAACTGGAAGCAAATCAGGATCTTATGGAAAAAGAGGTGGTTTACCACTAACATCCGATGGAGATTATGATATAAGTAACAAACGTTTAAAGTTTGTAAATGATCCAAAAGATGATAATGATGCAGTAAATTTCAAAACTTTAAAAAGTGAAACATTACCTAGCTTAAAGCTTCAAAATGAAGTGTATAACGCTAATTTTTATAGAATTGCAAATCTTCCAAAACCAATAGATAAGAATGATTCGGTAAATAAAGAATATTTAATGTGGTACATAAACCAAACCTTAAGATATGATCCTAAAAGTAATAATAAAGCATATGATGCAAAAGATCTTAGAATAGCCAATATAGCAGATCCTGTTAATGATCAAGATTCAGTTACCAAAAAGTATTTACATTCAGTCATACCTGAAAAAACAGATAAATTTTCCTTTTACAACTTTGTAATACACGATATTGGAGACCCTAAAGATATGAAAGATGCGGTAAACCTTCAATATGTTACAGATCATTGTATTACACATGATATTAAGTCAATTGATTGCAAAAATAAAGTGTTAACTAACGTTAAGGAGGGAACTGCAAAATCAGATGCAGCTACAATAAGTCAAATAATGAAATTAAACAATAACAAATGGGATGCGGATGCAAAAATAATTACTAATGTTAAAGAAGGGTTGAATGATGTTGATGTAGCAACAATTGGACAAGTTCCTGCATTAAAAGAAATTTCATCAAGACTTGGTCAACAAGGCTTTGATTGTAAAGAAAGACCACTATTTAATGTTGGAATGGGAGTAAATGACAGTGATGCAGTTAGAGTAAAAGAATGGCGTGAAAGATGCTTAAGAACAGAAAAACACAAAAAGTTTTTTCATTGTCAAAACTTGCGATTGACTAGCTTAGATGACCCTATTGATATTGTTGATGCTGTTAATGTAAATTACATTATAAGACTCTTAAGTGTAGTGTTATATGATGTTTATAATACGATAAAGCCCATAAAAGCTGATCAAAAACTACATTGGGTTAAGAAAAATGTTATAGAAAAATATTTTTTAAATATGAAAACTGGAAATTTAAGATTTGCTCAAGTTGATGTTGATAAAAAGGATACAATCCTACCAAAAGACTGGGTAAAAGTTTATTACCCATAAACAAAATACATGTTTATTATAAATAAACAATGTCAAAGGATAAGTGCATCATTCATTATAAAGAATTTATAAAATAAACAAGTATTGGCATTTCCTTTCACTATAAAAAACCATGTTGAAAGTTCAACGCATCAGTCATAATCGACACGTTATAAAGAGAGGAAGAGGAATAGCATCAACAGCACTTTCTCTTATTACTAAGCCGGTTGGAGCTATAGTTAACAAAGCTATCGATTTATTACCTGTAGAACTACATTTACCAGGAGGTTATCAATATTGTGGTCCAGGAACAAAATTGAAAAAAAGACTTGCTAGAGGAGATCTTGGAATAAATAAACTTGATCAAGCCTGCAAACAACACGATATAGCATATTCAAAGTTTGCAGATACTAAAAATAGATCAATAGCGGATAGAGCACTTGCTGAAAAAGCTTGGCAAAGAGTAACATCCAGTGACGCTAGTATCGGTGAAAAAGCAGCAGCTTTAGCGGTATCAGCAGCAATGAAGGGTAAAACGATGTTTGGAGGTGGAAAGAAGAAAGGAGGTGGAAAAAGGAGAAGAAAACCTGCAAAGAAACGTGGAGGAAATATAAGAAGAAAACGACGATCCACCGCAGGTAAAAATAAAAAGAAACAAACAATATGGTCAATGATAAAAAAAGGAGGAGGATTATACCTAAGACCGTATCGTGTGTATTAAACAGAAAAAAACAATTACTAATTCCAAATAAAGAATTAACAGATAAAGAATTAATTACTTATGTTTCTTGTTTAAAAATTCCATTTTTTAGAGGAGTGTTTATGAAAGATGCATTACCTGTTAAAATATGGAAAAATGAAACCGGAATAGTAAATTTAGATAATAGTAAAGGATCAGGCACTCATTGGGTATGTTATAAGAAACTAGGATCAACTATTTACTACTTTGATAGTTTTGGTAATCTCCCACCACCAAAAGAACTACAATATTACTTTAAAACAGCTAAAAATGTACTATACAATTATAAAAGAGAGCAACCTGATGATACGGTAATCTGTGGACATTTATGTTTAGATTTTTTAACAAAAAGCGTTAGTCAACTTTAAGATGTCTTCCTATACAGTATCATTAACTGGAACTTCATCTACTTTGCGAAGTGTTCTTTTCCCTGCGTTACGTTTGGAAAAAGATAAATTATGGGAAGCCGCATTATTAGATATAACAACTTATAATTCTATTCCCAACGTTACTGAAAATGTTAATGACAAAATACATTATTACAAAACAAAAGATAAAAATACAAACAAATATTCAGATATACAAGTATTTAGTTTACCCACTGGAGCATATGAAATTGATGATATAAATGAAGCGATACAAAATCATATGGGAAAAGATAATATAACAATAAAAGGAAATAACAATACTATGAAAGCTGAAATTAAATCTAAATATTATATAGATTTTAGCAAAGAACATTCAATTGGTAGTTTATTAGGATTTCCTAAAACAACAAAAATTTTAGAACCTAATATTAACCATTCAGGTGCTAGAACTGTAACAATAATGAAAGTTAACAGTATAGATATTACATGTAATATTATACATGGTTCTTATAGAGATGGTGAAAATACTCATATATTGCACACATTCTATCCAACGGTCGCTCCGGGTTTTAAAATTGTGGAAAAGCCACAAAACTTGGTGTACCTACCGTTAAACACCAGTTTTATTTCAGACATTGTGGTGAACATACTAGATCAAGACGGAAATCATATTGATTTTAGAGACGAACCTATAACTATACGAATACATATAAAATCAACCGTATAACAATGGGGTTATCATTTAAAAAGAAAGAGCTGACTGGTAAACAAGTCAGTAGCACTTCAGCTATAGAAGGATTAACAAGTGATAACATTCGTTTTCTAGAAGAAATTGGATTAAAACTTATTAATAATGGAAATATTGGATATAGCGCAGGGTCCGACATTCGACGAAACCTTATGGGAAAAGGAATATCATACGCACAACCCTTACGCTTCATCAAAATTAAATAATAATGATGAAATTAGAATTCCCATACAACAACAGGATATTTATACACTTCCATGTGAAAGTTATTTGTATATCGAAGGAAGAGTAACAAAAAGAGATGGAAGCACTGCAAGTACTGTTCCGTTCATAAATAACCCCATGGCATATTTGTTTGATGAAATAAGATATGAAATTTCCGGAGTTACAGTAGATTCAACAAAAAAGGTGGGAATTACAAGTACATTAAAAGGATTAGCATCTTTAACACCGAGTGAAAAAAATATGCTGGCCGCCGCAGGATGGGTAGCACCCGATTCCAGTACAATCACTCCAAACACTTCAGGCAATTTTGACTTTTACATTCCTTTAAGATTACTTTTAGGCTTTGCCGAAGATTACCGAAAGATAATAATAAACGTAAAACAAGAATTAGTTTTGTTAAGATCATCAAACGACAAAGATATTATTATGGCGCCTGATGGAACAACGGAAGCTACTTTAGAATGGAAAATGCAATTAGACAAGATTGTTTGGAGAGTACCGCATGTACGGTTAAACGATCAGAATAGAATTTCATTATTAAGAACTTTAAAATCAGATCGTGATATCGTAATACCATTTAGAAGTTGGGAGTTTCATGAATATCCGGTTTTACCGGAAACACAACGTCATACATGGACTGTAAAAACTTCTACCCATTTGGAAAAGGCAAGATATGTAATATTTGGATTACAAACAAAAAGAAGAAATGAAATAACTAAACATGCTGGTGAATTTGATCATTGCAAACTTACAAATTTTAAGGTGTTTCTAAACTCTCAATTCTTTCCATACGACAACTTTAACATAAACTTTACAAAAGACAGGTTTAGCGTTTTGTACGATATGTACGCAAGATTCCAAAATTCATATTATGGAAAAACAAACACACCTTTATTAACGCCAAACCAATTTAAATCTAACTATCCGATTGTTGTAGTTGATTGTTCAAAACAAAACGAATCTGTAAAATCTTCCAGTGTAGATATAAAAATAGAAATGGAATTTGAACAAAATGTACCCAAAGATACATCTGCTTATTGTTTAATTTTACATGACAAAATTGTTACATATACACCTTTAACAGGAATTGTAAAAGCAGTTTTGTAACATGAAAAGGAAAAAAAAATACCCCCACCACTCGGTTATAAAAGCAGGAGCGGGAACGAAAATCGTTTAGTTTACTGTCTACAGTTGTATGGGTAACATCGTCTACAGCATTATAAACAAAATGAGTTCTTTATCAGTTGTACAAGACGTTTCCGAAACAGCACCTTTATTGGAAAATGATGATAAACATTTTGAAGAAAATATTGTAAAGGAAATTGATGACTTTTTAAAGTTTGGAAAACAAAATAAAAAGTTGGAAAATAATAAAACAAACGTAAGAAAGAAAAGAAAACTTGAAGAAAATATTCCCCCAAACATTTTAACTGAAGTTTTCCTTCGCATCTTTTATCCTATTTCATCTTGCATGAGTAAAAGTGTGTCGATAGGATTGGTAAAATCATTAGACTACTCTCCCGCAGTAATCCTAAGCCATGGAACAAAGATGGTTTTATTTTCAGAAAATGCTTGGGATTCCTTTTTAAAACATCTACATCTTATTGAATGTTATTTAGCCAACAGTTTCTTTGGAAGAAAAACTAACATTCGACTTTTGGATTGTGACAATGAAATTGACATTATTAAACATCGTGGTCAACAACAAGTAAGAATTAGAGACTCGACACAATTTGAAAATAAAATTCTTCTAACACGTGAAGAATTTTACATTTTAAACTATGCAACATCACCTATTACCAGGTATATGAAACAATTAGTATTTTCAAGCTCTGTTATTAAGGAATATCTGGTAGATGCATGCGAAAAACAACCAGAAAGCACTTTACAATACGGACCAATAGATACATCCATCTTTAATAGAATACCTCACGAAGTGGAAATGTGGAGGCAGTTAAGAAACTTTGAACCTTTTACCGAAGTTGCAACGGAGGCTACAGAAGAAGAAACCAACAACAACAACAACAGTACAGAAGAAGAAACCACCAACAACAATAATACAGAAGAAGAAACTTTGCTAGGTTAAAACTACAATGTAATTTAACAAAAGAATAAACCGTGGGGTAGGCCTACTGGGGATGGTGCCCACGTTAAACATACACCAACGCGCCTACAACTGTACGGCCTGGTTTATATATATATATATCTAACCTACCGTGGTGTGGAAAACAGTTGATCAGCAGACACCATGATGAGCAGACAGGATGAAGAAATGGCAGCAAAACCTTGTGTAATTGAATTTCAAGCATTTCGCGGAAACGATGATAGATTTATCATAAAAGAATTGGTAATTTTGGATTTGCTTACACAAGTAGCATACCCGTTTTTATTTGAAGCACCGTGTTCTGTCCATGAACTAAAGTCAAAAGCTAAAATAACAAACAGATGGCTAACAAATAATTTTCATCATATCCATTGGTATGAAGGTTTCCTACCGTACAACAATGTACACAAAATTATGTTTCATTTTTGCAAACAATTTACACACATATATACCAGAGGATTGGAAAAAAAGAATTGGATACGACAGTACACAAACAAAGAAGTTTTAAACATAAAAGTGGACAAAACATTTCACTTTGATGCTAGAAATATTTGTGTTTCTACAATAAATCCGAAACACAACCAATCTCAATGCGCATTACAAAACGCGTATCACTTGGCTGCTTACTTACAACAACAAACGGAAGAATGTAGTGGGGGTTCCGAAGGTTATATAAACGAAGAGGCAACACACCCCGAGTATCAGTCTAACTCCATACTCCGAACAGACAACATCTCCTGTGAAGGATGGCATCACAACAGTTTCTCCAATGTTTAGTTGAACAATTCAATTTGCATTCAAAATCAAATACTCTAATTATCAAGAAATGTTCAGAATTAAAAGAACAGAAACATTATATTGTTCATGAAATGAAGAAAATTGATACAACGCATGGAGACGCAGTCGTCGCATCTTTATCCGATGCACCATATACACCGGGTGATGAACCAAAGTTTCAAGTATATCTTCCAAAACGATTCGTCCAGTTGCTGCAAAATGAAGATCTGCGGGAAATTCAACCAGGATCATTATATTTGGTGTCACACGGAATGAGCGGAAACAACTCTACGGAACTAACTCTGCACATCGCACAAAAATAACATTGTAAAAAAAAATGTTTTAAATAAAAAGATAAAAAACAACATATCAGTATATGTTTTTATATACTGATATGTTGTATTTTTTTAAAACCTCAAACGGATGACCTTGAACTTTTAATCGATAGTATTATTCGATTATTTTATTCGATATTATTATTCGATTATTTTATTCGAATACTTTACATAAATACGAAACTTTAACGTTGAGAGGCTCAGTTCTGTTTAAGACAAGCTACAACCAACATGTCATCCAAAAGAAATAATCTAACACTTATAACTTATTGTTGCAAAGAAAAATGTTTTAGAATACCTGAAGATCAAGTTGACGGAAAAGCTTGTACAAAATGTAATTCTTTCAGCTATTGTAAATGTAGTTGCAAAACATATCAAAAGAACCGGTTGGATAAACTAGAAGAATTGCAACATCGACTCGGTCTATTGTGGCAACGATTAAATTCAAAGTGATGAAACAAACACCTGCCATTACCCCCACCACTACCCCCACTACCATCGGAGGTACCTGCAGCACCGGCTTTGCAATAGTCATTCCTGCTACACCTCTCGTCGAGTAAACAACTCTAGTCATGTCTCTCAACATTCGCGGGATTCACTACAACACTATCAATCTTACAACCTACAAGGATTTGGAAATTTTTAGTGAAGAACTAAAACAACTTATAACCACTGGGTTTGGTTTATCTTTAGAACTTTATGCAACAAACAATCAAAACGAAAAAAATGTGTTTTTGCCAACTTACAACAACAAGAAGAATGAAAATAAACAAGAAATTTCAGCACCGACAACAACTTACTTTTCAAATTTGGGAGCAAACTTTACTAACTTGTAAAATAATACTTTTGTAAAAAACAAATAAATAAAAAAAAAGAAAATATCTTGCATTTTCGGATTTTCCGAAAATGCAAGATCTTTTTTAAAAACATCCCCAAAAGACCTTGACACACTTCCGGCCATTTAAAATTTAAATACCCAGCACAGCAGGGCATTTAAACTTTAAATACCCACCCATACACGTCACAGCTGATGACGTCACAGCTGATGACGTCACTTCCGGTCACGTGACCGGAAGTAGCTGTCAAAAAATTGACTGCCTGTCAAAGTTTGATTGGGCCAGCAGCCCCACTATTGCACTACTTGTTTGGACATTAAATGGTTAAAAAGTAATAATAAAATTACATTTACCCCTCGTTATCTGAGGAACCGTTAACGTTAGACAGGTAGTGTATGGTATCATTTTATTAGAAATTATTGTAGATTATTTTTGCAAAATATAATATTTTAGTATAAACGCACCGTTTTTACGAAAAAGTCAAAATATTACCATTTTGCCTCATATTACCCCCCTCCTACCAAAACCCGACGATCAAAACAGTCTGACTTTTGTTTACCTATCAGGAGTGTGTATTGAAAGATTTGGCACCGGCTGGAAACTTTAATTAGGATGTCCAGGTTAAGGTGTAGTTGCTAGTACTATACTGTCCTTATAACTAGTGAAGATCAGTTAATGATAAAATAATCAAAATGATCTAATGGTAAATTTTAAAATGGCGGCCATTTAAAATCTATAAATTGAAATACCCGAAAAATTGTAAGTCTTCCAAAGGATTATAAAGTATAAACTTTTGTAAAATTAACTTCTAATATAACGACACCAAAAGTATGAAAACTGGTACATCAGCCCCTGAGTTAAAGTCGAATTTACCTAACGATGTAGCATAGTTTTAGAACACATTCATTGCCCATTGTCGCGCTGAGCCATGCGCTGGAACAGGCCAATCGTGTTGCCTCGATGACTAAATTCGACCACATCCAGGTCCATATTTGTCTACCGATCTTCATAATTTTTGTGTGATTACATTTGAAATTAAATTTACTAAAGTTAGTTTCTTTATAATATTTTGTTAAGCTTACCACTTGTCCGGTATTTTGATTCAAAAAAATTTTAATGACCGCCATTTTGACATTTGAAATTAATTTGTTAATTTTGATTATTTTTTCATAAACTGACTTTGATTACGTAATAGGACATACCTTCATATCAACTTTTTCTTAGGATAGGAGGAATTACATCCCTAAGTCCTGAAACCTGTTTAGAGGATATCCTGTACAATAATTGAGAGATTTTTTAGCAGTACTAAACACAACAAACGCTAATTAACAGCTTCGCAAGCACATAAATTAGCCTATTAACCTTTTACCTAAATCTAAAGCAAAAAATGAAGGACTTCAGAAAGATTTTTACACTCTGGAACCATTGGCTAATTAAAACTTAACTCTGGTGTGGTTAAGTTTGAAGCCCAGTTGAAAATTAATATGATGCATTATAAAGCAGAGATTCCTGGAAGCTTGAACCTTGATGACCCCACCGTGTAAGCGGTTAAAAGGATCAGTTATTTACAAAGCTTGGGGGGTATTAAGTCATAGCATGGAAGATCAACATAGAAGTTTTAGAGTTTATCTTATCAAAGTTAAACTTTTTCCTTCTGGAAAAATTATAATTTAAGGAAAATTGTGATACAATATCCATTATATAGTATTATATAGTATCACAATTATTACAATAATCAATTATCACAATTTATAATTTAATTTCATATGTTACAATAAATTATGCCATTTTAAAAATGGTATATCATATATCAATGAGTAATGTTAACCGTATTATGACGCAAACATATTTACATAAACCTGCATCGGGGTTTTTAAAGGATAGAGACAATAAAAGACCAGGGACTCAACAATGCATTGATCAACACTGAAGAGAGTGAGGATCAATACTGTTTGGCTATGTCGAGGGAGACAAACATGGGCTTAGTCAGTACATCAAAATTACTGAGGTAAATAAGCTGATAAACCTGTTACTCGGCTGTTCATCCGTCTCCAACGATCAATGTGTTGTTTGATTCGTCTTGAAGCTCTTCAGTTAATCATATGTTCTTATTTATACCATAGAATACTATCTACAACAATCATCATAATATTTAAAATTAATTGTACTCTTATGATTTAAAAAATTGAGGTTTGAATCAGCCGGTGTCTAGAAAAGGCTTAAGGTAGAACCATGAAATGTTGTGACAAAGGTTTCCCATGGTAAAATAAAAATTTTGGAGATTCCACCTTGAACTACAGCGATTAAAGGATTTTATTTAAAACATACTTTTACAGTCAGGCCAAAGGTAGACACCAGAGACCCATTAAAATGGTTAAATTTTTAAAATACAGTTTGTTTTGACGCTAATAGGAACGCAAAACTAAGAAACGCAGTGATTTCAAAAACAACATATTTGCTTTCTAGAAAAGTTTACATTTATATTCTAGCAAACTTATATTTGCCGACCAATAAAAGCTACAGAGCTGGAAAAGCGCTAAAATCTTAGGTAACGGTGTCCTCTTTGAATATGCATTTTGAGTGTTTTCTGTAGAATGCTTAGCTTTCGATATTTATGAATACTAAATACCCCCGTTGCAGCAGACCTGCATACTCAGCGAATTTCAGATGCAACACAACAAACGGTATTTCAATCCAACTTAGCGAGATTTTACATGTTTTGTAATCTCCATAAGAATAACATGGGGAATGATTATGCAGGTTTGCTGCAACAGGTATGTTAAAACTGGTTGGTTTTAATTCATTATTTAGTAGATCTTAACTAGAAGAAGCCATATACCAAGTTTTGTCAAGAAATGTTAAAAAATAAGTAAGATATAGAATTTTTTTATTTCCCATAAGGATAACATGGGGAATGATTATGCAGGTTTGCTGCCACAAAAACTGAAATTTCGGGAATTTTAGACTAAAATACATTAGATCACATCTAGATGAAGCCACAAACCAAGTTTTATCCAGATATGTTGAGAAATAAGCGAGATATAGAATTTTACTTATTCCCCATAAGGTTAACATAGGGACAACGTACTGTGTTTACCACTTTCAATATCTCGGTAACCAATGGACATAGAGCAATGATTCAAAACACTAAATTGTTTGTTTTTTTGAGCTGAATTCAATGGTGTGAAAAAAAATTTGATAAATTTTATTTTTATATGTAAAAAACTCAAAAAACCCATTTTTGGGGGTGTTTATCCCCCTTTACCCCCCCCCTTCCTGTGGGCTGGTTCACGAACTCGTCCATTCGGTTACCACTTTACATGTCTGTTCCAAATTTCATTAAGATCGGACCATATTTACGGCCGCTATCGTGCTGACAGACATATATATATATAGATAGATAGTACTATCTATCTACTACTAAAAAAGATAGATAGATAGATAGATAGATAGATAGATAGATAGATAAAAATTCGAACGAATGGTGTTTTTTGCTTCTGGTGGCCCTAAAACGAAAAGTTATCATGGTCTCGGGCTTAGGTCTTACCATGAGACCTACGGTAATAGCTTCTTCCCTATAGGGGAAATTCGCTAAAAACTAAATAAATCCCACATAAGCCGTATTTTTTGCCACCAATGAGTTTCACAGAGGTGTTGAAAGCTGCATTCTAAGCGCCGAGCTGCTCTAAAAAGATATATAAAAATCCAGCCCGACTCCATTTTTATACGAATTAAATGCATTCAGCGATTGTACTAATTGTATTAATTCGTAGAGTCATAGAATTACTCTCTAGACATAGTGTTTTGAAACTATTTTAGATTTATAGAGTTTGGCTTAAACAATTTGTTTAATTATTTAAATTACATTACTTACAATTTACTGCAATTGAAAATTACTAACGGGAAATCTGTTTAAGCAATGATATTTTAAATCTCCCAATTAGTTCTGTTTTAAATTAAAAACAATTTTAGTAATATTTTGTAAAAGTTTCATTCACATTCAGTCCAATCTATTCTGTGTTCGTTGTAATATCCGTGTATCCGCGTGTGTGTTTGGCGGTGGCGAAATATTCATTTGCTAGATCAGTAATGAACCCAGAGCGCGTGCTTTCAATTAGGTCAATGTGTTCGCAATATTTCCGACGGTGAAAACCTGTTCACTAATATCTCGTACAGCAGTTCCTCTTCTAAGCAGGATTAAAAATGAAAAAATCAACAAATACTCTTTTACTTTTTTATGTGTCATTTTAAAATAAGTATTGTGTTATGGAGTAAATTGGGTGCTTAGCTATAGTTTAGGCATGGAGAATTTATTTTATATATTTCATAGGTAAAGAATGTTAAAATGTCTTATTATTTTGGATTTATGTTAATTAGTCTTCAGCTATAACCTATTTTCAACCACGATAGTATTTGTCGTTACTAGTCCGGAAAAGCGCTCTTTGATGCCAGTGTGAGGCTGTGTTTAAGTGCATCACGAAGTGCGCACTGGCAAAGATATTTTCGGACGAGTATTGAACGATACTTTTCGTCATACTACAAAAAAGGTATATAAATAAAAACTAATAAACAAATTTTATTTTGTTAAAAAAGTCATTAAAATGTAGCTAATTTTAGTGATCGGAGAATAAGTGATCGGGAAAGACAACATAAGGAATATACAGTAGACTCGATCTTATCCGGACCCCTTGGGACCGAGGCTTGTCCGGATAACGGGCATTCCGGTTAAACTGACGTTTTCTACAATCAATTATTTTAAATTCAAAAATTAAAAATTTGATTTATTTTACAATAATATATCCACTATATTTTTCTTTAGGAAATTGTCGATACTGTTCCTCAATCTCTCAAAAACGAACTCATTTGACTTAAATTAAAGAGAGTATACTATTTAGACACGTCATTACTGGTCTCTAACATTTTCCTGCGAGAATCGTCGATACAATATCGTCAATTTTCCGCCTATCACGTCCGGTAAAACCAGTTTTGGTAAAAATATATTACTTCCTCTGAGAGTAGTCCGGTTAAACCGACACCCGGTTGAAAGGTGTCCGGATAAGAGGGGTTCTACTGTCTGTTTTTTAAAGAAAACAGCAAGTTTCACGCGTAATTTAGAATTGAGAGTCATATGTTCACGAGAAGTATGACGAAATAGCATATTTCTTTATGAGGGCCTGAAATGATGATTTTCGCACAAGGTCAATTTTAAAAATTGACCGAGAATGAAAAGCAGCTTTGGCCTCGTGTGTTGAACTATATTTTACGTTATACCGCTCAATACAACACAGTAACTACTTAATAAAACCAAAATGCTACAACTTGTTTACCTTTAAAGATATCTCCTAAAGAGGCCTTTATGTCGTTCCGGCTATTAAAAACAATCAGCTGATTGCCTGTTGAATTTGTGTTAGGCTAGACTGACAACAATGAACAACTGTTGATGTATCGAACACATTGAACTATCGATTAGTGAAATGAGAGTGTTTCACAAATCGATTAAACTGACAACAATGCAACAATGAATTACAATTGATAATAATAACCGATAACCACACTCTAGGCAATCGATAGCTCACCGTCGTCGCTGACGTACACGTTTGCAGTTTCAGTACATAATAAACGAACAGCTGACGTTCTCGACATCAATTGATTCACTTTCTCCCTAGGGTGAAAAAGAGTGTCTTTAGGTCTTTAGGCCTGCAATACCTATCGCTGCCGTTTACGCAGCGGTATAATGAAACATTAATTTTTTCTTTTTCATTATTTAACATTTTATCACAACCAACATTTTATGCATATCAAATACTGAAATTTTAACTGTAAACGAAAATAATATTCTTTAACTTCTCCAGAATGAACGAAAACATTGCTGAACATGATAAAATATTATCCCTGTTAATTTTTTTTATTTGAGATTAATAAAACCCAAACAAGATGTTTGCAATCTCATATTTTATTTTTCTGTTTTAAGATCATGTTTTACGTAAATTTCAACTAAAAGGACGTGATGGCACCTTAACGGCAACAAACACAGGCGATAAGAAAAACATCAATCTTCATTGAAACGAGGAAATCCGCTTGCCTGTTAACGTGAGTAAAAACTTGCAACAGCTTAAAGAAGTTTCGTTGGGAGGGTTTCAGGAAAATTCAATTGATCGCTTATTAATTTCAAAACGATTATATTTAATTGTATTATTCTGAGTAAATCACAAAAAATAAACCGCAACAACATAATTTAAAATAATAAATCTTTTAGTTGACTAATTTAAAAATATAACTTTAAGTATATAGTTTTTATCTAGTGGAATGGTTAAAAACTACAGCACATTAAGAAAAAGAAGAGACTTGAACAAAAGCTTGTAAATTAGTAGAAAAAGAGATTATCGCGCTTCCCCCCTTTTTTCTTGTATAAACAAAGGCACTCTCTGTCTCTAGTGTTTCCTTGCACCTTCTGGTGTGCACGGAAGTGGAAAGATTGGTTCATTACTTTTTAGCTTTATGTACTTGTATACCGTTAATAACTCAATAGCAGGGCATATGAACAAGTTTATTTTATAACTATATTTACCTACAACGACCTGATATATTGGGTATTAGTATGCAAATAAAACAAAAAATGAAAACACAATACAAAAAATATAAACAAATATTAAGAGCGCTTTGATATTCAAATCTAGATAGTATTAATTCGATTGAAATAGTATCTAATAGATCATGCTGGATACAAATCCGCAATTCCAAATTGGAAATCCATTCCATTCTCAAAACATTTGAAATTCTTTTTAATTTATTAGGAAAATACATTTTATTCTAAGAATGTGTAAGTAATGTATAAAACAGATCGCAGCTTTGTAATCAGCATTAAAACTAGTTTGAAATGTAAGGTTACAAAACCGACTGTACAATACGTTAAATAAAATTGAATTTTTAAGCAAACAACGGTATGACGATTCAAGATGGCTGCCAAAAATCTTAAAGAAAATTAAGGAAACACGATTTAACACTAATGGTTCCTCAAATGGTTAAAAAAAGTGTCCCTTGAAATAGAATAGGTATAAAGCATTCCAAGAACCTTTTTTGAAAGCTGCTATTATGACTGTCAGTCAGTGGGATAAAGCGGTGCATTTAAAATAGATTTTTGCGTTTGATAGTGAACACTAGAAGATTTGCAAATTCAGACCAGATTCAAAGAGCTTCATCTATATATATTTCTATAAGCCGAAAAGGTTGACTGACTGACTCTCTCGCTGATCACAATTTCTCAAACAAAACCTGTGATGCTTTGGGCCATGAAACTTTGAATAAATATTATTTAACGGCTCTCGGCTCTGGATACGTACTAAGAAAGGATTTTCAAGTATTTTCTCTCAAAAGCCCAGAAAGGGTACATTACAAAATAAAAAATGGCGGCCATTTTCAGTTTCCTAAACGTATTTTCTTAAAAACTGTAAGGCTTTGGGCCACGACACTTGGTACAAACATTCTTTATAAGCTCTAGATACGTACTAAGAAAGGATTCTTAAAACATTTATCTCAGAATGCTAAAATAGGTTTCATTATAAAATTCAAAATGGCGATCTTTTCAGTTTTGCAATCTTATAGTGAATAAACATAAATGGAAGGTCTGTAGAGTACTTTCAAAAAGCAACAAAGATCAATAATTAATCCACTAAAAGAATAAGGCCCGTATTGTACATGGACACTCTGATGCGTCCCAAGCGGCTGGGCCGCCGACGTCCCGCCTGCGTCCCGGAAGTGTCCGGGAAGCGGTTTAGCGTCTCGGACACAGCCGAGACGCTGCAGAGACACCGCATTGGCACCGCCCCACCACCAAATCACTCAGTGGTTACCATGAATATTTTTTACGTTACATGGATATTTTTCCACTTCACATACATAATCTTCACTGTTAATTTTTATCAATTTAGTGTTCCAAATGTTTCCACGAGTAGTGTTTACAAGATAGTGTTCCACGCGTTTAATTTTTCGTTTTTTTTTTACATATGATTCCAATCTTGTGCCCCATGGACATGGATTTTATCGATTACTTTTTTCATTTTTTATACAGTTTCTGTTTTTTGTCTGATCTTTCGTTGCGGTCTTTTTTGATGCGACGTTTGTTTCACCGCCAGCTTCTTTATCCTGATCACTTTCTGGATCAGTTTTGTCGCGGATTTCATGGTTATTTTCTTCATCTTCATACATTGATAATTGTTCTCCTTCGACATCCATAATTCACTCGAACCCACTGTTCAACTTAACCGGACACAGGTTATCTACGAACTGAGATGACTTCGTTATCGAAACGACCACTCTCGGGCGTTGCGCAGCAGTGTGTGACCGGGACACCGTGTGTCCGTGTATACTGACTCTCGGGACGTTCCCATATAAGATTCAATGTTATTAAGACTAGAGACGCTGGCGGCCCAGCTGCCGGGCGCGGATCTGCGTCCCGCGTGTGTCCCGTCTGCGTCTCGCCCTCGGACACAGCCGGGACACACTTCGGACGTAGATCTGCGTCCCAGTCAACTGTGTCCGTGTATAATAGCTCGCGGGATTCCCATTTGATCAATGCTAAACGAGTGTCCAGGGAAACTGTTAGCTTTTTTCAATGCATTAATTTAACTTTTTCTTACAAATCCATCTATTAAAAAATACTTAATTCAGATGTTGAGATTTTACTAAATCCCAGTTCATGCCTAATGTCATAGCCATCTCTAGTAACAGGCTAATGTTCTCATAAGTCAAACTGGCTGACCGGGTTTAGGCGAGTGCGCACGGTGCGGTGTAATAAACCACTGTAGTGGCAACGTCTTTTTTTTTCAAAACACTTGAAACCCAATTTTGTGTCTGATCACGGATTGAGTATGACATATTAATATTTCAGGACTAAATAGAAAAATTTGAATGTTGGCAAAAGGTAGTCTATTCCTAACATTTTTCCGTCTTAACGGAAACAGAAAAATCAAAAGAAGAAGCGTTTTACCTTTTCATTTCAACCTGGACTGAAATCACTATCTGAAACCTGAAAAATGTAATTAAACGCTTAGAATGCATAAATAATATTATAGCACTCATGTTATACATGAGTGCTAACAATAAGTTCATTTAATAGTTTTTAAAAAGCCTTAAATTACAATTAAAGTATAATTTGTTGTTACAGCGGGAGAAGCCGCGGGTTCTGCTCGTAAGATCATGATATATAATTTAATATATACACACTTAGATAGAGTAGAAGAAGAATATATTGGAAAATAGTTAATATAATATGTGAATTATTAACTTTGCTTAGTAACGATTGATTACCTGAGTTCAATTTCAAAGTACGTATTCGTACGAGAACTAAAACTCTAATGGGTCAGCTTGTAGCAACCAGATTGAATGTTTCTATTGTTTGATCACATGTTTTGTGTTAATTGAGTAACAACGCATAATAGGCTTTTGTTAGGGTGTCAGCCGTTATTACAGGATTAGAAAGTATGGTGGAATTTATGTTACTTGTATCTGTGTCGTGTGCACTAAACTTTTTGGTTTGATGTAATTTTCTCTATAGGTTTTTTTCTCAGTATAAAAACCATTTTAATTTACTAGAGTGAAGAGAAAAAAACATGTGAAATAATCTTTTAATTTTACATAATTTTACGTAACTTTGTTCCGAGTAACTGCTGACTATATTAATTACTTTTACCTTGCTTTTATCCTTTGACTGTTGTTTTATATGTTTGACGTTTCAATAAAATAAATAGTGAAAGCAATCCCAGTCAACCCAAATGAAACTTGTAGAAAATAGTATTGGGTTAAATTTAAAAACAAATAACTAATTTGATAAAGCCTTCAAAGTGTTTGTTAGCGTCATAAAGCTTTAAGATGGATTTTAGAGCCTATAAATCGCGTAGTTCATCGGTGAATTAGAGACTAATGCGATTGGACGAATCAAATGAGACAGCAAACATTACTTCGTTTATCTGCTAGTTACCTTTTAATTATATAAGTGGTTATTAATTATATGAGTGGAAAGCTACTACACTAAGTAAGTTGTTAAGTTATTAAGTCAGGAAGTTAGGTTAGGTTGAACAAATCGCCTTAAAATTACCTGCAACTTATTAACTAAACAATCATAAGGATAAGACACGAAACTTATACCATAGGAAAGACGTTCAGTCAACGTTATTAGCAAAAATTTTTATTTGATATTTATTTGGCAATTCGTTTTATATATATATATATATATATATATATATATATATACATATAATATCATTCGTTTGATTAAAGTGAAATTTTATTTTCTATACCTTTGTTTACTACGTTACCGTCGTTGCGCCTGATTGTACAGAAAACCCTATTTCTCTCTAGAGATCATGAACTGAATAAACTTAAGCTCTGGACTTACTTTTGTTTAAATAAAGGCTGAAATGTTTTTGTTGAACATATCACAATTTATGACAACACTATGAATGGAATGGTGTTTATAAGTGGAATGGTGTTCAGTCTGTTAATAATAGAACCAAACTCAAGATAAGGCCTTTAAACTTAAACTTAAGATTTATAGCTTATGCGTACCCGCATAAGGGTTAGGTAATTGGTTGGGTGCCTTAATAAAAATAATGTATTTTGGTGCTAAATTTTTCCTTTTTAATCCTCGGGTAAAAAAGTAGAAACGGCTAACGTCCTAGTCTAAAATGCTTCACGAAATTATTATTACGCACTCCCTAAGGATTATCATAACAAAATATTCACGTAAAAGGACACCAATAACAATACTAAAGTGACTAATAACCTCTACTAGATACCAACCAACCAACCAACCAACTAACCAATCAACCGACCGATGGACCGACCGACCGCCGACAAATAACTAATAACTAATTAGATAATAAATTAGATTTAATTAGGGGCCAATAAAATATTATATGGCGCCAAAAATTGACTGGATGTCCGAGTAGAAATATCACTCCCGCATATTACCATAGAGTCGCTGGTTCGACTTAAGTTGCTTTTTTTATTGGGCTGTGAACTAAAAATACGTTTTCTTACAAATATTCACCGTGAGATTATAAAAATACTTGGAGTGTATGGACCGTTAACGATTAAAATGTTTTTTAAAATGCCACTGGCGTTGTAACACACGATTAAAAATAAATGTTTTTTTAAGAATGTACTTTTTTCCCTTAAGGCAAGAGCTAGTTCATACATCGAAACCCTATTACTGTTTCGGAATTTCATTTATTTGAGTTTTTTACCTTGATTTTTTACAGTATCACACGTTATATTGAATGCCTCTTGTATGTCAATGTATAAAGTAAATAAACGAAATAAAGATTTTATCCCAAAGCCACTGTGAACCCACCCATGGGCCAGCATGACACATACCATGCGTGCGTGTATTGTACAATAACGACTGTTGGAGTTGATGACAGAGAGACAAATAGTATTATGTGCCGCTATCGCAATGTTTTGCTTATGGAAAATCTCTAAAATCCTACAAATATTCGTCATTAATTTTTCTTACTTGTTGTGAGGTTTTTCGATGTAACTCTTGGAAAATGAAGTTTTAAAGTTTTTTTTTAATATTTATAGAAAAATTTGTCAAGGGGAGGAAAAATGAAAACCTCTATCTGCCTTCAACGAAAAGAATCAAAATTTTATATTAATGTTTTAGAGACTTTCTTTGACTGATTTCATTTACTGCTCAGAAATGACTTTCACTCAATGAGCCCCTAAAGAAGTATTTATATTCTTGTGCTACTCTGCCTGTAAACATTTTGAAATATTTCTGTGTCATTTACGTTTTTCTTACCAAGTAATATTTTATTTACTTCATTAAGCTAAATCTACAGACCCCATTCACACAGTCTCTTGCGGCTCACAGCCCCTTATTCCTCAAGCACTGCACGTGTTGGTTTAATAACACGTAACCTTTGTAGTTGTGGGTCATTTTGTTGTCCTGTGTGAGGGGACGTTGTAAACGTAATTTCGTTAGCTTATGACTATATGAAACGAAATATGTTTTAGGTTTTGGGAGCTATCTTTATAATTTTTATATCGTTTAATTTTCGTAATATTGCGTTCCTTATATTTTAATTACTTTACTAATATTTATATTTTGCATTTTATAAACCTGGTATGACATAGAATTTCATATTAAAATTTGTTTTTAGATATAGGTATAACCACATCCAAATCATATCTTGACGAATAAACGTAGTTGACGAGTGGGAACAACTATGTTTTTGTAATATTAAAAAACCTGTTTAAAACTTAAATTTAATTAAATGGAAAAAACTACTGGAAGCATCTTAATAACTCCATGATAAACACAGCAAATTGATTAAACTCATCAATGAGGATTGTTTTTACGTCAGGGGTTCACATAAGGTCAGGGAAGTAAGCAAAGAAATCACTGATTGAACTTTAAGCGCGGGTTTCTAAGTGCACCACTTAAAACGGCGTACTTTACGAGTTACCGTTGAACCTTTACAGCTGTGATAAACCCTTACAGTTCAGACAAAGTACCTCATTCGAACACTATTAGTTTTAATTTCTCTGTTGAGTTAGAGGTTACCGTAACGATTACATTTTCACTTTTGAATTTAACTTAAAGACTTAAGCTTAAAAGCTTAGATTTTTAGATCTTAAAATCCCTTAAAGTTTAAGATTTTAGCAAAAAGGATATTTAAAAATTTCAACTTCGAATTCATATATGAAAATATAATTAGCATGATACGAAAGAATCATAATAATGTGTAAAGTTCATAGTATCATTATAGTTTATTATTGCAGTTTTCAATGAATGGTTTAACTCTCGGATTTTTAAATAACTGCTTACATTTATGCAATCATTTTTATAGCACTGAAATATATAAACTATGTATAAATGATTTTTAAAATCTCATTTTTACTTTACAAACCATGACCAAGGTAAAATATTCACCACATGTCGGTTCGGAGGCAGGTGAGGATCCCGCAAATATCGGTTTTATAATATTTCACCACTGAAAAGATGGCATTCATATGTCAGGGTTATAAAGCAAGCCCTGCTGTAAAATTGAACAGTTATATTTTCTAGCATTTCCTAAAACGTAATTGGCGTTATTGGTTGTTATACCTGTTACATTATTTACCTGTTAGAGGTAGCCTACCCTATAATTTTCATTACAAACATTTTGAAACTAGGAATAACATTCCTTCCTAAAAAATAGGCATAACATATTTTAGTGAAAAAATAGAGAATAAATAGAATCATGTAAAATTGCGAATATTATCAATACAACACTAACTTAATAGTATAATAACATTAAGAGTCAAACATTATTATTAAAAATGACATGTCTACTAAACATCCAAAGAATCCTTGTAGGAGCTTGAAGATGACTTATTAAAAGTAGAAACTAGTTGCTCGTCAACTAACCATTTGTTATGTTTATATTGCATTAATTTAAATTTGTTACAATCAGCTGACCTATGTTGTTTTGGGTTATGTTCAATTTCTGAATAAATAAGTTTTCATAATGTTAAAATAGTTTTTACTCTTAAATATTAAAATGGCGACAAAAAGAAATCGAAGGATGCATCAAGAAGATGTGGAGGAACCCATACAACCTAGTCGACCTGTTTTATATTCTCAATTTGATAAGTTTGATGCTGAACATGAAAGTTGGAGCAGTTACCTGGTAAGGCTGAACAATTTTTTTGACCTAAATGGAATAAACAGTGAGATCAAGAAGAAACAATTTTTATTGAATTTACTAACTCCAAAAACCTTCCATGATCTTAGAATTAACTTAAGTCCAGCTAATCCATTAGATAAAACATATGAGGAACTGTGTGAAACGCTCGTAACCATTCTTGAACCTAGGGGTAGTAATATAGCACAACAGCATAAGTTTTCTAAACGAGTTCAAAAGGCGGGTGAGTCAATACTTAGTTTTACAAATGATTTAAGAACGCTATCAAGCAGATGTGAATTTAAATGTTCCAAATGTAAGGCCTCCACGGCCGATGAACACTTGAGACAACAGTTCATATCAGGTCTTTCTGATGAAAGGTTATTATCTAAATTGATCGAATGTCATGAAAATAAAACTTTCAAGCAGTGTTTGGACATAGCCTGTAGCTATGAACAAGCCAAATCTGAAACAGAACACATCCATAGATCAAACGTGTCCTCGACAAGTGAAGAGCATTTTCAAATTAGGAAGAAGAATTTCGCCTTTTCCAATGGACAGAAATCTAGATTAATCTGTTTCAGGTGCGGAGCAAACCATCATATTAATAATTGTGCGATGTCACCAGACGTAACATGCTGGAACTGCCATAAAAAGGGTCACTGCAGCAGGGTATGTAAAGGGAGAAAACAAAACATGCGACAAACGGCTCAAGTGTCATGTGAGTCAGATGAGGAAGGAGTCGATGAAGGTCAAAATGTCTCTTATATAAATATGATCTCTGTATCAGGTAAACCCACACATTCCTTATCTAAACTTTCAGATAATGCTTTTAAACCAGAGATGGTCGACAGACCTGGTAAGATAATGCTAGACTGTACTATCGATGACAAGCAGACTTCTTTCGAGCTTGATACAGGAGCTGCTGTAAGTACGATGTCTTTACACGTATTTAGAAAGTTATTTCCAAAAAAGGTTCTGAATAAAACTAAACTGCCTTTAAGAACATACACGGGTGAAATAATTCGACCAGTTGGATTTGCCACGGTTGAAATATGTTACAAGGACAAAATTTCTGTCGGTAATTTGTATGTAATAAGGGGAAATGTAGACAGTATCTTTGGTAGAGAATGGTTAAAGCTGTTCAATGTATGTTTTCCGACCTTCAATCAAGTCAAGGATTCTTCCCAGAGGGAAAGTGATGACTTTGTTGATGAACTCAAGAAAGAGTTTCCTAACGTTTTCTTACCGGGAGTAGGGAAAGTTCCTAACTATGAGGCTCATTTACACTTGAAACCAAATTCTAAACCTGTATATCTACCACCTCGCCCTGTACCTTTTGCAATCAAAGATAAAGTAAACAAGGAAATAGATCGATTGGAAAAAGAAGGGATTATTTCAAAGTTAACCTACAGTCAATGGGGCACTCCTATTGTTCCGATAGTTAAACCGAACGGAGATATTAGACTGTGTGCTGACTATAAAGTATCCGTGAATAAGGTCCTACAACCAGATCACTATCCGATACCGACCCTGGATGAAATTTTCTCCAGCATGAGTGGCTGTAAGTTTTTCTCTACCATTGACATTTCTCAAGCATATTTGAATATTGTAATGGATAGTGAAAGTGCTAAGGTACAAGCAATTAGTACCCAAAAGGGAGTGTATGCTGTTAATAGATTAATGTTTGGTACAAAAAATGCTCCAGCTGAATGGCAGAGATTTATCTGCCAAGCTCTTGAGGGTATTTCGGGGGTCACAGTTTTTTATGACGATATTAGAGTGGTGAGTAGAACTTTGGATGAACACAAAACACGACTGAAAGAAGTTTTTAAAAGATTGTCTATTAATAACCTGAGAGTAAACTGTAACAAATGTAATTTTTTTAAGGCTAAGGTAGCTTATCTAGGACATGAAATTTCGGAGAAAGGAGTTCATAAATCCAAGGATAAAGTAGAGGCAGTAGTAAATGCTCCGAGACCGAAAAACAAAGATGAACTAAGGAGTTGGCTAAGTTTAGTAAACTACTATGGCAGGTTTGTTAATCAACTTTCAAGCTTATTACATCCATTGTATGAACTATTAAAAAATGGAAAAAAATTTATTTGGTCAACAGAGTGTGAGACATCTTGGTTGAAGACGAAGATGGAAATTTCGTCAGATAAGGTGTTGATTCCATATGATCCTGACTTGCCACTTGTTTTAGCGGTCGATGCGAGCCCGACAGGTATCGGAGCTACTCTATCTCATGTACTTTCGGATAGATCAGAGAGACCTATATGTTTCGCTTCTCGGACTCTTTCGGCTGCTGAGCAATCGTACTCTCAAATTGATAAAGAAGCAACCGCTATATTCTGGGGAGTAAATAAATTTTTCCAGTACATTTATTCAAAAAAGTTCATTTTGAGAACGGACAATAAACCATTATCATCAATCTTCAACCCTTCAAAGGAATTACCACAAATGACCACCCAGAGACTGTTGAGATATGCGATATTTCTGCAGGGATTTGATTATGAAGTCCAACATGTTTCTTCTAAGGATAATGCTACAGCAGATGCCCTCTCACGAACACCAATTTTGGCAAAAAAGGGGGAAAACTTCATGGATGACATACATAAAGCATGTCTCCACCAAGTCCGTCAGATGAATGAAGTTTTACCAGTGAAAATAGAAGAGATTAAAAGAGAAACTGCAAAGGATGCGGTTTTAAAAGAAGTATACGACTGCTTAATGAAAGGAAAACCTTTGATGAATTGTGAGTATAAAAAACACAATGATGAATTAAGTTTAGTGGATGGATGCATACTACGAGGTACACGAGTTGTTATCCCGCAATCACTGAAGGAGAAAGTTTTACAGGATCTTCATTCATCCCACATTGGAATAGTTCAAATGAAATCTCTCGCCAGGAGTTATGTGTGGTGGCCTGGAATGGATTTGGACATTGAACAACATGTGAAGAGTTGTTTTTCTTGTCAAATAAACCAAAAGAACCCTGCAAAGGTTTACCACTCTTGGGAACCAGAGGATACTCCGTGGAGTAGACTACATGTCGATTTTTTGGGACCAATCTCAAATAAGTATGTATTCTTGGCTGTGGACGCTTTCTCAAAGTGGTTGGAGGTTATCCCTATGACACAAACATCGTCAAAGAAAACCATCGATTTCTTAGATGATATATTCGCAAGATTTGGGTTTCCTAAGATTATCATAAGTGATAATGCTTCTGTTTTCACATCAGAAGAGTTCAAGAGTTACTTAGAGAGAAATGGAATCTCCCATAAGACAATTGCACCGTACAATCCACAAAGTAACGGTCAGGCGGAACGATACGTTCAAGAAATAAAAAGAAACCTTAGAAAGGTGATAAATGAGGTTGGTACTATCAAGGAAAAATTAACCCGATTTTTGATGGTACATCGTCGGACCCCTTCAACTTCCACTGGAAAGAGCCCAGCAGAGCTAATGTTGGGGCGAAGTATAAGAACATCACTGGATTTAATGATACCGGATAAAACCCGAGCAAGAGATATTTTAGATCCAACAGCAAGTCCTAAGTTCACAAACAAAGGAACATTGTTGAGAGAATTTAAGGAGGGAGATAAAGTGTTAGTATCACAATTCCAAAAAAATGGAAAGAAAGTTTGGACAAGGGGAGAAATTATAAAACGTATTGGGAAAGTTATGTATAGCGTTAAAGTTGAACACATGCTGTGGAGACGCCACGTGAATCAGTTGAGAAAACTATGAAGTTATCTTTGCTGGTATTTTTGGGATCAATCTTTGTTCTTTATTTTATGGGGGAAGAGTTGTTATGTTTATATTGCATTAATTTAAATTTGTTACAATCAGCTGACCTATGTTGTTTTGGGTTATGTTCAATTTCTGAATAAATAAGTTTTCATAATGTTAAAATAGTTTTTACTTTTAAATATTAAACCATTGGATATCAGTAAAGCTGGTATTTACACCATTATTAGTAATTACATTAAATACTGACAGTGAGTCTTACCCACGCTAGTAAATGTGTAGTATAACGTTTTTATTTAAAAAGCTAAAAATATGTACATTTTATAGAAAATTGTCAATAAAATACATACAAATATAACTCATTAAATATCAGTTTCAGAATTTTCTGAACAAATCAAATGCAAGATGAATTTTTTGAAGAGCCTCATTGATATCCTGAACAAAACCATAAATAAACCTCTAAAACCACCAATCTTGTGAACCTTTCGAGTAAAAACTGCATAAAACATTTTACATCACCTCTCAACATTTAATTAATTAATTATTGCGAATACCTCGATTCGTACAGTATGACAACGCTCTTGTGTTTCCTTCATAACCTAACGTTATATGAAATGAATATAAAGAATTTTCAAGATTCTATTAACTGAAAGCCCTTCACAAAATTAAACCACATCAAAAGGCTAAATGCAACCAAGCGACATTAAGAAATAAATTCTAAATTGGCACACCAGTTGGTATTGAAATCCCAGGCCCCTTCCGGATTAAAGCTCAGATAATTTTCCTATATAATTCAAAAGTATTCAACTCAGCTGATTTTTATAATTTAGAGGCCAACTGTATAAATCATATGTTTTTAATTTGTAAAAATTCATGTGTCAAAATTTATTGTTTATTGATCTTAGTCCAAATGTTTTTTTTTATTTCTTCTACTTTACTTGAAAACGTTTGTATCAGAAAATTTCCCAATTTTATAGTTTTTACTGTACACCAGGTTTTATTTAATCGAGAAGGTTAAGTAAATAAACACGCGTGCGCGCGCACACACACACACACACACAGGCACACACGCACGCATATGTATATATACATATAAATAAAAATGAAAGAACGGTGTTTTTGGGGTCAAGGGACCTCAAAACGAAAAATAACATGGTCCCGGGATTTAAGTCTACCATGCCACCTCCGGAAATAGCTACTTCCCTAAAGGGCAAAATTCCTAAAACACGGATTTATAAATCTAGTTTTGCCAAGGTCTGTGGATAAGAAGAGAAAAATAATACTATTACCTAAATCCTATAAGGCCTTTGGAACCGAACGGTTACAGGTTTCCGGTCTATAAGAGACGTCACGATTTGTTAACTTTTTTACTGAGATAACCTGTGATAAGTACTGTATTCTTTTCTTCTCTCCTTCTCTACAGTCCTAGTAGTTTTACAAAATATCCCGGGGGCACTAGTGACCTCCCCCTTATACTTGTAACCTATAGGTCAAAGGTCAAAGTATTTTTGATCATGGTTGCCACCCAGTCTCCTTAATCCGATATCTGGATCCGCCTCTCATGTGTATATTTATTCCCATACTTTAAATCTTCTCATACATGTTTTTGCTCCTTTATTACCTCAGTCTTATTCATCTGGTGCTTTCCTTCTCAGGTTATTTATCACACTGTTAGGGAAACAAGTTGTCTTTCTCAAATAAAATAGTATATAAGTATTTTCTTTCACTCCTTTTTTCATGTTCCAAATAGTTTGGCTTAACTAAATTTTTTGTTAAAGGTTTGAAAAATAAGACTTTTATTTTACCTTAAAGAAAAGTAAAGTGGTTGTTAATGTCTTTAAATTTAAGAGACGTCAGACTTGCAAAATAAATAATCATGTTGTTCCATGTTGGTTTGGCTTGTTCATTCAAACAAGTTTCTCAGATAACTTGTTTCTAAGACACGTTCTTAAGACCGTTATATTTAAGTTTCCCTTCTCAAAGAAAGTAAGATGTAGTTTACATTCAAAGTTTGTTGGTAAACAGTGGCGTACCTCGTAAGAGTTGCCTTTTTCCCAGATTACACAAACTTAACGTTTTCTGAGTCCTCTCTTGAAAATATGATAATTAAAAAGTATCATTATAAAATAGTTAAGTTAGCTGTTAGTTAGTTGTCATATAAAACTAAATGTTAGATATAAAAACAATAACTATTTGCATTGAAAATAAAAAATAATGTCTTTGACGATTAATATGTAGGTTATTATGTTATTGCATTGGCCAGCGCCTGTAAACGTATACTGGATGGATGTAAATGAACAATGTCTATCAAAACTTAAAAATATATTTACACTTTATATTGTATTTATCTTAACAAGGTAAAAAACACCAGTACAACTGAAAACTCATTTCAAGTTCAAATTTAGAGGACATTTCCAGGGAGTTGAAACAGGGTAAAGTTGGCGAATAGCCTCTGATGAACCTCTCACCTCTGATAACGCCGGCCAGGAATAAGGCAAAAATAGTTGTTTTAAACTATCGATGCCAAACATTTTAATAATACTTAATTTGTCCTCGTTTATTCGCGGTATTTAGGGGTTGAAAGGGTCCAAAAATGACCAATGACTTTGTGTTGTTCGTGGGAGGTGACAATTTTACCCCGTTTCAACCCCTAAAAGACTCCTCTAAAGTTGATCCAACGTAATACTTTGATTTTTTTTCTTGGTTTTATTAAAAAGAAAATATATATTATTTGACTGAGAGACCCAATTTTTTAGAAGGGATTTGTCTGTCACCTACCACGAGTAACCCGAAATCAATTGTCATTTCTCAACCCTTTCAACCCCAAAATCTCGCCAATAAATGAAGAAAAATTAAGTATTATTCAAATGTTTATGGTAATGATATTTTAAAACAACTATTTTTGCCTCACCCTCAGGTTATCAGACGTTTGGTTGGCGCTGGTTCATCTATGAGTTTTCAATTTTCATTGGTGTTTTTACCTTGTTAAGATATCTTGAGCTGGGAATCCCAACCTAAACAATTCAATTAATTTGGTCTTGTGTCTTTTCCATATCAAGACCCCCTCCGTTAGGGACTCATAATGGGGGACCTGGGGGCGGAGCCCTTTTTGTTTATTTATATACATGGCGATAAGTATATATATATCTTGGAAAATGGCGATTGATTTCGATTGGTTACACCAATCATGATTAGGCCCAATTAGACACTAGTACGTTTCCCCAATATTAACCTTATGGGAAATATTTATATACATATCTCGCTTATTTCAACATATCCGAATAAAATTTGTAGTTGATAGAACTTCATCTAGTTGATATCTGCTGGACCATTGAAAAAAATCTCTCAATTTTTACATTTCCATGGCAGCAAACCTGCATACTCATTTTTCATGATATTCTTACGAAGAAAATTGTTGTAGGCTCATTTAAGGATTTAGGTACATTTTACTATTTAAAGGCTCCGTCTAGATGATTTATTTCAGCATTTCAAATTCGCTTGGGATGCAATGTGCTGCAATGGAGTATTTTGATATGAAATAGTTTTTTTTTAATTACTAACCGAACTAATTACTAATTGAATCCGATTTAAGTGAACGATTTGTGGGAAATACAGTCAAATTATTTGCAAATCAATTTGATTCACTTTCCCAAAAATTTTGTTTTTAATGAGAAAATTGAAATTGACAAAAATATATAAACATAGTTGTCTTGATATTGCTTGATTATATTATATTCTTTTCAGTACGTTTATAAGTGTCTTCATTCCTAGAAATTTAAAATTGTTGATAGTTATTATTAAGCACCAAATTAAAATTTCAATTAGTTTAGTTGTCATGTGAGGTATGATTTAATGATATTTTACAAATAAGAAGGCTATAATTCCTCATAAACCTTATGATTATCACAGTGAATTATTTTACTAATTTAGATCATAAAAATAATAACCAACAAGTTATATTAATTCTGGATCTGGATTTATGTCCTTAAACTTTTGAACTCTAAAGTGGACGATTTCTTTTATAGGTGATAAGTCAGCAAAAAGCATAATCAAAGTGGGCAAAACCCCCGGGAAAGTAATACTTCTTGAACGGCATTAGTAAGTGGTATGTAATTTTAATGGACCTTCTCTAACAGCCTAACCACACAGAGTGAAAGTCCTCTTGGGGATTACCAACTTTTAATAAACTTAAAGCTATAAAGTACAAAGTGAGCGGGATTCTAACTGCATAATATTGATGGATTAATGACTTTAGAAATGAAGTTTAAATTCACCTTTTCGTTTTTAAATTATTGTTTACGGTTGAGGAGGCGTCCTATTTGGCTAAAAATTTATTTATTTTTTTTATTATCTTTTGGTTTTTGGTTATTAAAGTCTTTTAAGGAAACACTCCATGAAAAAGTTAAATAATAAAATGCACATTTTATCAACCGACAAAAGATATTACGCTAGAGCACGCTTCTTTAGCGTGACTTTTCTATTTTATCATGGTAATCATCAGTTAGTTATTCCATCATAGAACGTTCATGATATTGTAATTTAGTGAATAATATGTATATCTATTTATTTTGCAGAATAAAAAGTTTAAAAATAATTTTCAAACCGCGAGCATGTGTCTTAATTCATATGTTAAAATAAAGAAACCGAATAGGCTTTCCTTGTCACTTGATAGGTATGTGAATGATATATGGGTATGATAAAACGCATAATATAAATAAACACTTAACTTCTTTTAAAATTTATATTATCTACACATTTTCAACAATCTATTAAATCTATTAAAAAAATAAAAGAATGATAAAATGAATTATTAAGTGAATCATTTTTAACCAATGATAAAAAATCTATTAAATATATTTAAAAAAATCTGGTACCAATAAAATCAAAAACGTTTTAACCGAAGGAACTTTGAAATAAAAATTGACTTGGTACCTTAATACTTTTTTTATTCAAGCGAAATAATGAAACAATGAAACCAATTATAACTTGGGGTCAATAAAAGGGACTCATAAAACTAGTATCTTACAGGGCATTGATAAATCTTTATTGTAAAAAGGAAATTAATTAACTTTGAAAATGTGCTTTTTTGTAATATTGCGTTGTCAATTAAATTGAAATTTAAATGATCGGTAGGTATGTTTTTAGAGCAATCTGCGAACTTACCTCTTGACTGGTGTAGGCCTTTAGAATTGAGAATCAATTTGTAGTTTTATATAACTAGTACTCTTTGACGTTTGCAGTTGCAAAGTATTATGTGGAAGTTATTAAATCAGATATGCGTGGTGACCTGAGACAAAATATTGGAAAACCAATCTTAGCCAACCTTATCGGTAGATTTCATTGTAATGCGAGCAGCTATTGATGCATGCTCAATACCAGTCACACCCAAGGGGCCCGTAAGGAAGGATTACACCCTTTGACCAGCTGTGGCTTGGTCGGAGAAGATTTTTGATTTTATTTATAATTTTTTACTTATATTTACTACAATTTATTTTTATTTGTAGCCTGGAAGATCAGGTTTTATTAAGAAATTACCTCTTCTACTCAAGTCTCTTTAAATAAAAAAAACTTTCTCTTTTAATGAAAATTCCAATTATTCTTATTTTTCCCATGATATAATTTATAAAATTATCACAGAAATTTATAAAACAATTTAAAGAATTTATAAGTTACCACAGATCATTGAACAACAATGAATAACAATATTTAAATATTAATTTGCAAACTGTTTACAAATCGTTCCAAGGATTTAGAGAGAAAAATGCATTATATTGGTTTCTAAGACTATCTATACCATAATTGAAACCATCACTGCATGGATAATCAAACAGTATGCAATTGTTCGAATAAATTAATGAAAACTTTAGACATTTATTGTTTGGCCTAATAAGTTTTCAAAGCTAAAATTGTACTTCTCTCTTAGTAGGCTAATCTAAATAAAACAATAGTTTCTTTAAAACAATGATTTCATAAAAGTCTTTCGAACAATAGCTTCTATGCCACATTTAAAAATAATTCCAAAAGATTAGTCCGGAAATAACTATTTCTTACGCTCGCGGGGGATAAATAAAGACGCACAGTAACGTACTAAGAAATACTTGACCAATTCAGCAACAGGTTTCTAACTCAGGTTAACATATATAGTATTATATCTATCAGGATATAATACTATAGCCTGATACTATAATTAACCATACAGTACTATATAATTATAGTATCAGGTTTATATTACTCCCTATTACATAATCTCGCCACTTTCAATAATACTGACTAATATAGTGATCGTTAAGCAATTTAACAATTAATTAATGTAGTGGTGATTGAAAAAATCTAATTTATAGTACAAAACCTCACGTGAATTTGCCTGTGATTTAGGTCATAATGATCAGATGCTTTTCGAAGGTGAAATAAGTTCTCAGCTCGGCTCAAAAGCTGACTAAGCCCACAGCACCAGCGTCACCTGATTGTGAAGATAAATCATATTTCCCTCGAGCTCAGACACTCAACAAAGTCTAGTAATCTTTCTGAATTTATTCATACTATATCTCCCAAGGAAAGAGCAACTCAATGTTATGACAAGCTTCTTCTTAGATTTCCAATACACCTTCGTTCTAATATAACTAATGTTATGCAGCAATCATGGTAACAAGCAGTTTATTAAAATTAATGATTTCTTAGCTGAAAATTATGTATTCCAGATGTGGAATAGTTGCATCTAAATAAATCAACCCAATAAAAACAAAAAAGTTTCCTTTGTTACAATCGTGTTTTACGACAAAAAAAATTGTGTTAATAGACGGTTTTTAGAATCTAAGGTAAAACAACACGATAAACGATAAACACTTCAATCAGCCGATTTTCTACATTTAGCACAGTGTAAAAAAATATTGTGTAACGTATATTGTGTTGTTTTACCGTTGATGGCAAAACTCTCTATTTATTTATTTGTACCGATAAAGTTTTCTGACGGGGGGAAATGTTGTGTGTATTACGGGAGCAAAGCGAATTCCCTCCCTTAGGAAAATAGACAACCATTTCCTCGGGAGACAATCTTGCAATTTACAAATAACTGTACCCACGCCAATTTGGTAAATTACTTATCGGACAATATCCGGATAATATGCCCAGTTCATGATTTGATTATTTTATATTGACCATAACGTACTAAACAGAGTGTGTGATATAAATTCAATATATAAGAAAACTCCTTGCATATCCTCTTTTAAGAGAGAGAAAGATTACCTCTCACGAATTTAAGATGAATCCGTAAAAAAATCTCGTAAACTGTAACGGGTTTTGAATTATCGCTGGAAACTCTGAAATTGAATAAAACCTTAAATCAAATGAAACTTGCCATCTGAGTGATTAAAATTACTTCCATTTCAAACGCCCTTGCAAAAATATGAGTATTAAATACGATAATTTTTATTTGATGTTAATAACATCTGCAGTTTTAATTTTAATAAATTCTGTATTTATAATTAATGTAAGGAATGTTTAAATCAAATACATTATCCATCTTTAAAAAAAGGATTTGACATTTATTAAACTATTTAATCACAACTAACAAGGAAACGATTTTCGACGTGATTGATCTTGTATTATATATATATATGATTTTTTGATTCAGTGTTAAGGGCTACTATATTTAAAATGCAATAAATGACAAGAACTGAGTACCCTTTGGTTGGAAATAAAATCTAACAAAGGGTACTTAGTTCTTGTCATTTATTGCATATTATATATATATATATATATATATATATGTTAAGCATATTATATGTTTGTATATGTTTGTATATGTTTGTGTGTTTATATGTTTATTATATATTTATGTATATATATATATATATATATATATATATATAATACATTACAATTATCACAATGAAGGGCTACTTTTATTATTAATTAACTGAGTACCTCTTTTTTTATTGGGCGACATTTTCCACCTTAATGGGCATTTTCTAGCTCTAAATTTAACCAAACTTATTAACATATATAATAATATTTATATCATATGACTAATTGCTTCACTTTTTTCTCTTTTTGGTCAAGTTGGTTTTCAGTAGTTTTTATATGAATGTTTTATCTGTCTTATTTTTTCTAAAATAGGATGATTTGTAGGAATGTGACTATTCAAAATGTTTCTTGGTCTTTCTTTATGTTCAAGGAATGTATACAATTCTTCTTTTGAGTCCATGTTGCTTCCTTTATTTCATTTGTCAATTATTTCTAAGTTTTCTTTCAAACCTTTGTACGTATGACTTGTTTCTAAACGGTGTTCTGCATCATAATTTCCTCAATGCTTTCAACATCATAAAGAAAAAGGCAAAATTAGATAATAATACAGAAGAAAAATACAACCAGTTCACAATTTACAGAATAAACTGCTCAGACTGTGAAGATTTTTATATAAGCCAAACGGGAAGAACTTTCAAATCCAGATTTCAAGAACACATACAAGCTTTGAAAAGTAACAATAAAACATCTATGAAGTCCAATTTTGCGTATTATTTATATAAAATATATGTATAATATATATATATATATATATATATATATATATATATATATATATATAATTTATATATGTCATTATATATATATATATATATATATATATTAGGTGAAAACATCAACGTGACCTCGAGCAAGGTTATCTGACAGTGGCTGAAGATGGCAACCAGTCGAAACCTGGGTCCAATGAATCAGCGGATAGTGTGGGTGACGGCCTACACCGGTCATGAAGTTCAAGCAAGGTTCTTTTATGGGAATGGATATTGGTACAAGGACAAAGGAAAGTTAATCAAAAAACGTTTGAGTAAATAAATTAAGTTCTCATTAAAGAAGATTATGCAAAAACATATTTTAAACTAAAACTAAAAATGAACTTTATTATTCCAAAACTTAACATTGATCTTATATTTTTAAATCTTAATGAACGTCATTAAAAAGGGCAGCCATTGCAAATCTACGGTAAGGCCACTTACCTTTGACAACGGTAAGGCCACTTACCTTATTTATTTGTCTCTTTGACAATTAAATAAGGTATGGTACATCGCAGGATGAGTTTCAAATGTAACTTTTATATATTTTTTCAGTTACTAAATGAAATGTTCCTGACCAGTAAGGATGTCTAATATAATTTCTTTCCTAAATATAGGAACGTTTTATGAGTCATCATCAATAAAATTCCCATTGGAGTCACGTTAAAATATGAACACACATAAAAAATCATTTTTCGTTATACTGCTTCAAAAACAGATGTTTTTAATGCATGTTTTCCGGACCTAAATACACTCTTTTTATTCCTAGGAATTAAAAGCTGATGTACTCGATACCAGCTGACTATTTATAGTCCTAGGACTATAAAAGTCAAAAAGTGCCGAGTACGTCGTAATAATCGAACAATATTCATTCGATTACAAATAATCGAAACATTCATCGTTATTATCGAAACATTCATTGTTGTCAGTTTAATCAATTTGTGAAACTCGCTCATTTCACCAATCGTTTATTACATGCGTTCGATACGTCGATAGTTGTTCATTGTTGTCAGTCTACCCTAACACGAATGAAACAATCAGCTGATTGCTTCAAATAGCAAGAACAAGACGGAGGCATCTTTTGAAGGCATCTTTAAAGGTAAACAAGCTGTAACATTTTGGTTTTCTCAAGTAGTTTACGTATTGTATTGAGCGATATAACGAAAAATATAGTTCATCACACGGACCTAAAGCTGCTTTTCGTTACTCGGTCATTTTTCAACCTCGGCTTACAGCCTCGGTTGTAAAACTTGACCTTGTACGAAAAGCGTCACTTTAGGTCCTTGTAATGAAATATACTAATACTAGATACGAGATAAAATTTGGATGGTAATGATTACAAGAAACTAGGGAGTTGTTGTGTTCACATTGTTTAAAGGATTTATTCGTACTTCATAGAATTAGAATAGGATAATGGTTATTGATGTTTTATTAACACCTTAAGTTTTGAACATCATCACTGAATTCAATGACGCAACCTTTTCTTAGTATATAATTTTTTTAATATTTCGCGTTTCTCTAAAAATCGGTGACAAATGTAAAAATACAAATAATATGAAATTCTTGTAACAAGGCTGAGTGTAATGGCGGTTGGGGCGTCACGAAACAGAGGGATATTAAAATGTGTTTAATTTCCCATCTCTCTCCCATCATGGGCGGAGAGGGCAGAACACTTGGTTTCTCATCAAACTGGAGTTTACCTTGGAGCAATGCCTTCCCTGGAATCTCTAGGATATGTATTTTTGCAATGCGTGTTTCACATTATGTATTTTATTGTCATACAGTATAATCTTCTTGTTTTTCTGCATATGTTTTTGCAGGCAATGGTTATTGAGAATGTATAACATATACTGTATATGTTTTAATATTCATTGCGCTAAACTTATTGAGTGAATTACTTAATATTCTCGTATTCTAGTTTCAATTCTCAGTTGTCTTCATTCAGATAAATATGCAACTAGTGGATCTAAATCAAACTAATAGGCCTCACCACAATATATTTCTTAATATAGTTTTACCTACACAATTGTAATCGTAAGTTATTTTAAAGTTGTATTTAAGAGGTAAATTTAAATGTAGAAAGTGATACATCGAGAGAAGAACAGAAAAAATGTTTCTCAGGAGCAATAATAACTTAATTTAACTAAACTTAACAAAAACACTTCTTCAAATCTCAGACTTGTTGTACCTTTTGAGTTGCTCATATAGTGTAAAAATGGGAACCATTCTGAATAAATGGGAAAATATGTTCAAACTTTTAGTTATTCACAAAACCAGTGAAGCATAAAATATAATTAATGCTTTTGTTGCTTTATTTAATGAAACGAGATATATTTTGAGTCAAATATAATATATTTGACGTGATGTGCGGTGGTGTGAAACATTGTTTTTTGTAAACATTGAAAATCAAGTTTCAAAATATCAACAATTGGCAACTTTGTTACTAATTCAGGAATGATTATTTGAACGCGGGTTTTACTTGATGCATGATGCGAACCGGGTTCATTGCATATTAAACTGTTTGGAATATATTTTTTGGAACTTTTGAATTTATTTAATTAAAATAAAAATGAAATATTTTTTTCACATCACTAACATTTAAAACATTTAATGGAACAATGGAACTTCTGGAGCGGATTACATTCAAGGAATCGTTATTTAAGATTAAAAGAGCTAACCAACCAATTTAAAAGTATTTCCCTGTAATCCGGAGGCTATAAACACAACAAAAAATAAAACCAATTTAAGCGAAATTTTTATTTTGTGGTACTGGAGCTATCCTTTAACATGCAAGCTTTTGGTTTCACAGTTGTAAGTAAAAGATAACTTGAACAGCCTTGCACCTATTATATATGTAGCATAAATGTCTCGATGATATTCATCAGAGGTTCACTAGATTGTATAATCGGGCCTCAATTAACTCACAATCAAAACTAAGAGTATAACATCACCTTGGTACACACAAATTATTTCAAACAACTCGTGTATAATATTCATGAAACATTTAGGTGCAAAACTAACTGGCTTTAACGGGTCCTTTAAAAGATGTTGGAGACGGGTTGATGGAATATTATATGAAATGAGATTCTCGCCTAAGGGACAATCTCTGTTAAACGATCGTTACGACTCATCTTGACAGTGCTATATACTAGCCTTAAGTAAACCTTTAGTCAAATGTTGAGGTTTATTATTTAAATTAGTTTGCGGTGGCTTAGGTACTAGTTAAAATGTCATATCTGCTTAGTTTGAATAAAACTTGTAATACAAATATATCAGGTATTTTAAAAGTATATACGGGGGTGTATATTGGTATAGATGGCATGCGTTGTTAAAATACATTGAATCAAAGCGAAAAATCCGCCAAGTCATAAGTCAACTGTGGAAATCCAAAAAGCAATGACATCAGATAAAAATTAAATATGAATTCCCTTAAATGCCGCTTAATCATGCTGCCCTTCCAACTAAAATTGTTTGAAACTACAGGTCTCAAATATCCGGTTTAAAAATTGGGATGATGAATGGAAATAAATTTCAGAATCGTAACCCAACATCTGCATGGAAATCTTTTCTTCACTATTAACACCACTCAAATTTGTTCTTTGTATTTTTTGTATTTTCATGAAAACGAGTCCCCATGTCAATGCAGGTGGATAAATTCATTCTTAACGATTGCAGTGGTTGCAGGGAAATATTACAACCCGTGGATGCGATGCAATACAGGAGCAATCTCCGTTCCGACTGCAAGTTTTCCATTACACGTGTCAATGAGGTAAATGCTTCAACACTCAACAGCTGTCCCCAGTTTTTTCTCATCCATTCGATCACTCTTCTGATTTGACTCAGTCGCTTTATTGCATGCAGAATTTCAATTCTATAGGAAGATTGAAATCCGTTGTTCTCCATTAATTCGCTAAGTTATATTTTAGAGTAAAGTGTTTTTGAATGAAGAGATTCATAATTAAAGTATAATTTGTCAAAGACATTTTATTTCCTTGTGTGAAGAAGGTAGAGTATATTGGCTCAAACGAAAGGGTTTGTATAAAAAAAATGCGAATACTCGTACACGAACTATTCTCAACGTTTCATGATAAATTGGAAATTTTACAGTATTTCTTAGCTAACAGGCTTAGTTTTATCAATACAATACATTATAACATTTTTCAACACTTTCTTACTGAGTTATTTACACAACTGGTAATAAACAAAAAATATATAATAGTATTAAACGTAGGTAAAATCTAATTTACATAACTTTGAAAAAAGATTTCATCAATGTGATGATTCAAGATTAAAGCGTCTTGGTAGGCCCTAAGTCTAATCAATCATTCACATGATAATCAACTAGTTAATTCTTAAAGCACACCAAAGCTAAGGAGGCTCTACACAACTATCGCGGTGTGTTATCAAAGATACGGACAGTCGGGCAGCCAACGAAGTTTACCCGCCTCCCTGATGATTGATTTTCCTGGCCAAGGTACAAACGACTATGTTTGCCTCATCGATAAAGCCGCTAAGCAACCTTTTGTTACCTTATCACCATTAAAAACCATGTTTATTGCGTAGTCTTTGCTAACAAAGCAGTATTCACATTGATTAAGACCGATTCTTCAATGCTGTTTCCAATGTGGAAAGTCTACGCTATAAACATGGTTTTTAATGGTAATAAGGTAAAAGAAGGTTGCATAGCAGATTTATCAATGAGGTAAACCTTAACCTCTCAAACTAAGAAAAAAACTTCATTATTTAATTTTTTTGGACTTTTCCTTTCGTTTCTTCAAAAAAAGCCAATAAAATTGAATAATATTACAAATCCTTTACTTTTATGAATTTTTACTTTCTCGTCTCTATACATAGTATATGGAGAAAGTATTGTTTTCGTCAAAATTTTCGAATTTGAGTTGTTAGTGGATATTCGTTCTAGTGCTCCCTGAATCCAAAAAAGTGGTTTTCGGCGTGGTGTCTGCCTGTCTGTCAGTGTGTGTGGATGTATGTATGTGTGGATGTAAACAAAGCTAGAGACGACACCAGTGGTCCGATTTTCATGAACTTTGGCATGTAGGTGTAAAGCCGTGGTATCTCCAGGCGTATTTTAAATTTTTTTGAACTTCTGATTTTTAAGGGTATTTACCTCATAACAATCTATAAAAATGACAAAAATCCAAATTTCTCAAAAGTGGCTCTAACGATTTTGATAAGAACTTCATGGTTTTTAGTGCTTAAGATGAAAAACAAAATGACACCACCCGCATCTCTGTAAAAATTCAGGTTTAGAAGTTATGGGGGTTTAAGTGTTAAAAAAATCATATTTTTCAAATTTCACAAATTTTGATAGTAACCTCTATCGAAAATATACTAGCAACCATTAAATTTGACTTGAAAAACTAATTAATCCAGTATAATGAATCATTAATTTACATCAACTGGTTGCGGAGATAATTGATATTTTAGTTCGGCGGTAAACGCAGTACGTTGTCCAATGATATTCTTATGGTAAATATTTAAAAACCGATATCTCCGTTATTTATAAACCGAATTTGATAAACTTTGTATTTGTGTGATAATTAATTGTTAATTTGTTTTATTTCACTATATAAATTTTCTGGTTTTAAATGACTTGAAGGGAGAAAGTATGTGTCAGTTTCCTGATACCGTTTATTACTCGAAACGCGTATGAAATTTAAAATTTAAAAAAAAACAAGCAAAATATTTGTATTTTGTTTTGATTGTTTAGTAATACGTACATAAAAAATATCATTAAAATAAAAATGTAAGAATATTTTCACAATAATGATAAGCAGAAAATGTTTTTATTAGTAAAATAACAGCTTGAAATTCATCATGAAAATAAACCAACCTCAAGTTTTTATTAAATAGTAAAAGTGGAATTATCACACATATTTGTGGATTTGCTCGGTCTGAAGTCAGATTATACCCTATGACTTTTACACAACTTAATCGTTAATGCTATCAACATATTTTGTATGAATTCAACTTACACTTCGGCTAACCTGCAACGTTTGATTTATATACAATAATAAGGAGTAAAGGAAAAGTTTTAATGAGGAAAGAGTTTTAGACGATCATCAAACATAATATAGGCCCTATGTAGCCTAATGTTGGTGATCCCTGGAATATAAATTCAGTAGAATATAGTGAAAACTGTATTTTTCCAGGTTAAGATATCGGGGTGTTCCAGCAACGCATTGCGTTCTTGATGAGGGATGAAGGTATCAGCAAAATGTTTCGGCTCGTATTTTATCTTCAATGTATCCTAAGATTGATGGCCTTAGATATTTATTGTTGTTCATACTGTTCATCATATTGTTGTTCAATATAAATTGTTCATCATCCTGTTTGTTTTAACCTTATTTTACAAAATTGGTTTATATCAAATACACGTTTTACTCAGCTTATATACTTCAGTACATACATATATACTTTAGTTAACAATCCCAAAAATTTAATTTTTACATTTTCTCCAAAATAATGTGCATAAAAGTGGTCATTCATTTTGTGATAAAACCACCCGATTTTAATAGAACACTTAAGAATGTTTTAATGTTGACTGAAATATGTCAATACAAAAATGTGAACTTTTCAATGGCAAAAGCTATGCAAAGTTTTATAAACATATCTTCATAAAGAATACATACTATGCGTTATCTAAAATCACAAAATGTGATACGTGTTAATGAAGACGTTAAGCTAACAGTATTTCTTTATTTTCTTTGAGTACAAGGTAGCTTCATGAAACATCGTGCGATTTAAACTTTAATTATGGAGAATAAAAGTTGCTAGCTAACGGTTGTGCTAAGCTGTTTCACTTTAAGGTTTATCTATATTAAACATTCTTACTCAAACACAAAACTAGCCATAAAAGAATGAGTTTTACCTACACAAACCTATGAAAGAAATTATTAAAGTAAAGTGTTTGCATCGACTGTAAACTCAATGGTGTTTGTCTAGAAACGAAACTTCATACGTCAAAACCAGCGTGTTACAGTCAACTGACAATAAAGTCTTTGTCATCGTTAAAGTTCCATTCCACTCCAGTGACTGGGGAAAAATCGTCAGGGTTGCGTTAAAATTTACATTTTATGGGAACGGTAACTATTGCTATCCCTTTTCCTGATTATTCATTACCCTGATCTAGAACACGTGATTGATTTAAGTGTGTAAATATAAATTTTTAAAATTAAGTTATTAGTTGGTATTCTCTATCAGGTTCATAAACGTAGTAATTATATTAAATAAGTGTTATTATTATTACAACCATTGTAGCATAATAATGTAATTTCAATGAATTAAACTAGAATAACATTTAATTAACAGTTTTTATTTACGCTCAATTAAGTTTTGTTATCGGGATCTTTTCCGAGTTATTAATACAATAAATGAATATAAATTTTATAGAAAGCGTTTTTATTTTAGGTTTGGTTAAAATTCTTAATATTTCCTTCCATCTTTATCAAAATAGTTAGTTGCACTTTTATGATGTAAGTTACAAGAATGACTTTAAGCATATTAATTAATAAGCTTCCAGCAGCCTAGTTAAGTATGTAATTAAAGATAAGCGTCTTATATAACTAAATCTATTAAAAAAACTTAAAAAACTCGGTATTTTGTGGAAATGTATTTCAAAGCGGAACGATCGTGAATGAAGTGAAATTTATCTGGAAAATATAAAATTAATGCGCCATTTTATCGGTATAATTACTCAGAATTTCAAATAAATACAAACCGCAAAATATTTATAACCAATCAGTCTAAGTAATAAGCTTGGTACAGTAAAAACATAACTTATATTCAAAGGAATTATCATATCAAATTGATAACAAAAATTTAAAACAAATAAAACAGTATACATCTTGAGCAAAGCAGTGTTATGACAGTAATAGCTAAAGCGTGACCTTTTATGAAACTTTCATCCTGTGCTCTTCCGCATCAACAAAGTGGAAATAAGCGAATTATCTTCTAAGCAGTGTATTTTAATTTTAGGTTAAAGCCCTACTGAATTATGCATACATTAAATTATAATTCAATTATTACCTTATTTACTATTATACATTCGTATGTTTTTAATCAACTTAGTGACCGACACAACGAATATAAATAGTAACATTTCATACTTGATACTTCATGTATTATTACAAAAATCGTTCAACACTGGTCAGCAAAAATGATTTTTACGACAAGACGTTTTGAGGATCTGGAATCAGGTCCAATTCTTTAGTGGGAATGAACGGACATAACAATATTAGTAACACTCAGTCAGTCGAATTTGGAAGAAAAATATTTATAAAACAGAGAACTATAAAACCATAAAGAAAATCATATACAAAACAAGCAAAATACATTATAATCACAATAACGTAATCTGAGCAGAGCACGTCCACGCCCAATTACTAGCAGAAATATGATTTATCCAATTAATAAATTTATAATTTTAAAATTATAAATTCGTTAAAAATCCGATTAATGAAATAACCATTCCATAGCAGCTAACAATGAATTTCAAATAAAGATGTCATATTTATTGACTCCCTACGAACAAATAAGTAAACAAAATCACATCCTGGAAGAAACATATTATCAGGTTTATTTTTCTTCAACCACTGATTACAACAATAAAAGATTTCTTTTCAATG
>JAQJVK010000435.1:0-46521 GCA_035578135.1 Flexamia atlantica
ACAAAGCTGCAAAGTCAAAAATTATGTACCAAAAAATTCCCCCTATACATTTTCGTTGCCTGGACTTAGGCGTTATCGGCTTGGCTATCCAGTCCAGCTTTCGTTAAAAATTATTAAAAACATTAAAAGCCATCCAGTCTTTTTAAATGCTACTTGGATAATATAAACTTGTCGGACTCAAAATTGCAAGATCGGATTTCCATCGACGTAATCAAATATCTCATGCAACTTTGCTCATTCGTAGCAGGCATTCTTGTTATTACGCAAGCAAAGTTTCGATATTTTAATATTTAATCTTTCCTTCGATCCAATGCATATATCTGGTATGAATATATAAGGTAAGATTAAATATTAAATAATTATGTTTATCATCCAGAACAATCCAGAGGCAAGTGGCAAATGTAAAGTTCGAGGCAATAATGCCAACAAACTTTCCTATGAGCATCCACCCTTACGGTACGGTAATCACAAGATACTTACGGTTGCGGTCTACTATACAGTGGCCTCCAGGACGCCGTCGGGCGGCTGCGCGCTGGTGTAGATGCTGACCAGCTTGCTGAACCGGGGACCCAGCATCACATACCGCACCGGCTCGTCGGGGTCCGCGCCTGGGCAGGGGCGAAAGGGAACGCGCCAAAGTCGGACAGTGCCAAAGTCGGACAGCGCCAAATCGAGACTGTTTTTCCGTCCTGAGTTGGCGCTGTCCGACTTTGACGTTTCTGTGCAAAAATGAAACAGTCCCGGTTTGGCACCTGACGCTCCCGCCAAATCGGGACTGTTTCAAAACAGTCCTGAGTTGGCGCCGTCCGACTTTGACGTTTCTGTGCAAAAATGAAACAGTCCCGGTTTGGCACCTGACGCTCCCGCCAAATCGTTTAAAACAGTCTCGGTTTGGCGCCTCGCGCACAAACGAAACTAAGCACTTTTGGCCACATCCCGATTTATGTCATTGACTGTACTCTCCGCCATATTAGCCACACCCATCGCTGTATTTAAACCACACCCCCAAATTCTATTGGTTGTTTTATGAGAATCCCGCTCCTCCGTCAAGGGACATTTGAAACAGAACAGCTGGATACGTTTACACGATATTTTCTTAACTGTGGTGAACGTCCTCGTGATTTTTCTTGTTTATGAAGTGGCAGTTTTTTAATCGAGTTCGTGCAATGAGTCATTTAATATAGGCCTATTTTTAGATCCGCCAGTAATCCGGTTTACCAAGACCAAGTTAGATAACATGTTTTTGTAATATATTCCTGGGTAATATTTAGGGCATTTTATTATGTCATACAATTGACTGTCCCTGTTAAAAAAAATCCCTGCAACATTTTTGTTAACTCTTGAGTTTAGTAAATTTTTTATGCGGCATGTCTTAAGAATAAGGAGGTGACTTACGGGAAAGTCTGAAAATTCTGAAACCATTTTATATTTTTACTACGAATTAACCAGAATTTACAATTGTTTTTCCATAACCACCCCTTTTTAGAAAGGAATTTAGACTTTTTGAGTTTAATGGCAGGTAATAACTCAAATATTTCCGGCCATCCTGGAAATACATCGGTAACTACGCCGGGATGACCTGATAGTTCTAAGGAATGTTGCAGTCGGAATGTGTTTTGGCCGTTCCAAGTGATAGAATTAATTTGTGCTTGTTGATTGTCGTGTCCGTTCTCAGTACCTGTGAATGACCTTTCTAATAACCTTTCTAAACTTCACGTCAAGTCCATTTTCTTAGTTACACGGCCGAATTGGCCGAATGGGGACGCGACGTGACGTGACGTGTAGCCTATAGCCTCTATCAATGCCATTCGCCCAAGCGGCTGTTATGAAAGCAAATTTTATACTAAAACTGTACAAAGTGCTGTTTTTGGCGTTCATTATTTATATTAATTATATTGATGCTTATCGCTTATAATATCTTATAAATGTCAGTAAGATGTATCCCCTTTAAAATAAAAGGGTTACGAATATATAAAAGTGTCAATATCAAACGTTAGAGTAACAGCAAACTTTAAGTTTATACCTTGTGTTTTATTAAGCATGTAACAAAAAAATTTATATTTATCATATTTATCTGTATTCCATATATACTTAATTCTCACGCCAGGGGTACTTATTTAATCCGCTTTTCACCGCGACTTTGGATGTCGCATCCTCATGTGCGCATTTCTATTTCTCACCATAGTACTGTACTATCCATACTATACTATACCATACTACGGTATACCGTACTATACCATAGCGCTGTAATAGAAATTAAAGAAATATTTAAGAGTAGTTTTGAATTTTGAAACAATGTAGTAGTTCAATACATAAATTGAATTGGAAAATAAAACCCAATATTCAAATGTTGAATTGTAATTAATAGCCTTCGTTTGAAGAAAATGTACGCTTTATAGAGAAACTAGAACTCCAATTTTGTTTCTTTCATAGTAAATCCAGAAATATCAATTCAAATGTGCAATTAGACAAGTAAATTAAATCGGACATGTTTTAGGCGTGTTATAAAATTCCAACTAACATTCATTATTTCAAAGATTTTTCTTTGGTTAAAGACCTATATCTTTAGTTCTTATCAAGCTATACAGTAAAATTGGGTCTAACAACTTTCTCTTAAAGAACCCTCGCTGTAATCTGAATCTGACTCATCTAATTTACTGAAATTAGATGAGTTTCAAGCGATCACGCTGTGGACTACCAACATAAATTTGATTTTTTCCAAGGATTATCTCTAAATAAAGATCGATGGCTTTATTATTATAAATATTAGAGATCGCCTACGGGTCGAAAGGTCGAAATTCAATCAGATAATATTTTACTACAGTTTTTACTCATTGCTTCAATAAAACATGTGACATTGGGCCGTATGCATAAAGTGAAGGAAAACCTTTTACTTGTGAAATTTCGAGGTAATCCTTCACAAGAAATGAATAAAAACTAGAGCAAAACCTTTTACTTCAAGTAAGAAGTAAATGAACAGTGATTCGGATCATTTACTCCGAACAGTAGTAAATGAGTATGCATAAAGTCGACCTTTTACTCGTACTGACAAGCAAATCCTTCAAATCTGATGCATCTAGTCTGTAGTAGACTCATCTCTGAAGTAAAGGTATATCCTGTGTGTAAGGTGGGCTGTCCTTCCATTTGATTATATTTATAAACATTTTTTTGTCACAGGCAGCACATCATCCGGATCGTCATCACTTGTGGTGCAGGAAAATAATGCAAAAAATAGCGTGAAACCAGAATTTTGATTTAGAAGGCTGGAAATTGGTCGAGAGGTCGTACATGGTACATACATACAGCTGGGATCATCATACTAAAATTCCCAAAAAAATCCCACTTGGGCAACATGCCGCCATCTTGAAAGAAAAATGTCCGGCCCGAGTTTCTCCCAACATTTTTTTAATTACCAAAAAAACCATTAGATGTACAAAAAAATGTGTTAATCACGTGTTTTGTAGGAAATAAAATTTCCAATAAAATGAGTATAAATATGCACGAGAAATATTGATAGTAACTTTTGATATTATTAATTTACTAAAATGTAATTCTAATACCCCTTCCATAAGAAATACATGTAAAATTTGATGTATAATACATTCCCTAGTGGAAGAATCCCTTTGACCTTTATTAATAATAAATTATACCCATAGAACCCTTATAAATATTTCAGTTATTTGACACGTCAATCATCGAAATTGGTTCACTATAAAGGCATGGGTAAGCTCACAAAAAAAATATTCCTTAACGAATTTTTACAAATGTTTCTAATGTATAAGGAATCATTTTTTCTGATCTTATCCATGCCTTTATAGTGAACCAATTTTGATTATTGAGGTGTCAAAAAACTGAAATTTCTAGCACGATTCTATTGGTATAAGTGATTCACTAAGGTCTTAGGGATTCGCCTCCTAGGGAATGTATTTTACATAAAATTTTACATGTATTTACTATGGTAGAGGTATTACAATCACAACATTTTGGTAAATTAATAACATCAACAGTTATTAGCAATATTCCTTGTACATATTGATACTCATTTCATTGAAAATTTAATTTTCTACAAAAAACGCCATTTACACTTATTTCATATATTTTATGGTTTTCGTGATGATTAAAAATATGTTGAGAGATTCAGGGCACGGAAATGGTTTTTTCAAGGTGGCTTCATGTTGCCCAAGTGAGATTTTTTGCAAATTTTAGTACGATGATCTTAGCTGTATGTGAGAACTCTCCACCAATTTTCACGTTAAATTAAAATTCCAGAAACCAAAACTATTTTCCTGCATTATTGATGAAAACATGACTTTATTTACCACAATTAACAAATCAAAAAATTATAAGTCAGGCACATATAATGCCTGTTTTCAGGAAAAGTGCTTTGTTGTTTTGTGTTGAGAAAAACAGCCTCTCAATTGCTGTTATTGTTAGATAAATCAACTGTTGCATAGTTAAATCGGTGCACCAAACTAGGCAAAGTCCAAGAGAACAAGTTGATCATTTACTTGAGATTCGAAAGGTTTGCTTACAGATGAAAGTAAATCATTATACATTTTATGTGAAGGAAATGCTTTTCCTTCTACCTTTTAGTAGGAGCATTTGCTTTTACTTCTACCTTTTCTTTTTGAGCAAATACTCTTTTTTATGCATACTGCCCATTTTGTTGTTATACTTTTGATACTATTTCAATATTTTTCCTTTAAATGGTGACCTACAAGGTATTTTAAGCCAATTTATGAATGAGAGATAAGCGTAGAATGATTGTGGCACGGGGTCGCCGAAATTGTACCCCCCGGATTTGTACCCCCCAGAAAAAACGCTACGTCATTTTGACGTCACAGGACGGGGGGTACAATTCCGGCCGCGAACTTTTAGGACGGATAAATTATTATGTATTTTAATCAACTGACATTTCACGGTTGGCTGAACAGCTGCATACTAGATATAAATCCAAACTTCTTAAGTCCGACCCCGGAATTGTACCCCCCGGATTTGTACCCCCCGGATTCGTACCCCCCGTCGCCAAATCTTCAAGTCCTACCCCGGATTTGTACCCCCCGTGCCATATCCTTAAGTCTTACCCCGGATTTGTACCCCCTGGATTTGTACCCCCTGTGCTCAAATCCAGTTTGACCGACCATGGAAATATACCGGGTCAATATTCGTTGTTGTTGTTGACTTTTTTAATTAGTTCTCGTAAATCAACGGCTGTTCGTTAAGTTATCGCCTAATATTATTCTATGAATATGTCTTATTATTATTATATTGAGTAGTCTTATTCGTCATTAAGTAGGCTAGAAAATCTGTCGATAGTGATGAAAGTATTGGATAAAATATTGTTTTGAATATCTAAATTCATAAAAATTTTTAGTTTGATTATATATGTTTCACGTTTATGGTCTCGTATTTCGTTGGACTGTTTGCCATGAAACTTGATATAAATACGTAAAATGTCACGGAGGAGATTTTTAAGCCATTCATTTCGTCCTAACTCAATCGGGGGTACAAATCCGGGGGGTACAAATCCGGGGCAGTACTTGAAGATTTGGTGACGGGGGGTACAAATCCGGGGGGTACAAATCCGGGATAGTACTTGAAGATTTGGCGACGGGGGTACAAATCCGGGGGTACAATTCCGGGGTCTAAGAGTCTGACCATGGGGGGTACAAATCCGGGGGGTGCAGATCCGGGGTCGGACTTAAGAATATGACCACGGGGGGTACAAATCCGGGGGGTACAATTCCGGGGTCAGACTTAAGGGAAATAATTTAATTGCAAACCATTTAGGTGTTGATGATTTAATAATGTATTGGGGGGTACATTTCCAGTCGCGGGCTGTTTCTCGAGCGATTTAGGCCCCACCTGCTGTGACGTCAATATGACGTAGCGTTTTTTGTAGGGGGTACAAATCCGGGGGGTACAAATCCGCTACCCCGTGGAACGATCTTGTAATATTGTTACTATAATTTTATTGGCCGACGGATGGGTCGCCGGAATTTTACCCCCCGGTTTTGTACACCCACAGAAAAAACGCCTACGTCATTTTGACGTCACAGATCGGGGGGTACGATTCTGGGCGCGAACTTTTAGGACGGATAAATTACTATGAATTTTAATAAACTGACGTTTCACGGTTGTCTGAACAGTTGTATAATTGGTATAAATCCAATTAAACCTGGCTTCTTAAGTCCGACCCCAGAATTGTACACCAGGATTTGTACCCACGTTTTTAAAATAAAACTAACATTTTTAACAAATTAATTGAAAAAGAGATTCAACCTTATTAGGTGTTCAACGATCAATCTGGAATGTAATAGAACTCTACGTAGAAGGGCGGAAGTACATAACAGTTTTCTTGCTGCGTTGGGGTTTCCCGAGAGGCAGGTTTTCAAAAAATATTTTCAAATGCCCTTAGAATTCTTGAGTGGACCTGATGGAATGTACCGTTCCTCCCTCTGTAGGTTTATTTAATGGGCTTTTGGCGTTTTCATTGGATATAGTTTTCTTTATTTGATTGAGCATGTTCTTCGTATTATTTCCTGTCGTTAGCCACCGAATCACTTTTTTAGTTATTGTAAAACTGCAGTAGCAAACGACTACTGCAGTTGGACTACGACTTTTTTAGTTGGATTGAAACTGCAGTAGCCAAACGACTACTCTAGGATCACTTGACGTTAGAAGGTATCTAAACCATTTTTGTATTATTGAATAACTTTACCACAATTTGTTCCTTGTTTCATTTTTTTGTACATCTTCTTAGTTTCAATATCTTAATGTTATTTCAATATTTTCTTTAAAAAATCTTCAACATTATAAAATATTCCTTCCATGAGAATCATTTTCAATTTTTTCTTAAAATTTTTAATTTTTTTTTCTTTTTTTAGATGTGATGGTAATTTATTATATAATTTGATTCCATTTATTTTGAAAATTCTATGTTCTATGTGTTGTTTTGAAATTGTGTATTTTGTGTTTTGTCATGTTGCTATGTATTTCGTTTCTCGATATTAATTGAAAATTCATTTTTTTACACCATTGCAAAATGTTATGTGAATTTATATAACTTTTAATTTCAAGGTTAGATTTATCATGGTCTTTTATAATTATTGTTGTGTCATCAGCAAAAAAACATAAATTTGAGTTTTACACGGAATCATTGATATTATTGACTTATATTATAAAAAGGACTGGACCTAAAACCGATCCTTGTGGTACTCCAGCAGTTATTTCCAATTCATTTATATCTATATAAATAAAATTAGAGTTTTGTCTGTACATTGCTCAGAATTATGAAATGTTTGGTTATTTTTGCGTTTTGAAGGTCAGAGAATCCGAATCAAGCCTTATCTCAATTTATGTCACGATGTGTGTTGGTAACGCTCAACATCACACTTTAGACCGCTTTTCACGCAAAAACTAGAGTACTGTTATGGCTGAAACTTTTTTCCTGTGTTTTATGCACATATGAGAAGGCTTTAGACCACTAAAAACTAGCATACGTCGTTTTGAAATTAAAAACCGAGTTTTATTTGATTTCGACCAAGTTTGTTTTGAATTTCCCCATAATTCAAGAGGATGACGTTTTGTTTACATTTTCAGCGTTCCAAGCAGATGGTAGTTACCTTCACTGATGGATTCGTCGTTACAGATGTTTTATGATTTCATTCAGTTTTATGTTTTGGTTTATAATATTTCTTTTCAATTGACATGTACTATATAAAGTTAATATTTTCCCATTCATTATATATTTATCAGGATTTTCAATATTTTCATCCTGATCTGACCCTCGGATTTCACCACAGACCAAGGCCGCGCACAGACCCTCTCAAGATCACATATTATTAATATCCTTATGCCAGAATTATAAGTGATGAAATGTTTATATTCAAACAGATGTTAAAAGCAAGACATTTCATAGAATGTAAAACCAGCTGCCTGTAAAAAATAAAATAAATCACTGATTAGAGATACTTAAAAGTCCTTCCTTATAACAGCTGTTAATGAACGATCTAATGTAATCCATTTTTAAAAAATTGCGAGACGGCTATGTTATTTTGTTGTTGTTCAAAATAGACCCTAAAAACATTAGAAAATACTTTGATGGCATTTAATCAAGGCATTTTCTACTCTACGTACATAAACTTTCATTAAACAGGAAACTGCTTTAAGATTCACTAAGTACGCACGGTCAATATAATAGCACAGACTACTATAATAGAGCTATGAAAGCCCGTTCATTCTCGCTTGGGTACATTCACCTATAATAGCACAGATTCAACGATAGGCCTACTTAGTATAAGCCTTCCCAGGCAGGGACACCCTTAGGGGTTTTATCGGCGGGGGCGCTGGAATGTGCTGGCATGTGTAGTATAGAGAGGCCAAATAAAAATGCCTCGTGCGGGGGGGCCCCGCAGCAATATTTCTAAGTGCTCCTTCGCAGTAGACCTGCGTTCTTAGCGGATTCCTAAAAATTTCTGGCTGATGAAAGTATATCTACTTTATATTTGTCAAATACCATGCACTGACCTATCATCGCACAGCCCAAACTACTTGAACTTGACTTAGAACCTTGAAACTTTTCATGGACGTTCCTATACGGCGTGAGCATCCGCTGAGAACGGGTTTTTCAAAATTCAAGGTTTTCTGGGTTTTTTTCGGTCTAAAATCTTTCTGTAAAATTAAATGGATGATCTTTCGATTAAATTGTCAATTTTCATTTAATCAAGAAGGCGGTTTAAGCTTCACATACAGATAGGTCTTTACAGCTGATTTTTATAGTTTGGTTCCTTTTATCATGGTTTTATGGTTGACTTTTTTCTTTTAGGTGATATGTACTATATTAAAGTTACCAAGAGTTTTTGTACCTTATCTATTTAATCATAAACTCAGTATGTGGCACCATCTCTTTATTTAGGCAGCGGGTGTTAAAATTGTTATCGTGAGCGAAGCCACGGGCAACTGCTAGTAATAAATAAAGTTACTGTATAAGTTTTGTTGTTATTTAAAATACCTTAGTACTTTGGTAAATCACATTGGATGCAAAAAATTTGAATGGGCACCTACTTATTTTATAGACTATGCTATTATAGATATATTTTATAAATATATTTTACGTTTTCCTTTTTGAATTTTCTAAATTGCCAAACATACATTCTAGAACCTATACATTTAACAGACAATACCTGACCGTTAACAAAAAGGCTTTAAATATTTACATACTGTATTTATAAATCCGAAAAATAAATTTGGAACTTATATGGTCCAAAAGGGACTAATGTGTTTATATAATGAGAACCTTGTGGTCCGAGCCTTGGTAGGTATCATTTCATGTTTACCACTTCATCCAATTACTATAAAACATGTTAGTGTCACAATTTTTATAAATGCACATTTTTATTGCTCCATGCGAACTTTATCCCACATGCCGTATTTGTCCTAGATGGCTGTATAGTTTGTATACAGCTGTACGGTGCGGTAAGGTTGTTTGTTTATTTTTTTGTTTATTTGGTTGCTATCATGGCAACTTCAAATGTAAAGTGTTTCGACTTTAAAATGAAATTCATTAACTTATTAGAATTTCTCTAGCTAAGTAACCTACATGAGACTTTTTTAAGTCAGAAATTAGATATTTCAAGACTTTTAAGGTAATCCTGGTAGCCGTTTTTAAGATAATTGAGCAAGCAAGAGTATTCACATATATTTATTGCTCATAATTTAAGTACGGGTATAGGATTTATTCATTTTTTTGTATGAAGAAATGAATTTACCAAATAGGATATTTTTCATTTATTGTCGAAAATGGGTTGTATTTAACTTTTATCAATTTAAATTAATACAATCTAAATTCAATCACAATTAAAAATCCAATTAAATTCAATTAAATTAAAAATCACATTATTGGCCCATTAATAGCTAATATTAAAATTCTGCCTACCTCATATTTAATTACAGAGCGTAAAAAATGAAACACAATTAAAATTCTTGAGATTGTAAAATTAATTTTTAATAAATTACGTAGCATATTTAGTTCAAAAGGAAATTAATTACATTATTCAACAATGAGTGCAGAAAAACCAATTATGAACGAGAAAAGGGTTGGATTAAACGTAAAATTATTCTTAAATTATATACAATCTGATAATTTAAAATCGCAATACTAGCCCATTGTCATCGTCCCCTTTACAGCGAGCCAATGAGAACAAAGGGGAGGAGCCCGGTACAGTAAGGTTCAAAAACAAAACCGTCCGGGTTTGGCGCTGTCCGACTTTGACGTTTCTGTGCAAAAATGAAACAGTCTGGGTTTGGCACCTGACGCTCCCGCCAAATCGGGACTGTTTCAAAACAGTCCTGAGTTGGCGCCGTCCGACTTTGACGTTTCTGTGCAAAAATGAAACAGTCCCGGTTTGGCACCTGACGCTCCCGCCAAATCGAGACTGTTTCAAAACAGTCCGGGTTTGGCGCTGTCTGACTTTGGCACTGTCCGACTTTGGTGTTTTGGGAATTTTAAACAGTCCCGATTTGGCGCTGTCCGACTTTGGTAGCGTCCCGGGCGAAACATCAGACATACTGATTTTGTTCATGAATTTAAAATTACTAGACATTCTCCATGTTTGAGTTCGTTAAATTAAAGTTTAGAAACATTTAAAATTAAAAAATATATATTTTCACTTTTGACACTTAGTTAAAGCCAGAACCTCATTCATATTGTAGGAATAAACTACTGATTTTGCGTGTTGACTTCAATAGGTCCATGTAGGTACCTTATAATTATTTTGTTAACGTAGTAAAAAAAGTTGTTAATTAGTTTAACTATTGTTCAAACACGCATTAGCTGACTTGTTTTATCACGCAAACCAACGAAAAGTCTCCAAGTAAATGCAACCAATATAACAACTTCACAATTAATTTCTCCTTTTGAAAGAAATGAGGAATTGAAGATAAGTTATTATTTTTCGAAAACTAAAACTGTTAAAAATGTATACACGAAATTCGATGAACGATTACGAGGTAGGGGAAAGGAAGAGGAGGAGGAGGAGAAAGTGGAGGAAAATGCGGAGGGAACAGGGGGTTTACGGGGACGAACGGGTGGGAGGTGGGAGAAAAAGGGGCGACGAGGAAGAGTCGTCACCCCTTTTGATAGATTTGCTAGATTGATAGGCTACTGGAATATCCCCAGACAATTGTCACTTACAGGACTCGAGAGAGGACAGGGAGCCGACGACGCTGTCGCAGCAGCCCTCGAAGGCGTAGCTCCTGAGGTCGTCGCTGGGGGGTCCGCAGTGGTCGGCGTCCTCCCGCTTGCGCCGACCCTCCAGCCGCGCCACCAGACTCGTCTCCTCTATCAGCTCTGGCACTGCAACGGACAGGCAACTTACTTCAATGTCAACCGAAGGAAGAAATCAACCGTTTAGCGGATTTACTATTCATACAGAATGGTTTGAATACATTTTAAGGTCAAATGATCCAATAAAGTTCGATTATAGCTGCTGCAGTTTTGACTTCTGAGGTGTCTTCATCAGGCTACAGACATTACATTGTTGTTCTTCTGGTAGAACCCATCAGATGTAAAACGCACATCGAAAACACATAACGCCCACAAAAGGAGAAAGGACGAAAAGTACAACAACGGAAAAAAATTACAAAAACCCCGGTATTGGGAAACACGATACATGCGGAGGGCTGGTGAGTTCTACTGGAGGAACAACAATTTAATGTAACTGTAGTATCCATAACCAGACTGCTTTATTATTCGACCACTGACGTTGAAAGATACTTAAATTTAAACCATTCTGTATAGCTATAAAAGTGATCCTGTGGTTAACAACAAGCAATTTCCTATGTAAAGACAAGCGATTGGCATGACCTGCACGGTGGCTCTGAGACAAGGAACCGTGATAAATTTTCGTTGCAGGGCCCCTAAATCCCTACAACACTATCCGTTAACAGCTTTACATCTACATCTCCTCCTGCTCGCCCCATCTTGAAGTTTCTTGTTGTGGGTCCTGACCGCGGCACCCGGGGTGTGGAGCGGCAGCAGGTCGAAGGCGTTCAGGTCGTCCGCCCTCGTCGTTGTAGCTGATGATGTTCTCTTGTACCACTCACCTTGCAGTTTCTTGTTGTGAGTCCTGACCGCGGTGCCCAGGGTGTGGAGCGGCAGCACGTCGAAGGCGTTCAGGTCGTCCTGGCCGCCGCCCTCGTCGTTGTAGCTGATGATGTTCTCTTGTACCACTCACCTTGCAGTTTCTTGTTGTGAGTCCTGACCGCGGCGCCCGGGGTGTGGAGCGGCAGCAGGTCGAAGGCGTTCAGGTCGTCCTGGCCGCCGCCCTCGTCGTTGTAGCTGATGATGTTCTCTTGTACCACTCATCTCGCAGTTTCTTGTTGTGAGTCCTGACCGCGGCGCCCGGGGTGTGGAGCGGCAGCAGGTCGAAGGCGTTCAGGTCGTCCTGGCCGCCGCCCTCGTCGTTGTAGCTGATGATGTTCTCTTGTACCACTCACCTTGCAGTTTCTTGTTGTGAGTCCTGACCGCGGCGCCCGGGATGTGGAGCGGCAGCAGGTCGAAGGCGTTCAGGTCGTCCTGGCCGCCGCCCTCGTCGTTGTAGCTGATGATGTTCTCTTGTACCACTCATCTTGCAGTTTCTTGTTGTGAGTCCTGACCGCGGCGCCCGGGGTGTGGAGCGGCAGCAGGTCGAAAGCGTTCAGGTCGTCCTGGCCGCCGCCCTCGTCGTTGTAGCTGATGATGTTCTCCTGTACCACTCACCTTGCAGTTTCTTGTTGTGAGTCCTGACCGCGGCGCCCGGGGTGTGGAGCGGCAGCAGGTCGAAGGCGTTCAGGTCGTCCTGGCCGCCGCCCTCGTCGTTGTAGCTGATGATGTTCTCCTGTACCACTCATCTTGCAGTTTCTTGTTGTGAGTCCTGACCGCGGCGCCCGGGGTGTGGAGCGGCAGCAGGTCGAAGGCGTTCAGGTCGTCCTGGCCGCCGCCCTCGTCGTTGTAGCAGATGATGTTCTCTTGTACCACTCACCTTGCAGTTTCTTGTTGTGAGTCCTGACCGCGGCGCCCGGGGTGTGGAGCGGCAGCAGGTCGAAAGCGTTCAGGTCGTCCTGGCCGCCGCCCTCGTCGTTGTAGCTGATGATGTTCTCCTGTACCACTCATCTTGCAGTTTCTTGTTGTGAGTCCTGACCGCGGTGCCCAGGGTGTGGAGCGGCAGCAGGTCGAAAGCGTTCAGGTCGTCCTGGCCGCCGCCCTCGTCGTTGTAGCTGATGATGTTCTCTTGTACCACTCACCTTGCAGTTTCTTGTTGTGTGTCCTGACCGCGGCGCCCGGGGTGTGGAGCGGCAGCAGGTCGAAAGCGTTCAGGTCGTCCTGGCCGCCGCCCTCGTCGTTGTAGCTGATGATGTTCTCCTGTACCACTCATCTTGCAGTTTCTTGTTGTGAGTCCTGACCGCGGCGCCCGGGGTGTGGAGCGGCAGCAGGTCGAAGGCGTTCAGGTCGTCCTGGCCGCCGCCCTCGTCGTTGTAGCTGATGATGTTCTCCTGTACCACTCACCTTGCAGTTTCTTGTTGTGAGTCCTGACCGCGGCGCCCGGGGTGTGGAGCGGCAGCAGGTCGAAGGCGTTCAGGTCGTCCTGGCCGCCGCCCTCGTCGTTGTAGCTGATGATGTTCTCTTGTACCACTCACCTTGCAGTTTCTTGTTGTGAGTCCTGACCGCGGCGCCCGAGGTGTGGAGCGGCAGCAGGTCGAAGGCGTTCAGGTCGTCCTGGCCGCCGCCCTCGTCGTTGTAGCTGATGATGTTCTCTTGTACCACTCACCTTGCAGTTTCTTGTTGTGAGTCCTGACCGCGGCGCCCGGGGTGTGGAGCGGCAGCAGGTCGAAGGCGTTCAGGTCGTCCTGGCCGCCGCCCTCGTCGTTGTAGCTGATGATGTTCTCCTGTACCACTCACCTTGCAGTTTCTTGTTGTGAGTCCTGACCGCGGCGCCTGGGGTGTGGAGCGGCAGCAGGTCGAAAGCGTTCAGGTCGTCCTGGCCGCCGCCCTCGTCGTTTTAGCTGATGATGTTCTCCTGTACCACTCACCTTGCAGTTTCTTGTTGTGAGTCCTGACCGCGGCGCCCGAGGTGTGGAGCGGCAGCAGGTCGAAGGCGTTCAGGTCGTCCTGGCCGCCGCCCTCGTCGTTGTAGCTGATGATGTTCTCCTCTACCACTCACCTTGCAGTTTCTTGTTGTGAGTCCTGACCGCGGCGCCCGAGGTGTGGAGCGGCAGCAGGTCGAAAGCGTTCAGGTCGTCCTGGCCGCCGCCCTCGTCGTTGTAGCTGATGATGTTCTCCTGTACCACTCACCTTGCAGTTTCTTGTTGTGAGTCCTGACCGCGGCGCCCGGGGTGTGGAGCGGCAGCAGGTCGAAAGCGTTCAGGTCGTCCTGGCCGCCGCCCTCGTCGTTGTAGCTGATGATGTTCTCTTGTACCACTCACCTTGCAGTTTCTTGTTGTGAGTCCTGACCGCGGCGCCCGGGGTGTGGAGCGGCAGCAGGTCGAAAGCGTTCAGGTCGTCCTGGCCGCCGCCCTCGTCGTTGTAGCTGATGATGTTCTCTTGTACCACTCACCTTGCAGTTTCTTGTTGTGAGTCCTGACCGCGGCGCCCGGGGTGTGGAGCGGCAGCAGGTCGAAAGCGTTCAGGTCGTCCTGGCCGCCGCCCTCGTCGTTGTAGCTGATGATGTTCTCCTGTACCACTCATCTTGCAGTTTCTTGTTGTGAGTCCTGACCGCGGTGCCCAGGGTGTGGAGCGGCAGCAGGTCGAAAGCGTTCAGGTCGTCCTGGCCGCCGCCCTCGTCGTTGTAGCTGATGATGTTCTCTTGTACCACTCACCTTGCAGTTTCTTGTTGTGTGTCCTGACCGCGGCGCCCGGGGTGTGGAGCGGCAGCAGGTCGAAAGCGTTCAGGTCGTCCTGGCCGCCGCCCTCGTCGTTGTAGCTGATGATGTTCTCCTGTACCACTCATCTTGCAGTTTCTTGTTGTGAGTCCTGACCGCGGCGCCCGGGGTGTGGAGCGGCAGCAGGTCGAAGGCGTTCAGGTCGTCCTGGCCGCCGCCCTCGTCGTTGTAGCTGATGATGTTCTCCTCTACCACTCACCTTGCAGTTTCTTGTTGTGAGTCCTGACCGCGGCGCCCGAGGTGTGGAGCGGCAGCAGGTCGAAAGCGTTCAGGTCGTCCTGGCCGCTGCCCTCGTCGTTGTAGCTGATGATGTTCTCCTGCACCACTCACCTTGCAGTTTCTTGTTGTGAGTCCTGACCGCGGCGCCCGGGGTGTGGAGCGGCAGCAGGTCGAAAGCGTTCAGGTCGTCCTGGCCGCCGCCCTCGTCGTTGTAGCTGATGATGTTCTCCTGTACCACTCACCTTGCAGTTTCTTGTTGTGAGTCCTGACCGCGGCGCCCGAGGTGTGGAGCGGCAGCAGGTCGAAGGCGTTCAGGTCGTCCTGGCCGCCGCCCTCGTCGTTGTAGCTGATGATGTTCTCCTGTACCACTCACCTTGCAGTTTCTTGTTGTGAGTCCTGACCGCGGCGCCCGAGGTGTGGAGCGGCAGCAGGTCGAAAGCGTTCAGGTCGTCCTGGCCGCCGCCCTCGTCGTTGTAGCTGATGATGTTCTCCTGTACCACTCACCTTGCAGTTTCTTGTTGTGAGTCCTGACCGCGGCGCCCGGGGTGTGGAGCGGCAGCAGGTCGAAGGCGTTCAGGTCGTCCTGGCCGCCGCCCTCGTCGTTGTAGCTGATGATGTTATAATAATAATAATAATAATAATAATAATAATAATAATAATAAATTATTTATTTTCCATTATGTACATTACAATATCGTAATACATTGTAGGTTACAATAAAATATACAAATAATAATTACAAAAAAGAGAACCTTAAATAAAAAAGTACAAAATGGATAGCCACCTTTGTAGCATATTACCGTGTTGAGGTGGCATCACGTTACAATTAAAAGTGTGTTGTGTGCCAGAACTCCCGCTAACATAAAGTAAAAAAGTATTCAAGACAAATAGATTATTCAATATACAATACAATAGTGCCTTAACTAAAAACATTTACTACACAACGTGTTTAAACACAACAAACACAAGACTACTTAAAAAGGAATGAACAAACATATACCTACCTACACTATTCTAACATTTATTGTCAAAACGCACAACAGAAAAAAAGCCAATATTAAGAACCCAGTAAAAGTTACAGTATCTAGCCTATATATGATTCCAAATTGTTAGTTGACATTAACCATGTCTTCAAACTCCTGATGAATGAAGAAAATACCCCTGAACTAGTCACAGACGTGGGAAGAAAATTATATAAATTTGGAGCTGAAAAAGTATAAAAACGTTTGTAGGCTTCAGTCCTAGGAAACGGAACTGACACTTTATTTAAATTTTTCAGCCTTTCTGAATGTACACTTATGTTACCCAGCAAATGACCTCCTCTTGTGAAGAAAATTCTCAGAACGCGATAAACGTACAAATGTCTGAGAGGTAAGATATTTAGAGATACATATAAAGGAAATGCAGAATCACGCCTGCGAGCCCCACTTATAACTTTGATGATTTTATTTTGGCAAATAATTAAAGGATAAAGTGTGGAATAGTAAGTCCCACCCCAGACACATAAACCGTACTGCAATTTGGAATTCACTAAAGAAAAATAAACTGTTTTTAAGACAGGTATCGGACATAGATATTTCAAAAAATAAAACTTTCTAAGAACTGCATAAAGATAACCTTTAACACTGGAAGCATGTTTTTTCCAGTTCAACCTATCATCCAGGAAAACACTTAAATATTTTATGTTTTCCACTTGTTCAATTTTAACACAGTCATCACACGAGCTACCCAGTGATGGAAGACAAGATTTACATTTAAAAAATATCTCAGCATATTCAATATTTTTGTTTCTTAGGGAAAAATAAACGGCTTTGGTTTTTGTACTCAAAACCATCTTATTTCTGGCAAACCATACATTGAGCTTATCAAGGTCACTTTACATTTTTGTATTTAACTCAAACTTATCTTTAGCTGTACAGCATAATGCAGTATCATCAGCAAAGCATGATAAAGTCCCAGAAAATTCTCCGTTACAAAGACTATTGATATAGATCAAGAACAAGATCGGTCCCAAGACGGATCCTTGGGGAACTCCTAGGGTAATTGCCAGAGTGCTACTAATAGAATTTCGAATTTTTACACATTGCGAGCGCTCGCTCAGGTAACTCTCAAACCATTTTAAAGGGACACCTCTGATACCAGCACTCCAAAGAATGTTAAGTAAAATTCCATGATTGACGGAATCAAATGCTTTAGTAATGTCTACAAAAATTCCACTTACAGATTCATCCCTATTTAACCCTTCAAAAACAGTGGAGCAAAAAAATAACAGAGCATCCTCAGTAGACTTGGCAGCAGTAAAGCCAAACTGGTTTTTACTAAAGAAATTGTTTGAATCCAGAAACTTCAAAAGTCTAACTTTCATTATTTTTTCAAATATCTTCGAAAAGACAGACAAAAGAGAAATTGGGCGGTAATTGTTCACGTTAGTACTGCAGCCCTTCTTATGTAGAGGAATTACCAACGCGATCTTTAGGGAATTTGGGAATTTACCTGTTTCAAAACTCAGATTCATCAAATGTGATAATACGGGTGAGATAATGTTCCCTATTTGCTTTATTAAAAAGGGTGATATGCCATCTATTCCAGGAGATTTACTACTAGACAGTTTGTTGACAATTGATTGTACCTCTTCAGTTGAAGTAGGATAACAAAAAAATGATTTATTTTCAAATGGAGTAGGAAAGTACTGTTCATATTCATTTAGATTAATACCATTAAAATTGTCTGAGTTCAGTGTTAAATCGTTCACTACATTAACAAAAAAATTATTAAATTCAAGAGTAATTTCGTAATCATCAGAAACCAAAACATCATTGTTTGACTTCGAGTGGACTCCACTAATTTCATGTTTCTTAAAACTTACACCCAAAACGTCGTTGATAGTTTTCCACTGTTTTTTTTATATCAGATTTATTCCGTTCAAATAAATTGTAATAATATGCAGTCTTTTGTTCAAGCATTTCCTTTTTTAATTTACTAGAGTAACTGAGGTAAAACCTTTGCAGTTTAATGTCGTTAGGCCTCTTTTTTGATTTTAAATAAAGTGCATTTCGAAATTTCTGTCGCTTACATAACTCAAGAGTCATCCACGGTTTTAATATTTTTACCTTACCAATACGCTTGGCTTCAAACTTAGAACTATCTACATTATGCTTTAAAACGCTGATGAAAGAATCAAATCCATCATCAACATTTTTTACATTATACACAGAAGACCAATCTGTATTTCTTAACAAAGCTAACAAAGTTCTAAAATCAATTCTAAGCAGGGATTTTTCTTCGAGACTAAAATTATTTTTTGAGGTTTCAGGTATAACTAGGTTACATACTATGGCATCATGATCACTTCTGCAAGATTCATGGACATAAGCGCTAAACTCAAAATGATCCCTTGTTCTTAGAAAAAAATGGTCGAGGCAATTCATTCCCCTAGTTGGCGAATTAATTAATTGCTCAAGGCCATTACTTGCCATTACAGTCAAATAATTATCAACATGATGCGACTGTTTAAGCAAACATAGGTTCATGTCCCCAACTATAAGTAAATTACGCTCAGGCGATTCAGTTAATAAAACATTTAACTCATCTAAAAAAGAAACAACAGTGTGCGCATGCAATCTGTATATTGCAACTAATGCTAACGCCACAGCACGGCCAGGCTGCAGGTCAACGGTGACTTTGAGCGCGTCAGCTGATTGGATATTGACAGCTGACTGCTTAGCCATAAACCGATCGCTCACGTAAACAATCACACCACCCGACCTATAGCTATCGTTACACTTTGCATATTGATTGTACCCTGCAATATTATAAATATCTAACTCACAACTGTTTATCCAGATTTCTGTTAAGACTATCACATCAGGTAATTCAGAATTTGCATTAAGATCAAATAAAAAACCATCAAAATTTTCCCTTAAACTAGAAATATTTTGGTGAAATATACTCATTTTACAGGAATCAATTAAACTACTATCTATCGTTACATTAGCCACACAAAAATGTAAAAATTAAAACATTCACAGGATCACAAACAAAAACTGAAATGTTAACGGTAATTACATTTACCACAATTAATTGAGCACATAAACACAAGGTACTCACAACTTTTCAATCTGTTCCATAGATGTAATAACAATGCTGGGCAGCAGCAAGCAGTTTCCTTTTGGCCGGACTCAAGCTCTCGTTGATATAGACGGGTACTGCAGCGGTCTTATTGTAGCCAACATCATTGGTGTTTAAGTTGCGTTTAACCCTCCTTTTTTCCAGCAAAGTGTTTTTATCTTGTCGCCTTACAAATTTTACAATGATTCCAGCAGGTCGGTCTGAATCAGGCTTCTTTCCAAGTCTATGGCATACATCAATTGCTTCCTTAGCAATAGGCATGTCTAGGGCTACGCCTACTTTCCTTACTACCTCGTAAACGTCCTCGTTTTTAACTTCTGGAATCCCCTGGATTTCGAGAGTATTACTCCTGGTATACTGTTCACTTTCTTCCAGTCTAAGCTCTAACTCAGCAACTTTTTTCTTTAAACTGCTGTTTTCTAGTTTGATTGCTTCCATCATATTTAAGTACTCAGATAACTTTGCACTTTGATCGGCTAATGTACTCTTTTGTTCCTGAACTTGTTCACTTATAAACTCAAAGGACCTATTAATTTCTTTTTCAATCCTTTTCCTGTCCTCGGCAGCATCGTCGAGCTTACTCAGAACCTCTGACAACAAGTTGTTTTGGTCTGTCTCACAACTCTCAGCAGCCATGCTCTTTCTTCTGACCAAGGTACAAGATGGGCATCTCCATATTTGGCTTTCCATCGTTATATATTCCACGTCCTCTTTAGATAGGTTGACACAATTAAGATGGCATGGGACTCTACAAGAAGAACATTCTATTTTATGTCTAGCCAGTCCAGACGGTTTTTTGCACACAGTACAGTCAGCCATTTTATTTTGTTCTTCAAAAATACTTGATATATATAAAGAAATAGGGCTGAAGTCATACACCAGTTCACAACAAGGCACAGGAGCAGATAAACTTATATTACGTAATCTATGAGTCACTAGTATCGATTGGGCGGGAGCGCCTGGCACACACGTCCGCACTGCTCCGAGTCTGACACAGGATGTTCTCCTGTACCACTCACCTTGCAGTTTCTTGTTGTGAGTCCTGACCGCGGCGCCCGAGGTGTGGAGCGGCAGCAGGTCGAAGGCGTTCAGGTCGTCCTGGCCGCCGCCCTCGTCGTTGTAGCTGATGATGTTCTCCTGTACCACTTACCTTGCAGTTTCTTGTTGTGAGTCCTGACCGCGGCGCCCGGGGTGTGGAGCGGCAGCAGGTCGAAGGCGTTCAGGTCGTCCTGGCCGCCGCCCTCGTCGTTGTAGCTGATGATGTTCTCTTGTACCACTCACCTTGCAGTTTCTTGTTGTGAGTCCTGACCGCGGCGCCCGGGGTGTGGAGCGGCAGCAGGTCGAAGGCGTTCAGGTCGTCCTGGCCGCCGCCCTCGTCGTTGTAGCTGATGATGTTCTCTTGTACCACTTACCTTGCAGTTTCTTGTTGTGAGTCCTGACCGCGGCGCCCGGGGTGTGGAGCGGCAGCAGGTCGAAGGCGTTCAGGTCGTCCTGGCCGCCGCCCTCGTCGTTGTAGCTGATGATGTTCTCCTGTACCACTCACCTTGCAGTTTCTTGTTGTGAGTCCTGACCGCGGCGCCCGGGGTGTGGAGCGGCAGCAGGTCGAAGGCGTTCAGGTCGTCCTGGCCGCCGCCCTCGTCGTTGTAGCTGATGATGTTCTCCTGTACCACTTACCTTGCAGTTTCTTGTTGTGAGTCCTGACCGCGGCGCCCGGGGTGTGGAGCGGCAGCAGGTCGAAGGCGTTCAGGTCGTCCTGGCCGCCGCCCTCGTCGTTGTAGCTGATGATGTTCTCCTGTACCACTCACCTTGCAGTTTCTTGTTGTGAGTCCTGACCGCGGCGCCCGGGGTGTGGAGCGGCAGCAGGTCGAAGGCGTTCAGGTCGTCCTGGCCGCCGCCCTCGTCGTTGTAGCTGATGATGTTCTCCTGTACCACTCACCTTGCAGTTTCTTGTTGTGAGTCCTGACCGCGGCGCCCGGGGTGTGGAGCGGCAGCAGGTCGAAGGCGTTCAGGTCGTCCTGGCCGCCGCCCTCGTCGTTGTAGCTGATGATGTTCTCCTGTACCACTCACCTTGCAGTTTCTTGTTGTGTGTCCTGACCGCGGCGCCCGGGGTGTGGAGCGGCAGCAGGTCGAAGGCGTTCAGGTCGTCCTGGCCGCCGCCCTCGTCGTTGTAGCTGATGATGTTCTCCTGTACCACTCACCTTGCAGTTTCTTGTTGTGAGTCCTGACCGCGGCGCCCGGGGTGTGGAGCGGCAGCAGGTCGAAGGCGTTCAGGTCGTCCTGGCCGCCGCCCTCGTCGTTGTAGCTGATGATGTTCTCCCGCACGTCGTCCGACGGCTTCTTCATAGAGGTCGCGTCTCGTCGCCGCGTGTACGCCACGAACAGCGCGATCAGCACTGCAAAATTAGTTACATTGATAAAATAATGGATTTATTAATAAAGTTACAAATATTCACAAAGAAATATCTTTAAACACATCTTTCGAAATTTTATTAACGTTCTTTGCAGCTATTTTTATTGTTTCGTAGCATAAACGTATACTTCAGACTCAATTACTCGTCGATTGTCATAAAAGTTAATCGAGAGCAGCCCTTTATAGTTGTGTAAATCCTTATATATAATGTATATCGATAATTACAATCTTGGTTAGGAAGTGGGGAAAATATTTTAAAGTATATTTTATTATGATTCTTATGTAAAATGAATTATTTAGAATGTAAGAGACTTCGAAGAATACGGAAAGATCAAAAAATCATGTCAACCTTTTACTTTGTAAACGTGTCATCCAAAATATTATTTCAAAAATTAATTTAAATAGCAAAATCTAAGTAAATTGATCATAAAATATTATTGTTATTTACTCATTTACTTACTTATAATCAATTTGGTAAATTCGTATTTATAACCTGAAAGCTTAAGATTACAACCCCCCCCCCCCCCGACAACTAAAGGACAAGGAAAAACCTTGGTAAGTCCACAAGTGTTTTTGTGGGGGGGCTTAAGTTAAGTTGTGTATAATGATATAGTTTCTTTTTACCTAGTCTACGCTTAAGTGATCCTTTCCCTGAAAGACTAAAACAGAATGTCTTGTGAAACATAAGACAGTTTCTAGGTAAACATAATAACCGTCGTTATAATAGAACTCTAGTTTTATCAAAATGATTTATTTCTGTTACCGAGTTGAAACTTTCAGGCGATTATCTTTTGTTTTATGGATTTTCTATTAAAATAAACTTCCAAGAACGAGCAAGCTTCGAGACTTTCTTAACGAAAAGATTATGTCAATATACTGTTAACAAACGTCTATCTATGAACTTTACTGAATGGAGTTATATTTACTAAGGCTTAAAGAAATAGCCTCGAGACCTACTCAATGAACAAATTCTTACAGCTATTCGAGCTATGGAAAAATATATCCAATTAGCCTGCAGTCCTAGTTAGGCTGACATGTCTACCTAGTAGTGCTCATCTGAGGCTGCAACAAACACAGTAATCTTTTCAAATATCGCTAATGTGTCAGTTCGTGTAATCTCCAATGTTGTCACAACTTAACACCAAGGTAGCATCACATCCTTACTTAGATCGACATAGGTGACATTTTTTTGAAACGATTGTAATCCAAATGCTGTACTTTCAGGAGGATGACTCATCTAGATAAGATAACCTTTTATTTGTACTCGTGAGGTTGATCGTAAAGTTCCAGAGGCTGTGTTCGCACACTGAGGATGTTTTAAGGATTTTCCCTCTTCAGCCTTGGACAGGTTTGGGTGAGGTTGCGCACAGGTGCAGAACTGTAAGTTTAATACTAAAATAGTTTAATATGAATGCCTGCAGCTGTGCTGGTGGTTTGTTTTGGAAGTTGGGCGTGGATTTTGGCGGGGTTACTGTGTGTGGAACAGTGGTGTGTTGTGATTGAAGTCATTGTGAGGCGATTGATCTGATAATGTCGGGTGGTTGCGTTTGGGCGAAGATGATGCGCTGCAGCAAGACTTTGTAGTTTATTACAAAATCAAATATAATACGAATGCCTGCTGCTGCGCTGTTCGGAGGTTGGGTGTGATTTTCGTTTGAGGAGCAGTGATGTGTTGTGAGTCGGGGATTGGCGGTTTACAAGAGGTGGGTAATATCGGATGAGTTGGTAGGGTAGGGTCGCTTCCGAAAAATCTCGGTATAGTCGCAAGCCTACGGCCTGTACCGCACTCTGGTGATGTTGGTCGGGAGGGTTATTGTGGAGGTTGAGGCGGTTGGGGTGTTTGGGGCGGAGGTGGGTTGTCAAGGGCTATGAGGTGATGAAGCGTCAGGCTAGGTTGGTTGGTGAAGTAGGGTTGGAAGAAAGGCTGCAGGATATCTGAGGAGCGGGCGCGGTCCAGGTATTTGGTTGTCCAGGTATAAGGTTTTGTACTCTAAACAGACAAGCACCCACCTAGCAACAACAGCACGGCGCCCACCGCGGTGAACAGCGCGCCCAGTCCTATCCTGACGGTCTGTCGCTCCTGCAGCAGCTCGCACTTCTGGCCCCAGAAGCCCTCGGGGCAGTCGCAGCGGTAGCCGCTGTTCTGGTTCACGCAGAAGCCGCCGTTGAGGCAGGGGGAGTCCAGACACTCGTCCAGGTCCTGGCAGACACCCGCGGCCGACGCCACCTTGCCGGCGCCGCATCTGCTCAGGGAGCGTCCGGGTGTGTTAGAGACCGTTCCACGGTTACCAGAAAGCCCTTACCAGAAATTTTGGGGGGAGTAAACATTGTAATCTCCCCAATGCACGTTTTAAAAAACCCATGTTTCAATTGCACAGTTATAACTTTGTTTACGTTTTAAGGCTCATTGACATTGAAAATGTCTTCGCTGCAATATAGTGCGGGATATTTTTCATGCTATAGAAATAAATGTAATATTCGTACACTTTTCTATTTTGACATTGGCCTTAATCAGGAGGTAATTTTTGTTCGGCTACCTTTCGTTGTCAATAATTTATTAATGTTGTAAAAAGTTTATTGCACAAGCGCCTGCAGTTATTTCAAGTCTATTAGAAAGTCATCACGTTAATTCTTCCAATCAACAAGTTCGTCTAACAGGCAGGGAGCCGCATATGCTTCAGCCTTACTCCATGGCTGTAGAGAACTATACTATAGTGTAGGTAATTAATCTTAGTTATTAAATTGCAACTGAGAGAAAGTCAACAATATATTTAAAGCAGGAATTTAAAACATAACTTTAGACATTTTTATTACTTATTCAAAGAAAATGGAAGTTAAAACACATTCAAAGTTAGAACTCACTCGCAGACGTAGTCGTTCCAGGTGTCCCTGCACAGGAGGCCCTCCGGACACTTGACCTCCGCGCAGACGTTCCTGGAGTGGCAGTGGGCGTGGAGGCCCCGGGCGGCGGCTACCTGCGCCCACTGGGAGCCGTTGGCGACGGGCGGCAGCGGCAGCGGCCGCCCCTCCAGCCGCACGTCGTCCAGGCAGGCTGCAGTGGACGTTAACAGTCTTCATTGCAAGTAACCATATTGGAATATTTTTATAATTTTAATTTTTACTTTCTAGAGATGAACCGAACGTTGTAAAAATCTTGCTTGTATTAAAATTAAAGGATATTAAAATCTTTGCGCGATCCTTCGTGAGTTGTCAAAAGTAGTTTTAGTTGAAATTTCGTTTTCTTAAACCGATTAAGAAAAAATTAAAGTAAAGAAGTCAAAATATATTTTTTATTTTCTATGGTAATGAAATAAAACTTGCGAAAAGGAAATTAAACTGGAAAGTAAAAAAAACCTTCTGACGAAAAATCCTAATGCTACCTTAAAAAACAAAGGCTAGGTAAAATAACTAAAGATAAGACAATTTTGCCAGAAAATTGTATTACAGTACAAAGATATTTGTCATGCTATAGAAACATATGTAATATTCGTAAACTTTTTTTGTCCGGTAGGGACATGTTTCCATCGGAATCATTAGCTTATTTTTACCCTTTTTTATATAGTTTTCATGCTTGTGAACCACTCAACCTAGGATTTTTTAAAATCTCATAGCTTTATATTGTTATACGATTTAAACGTGCATTATATGAGTGGAAAAAATAATTTTATGCCTAGATTACCTTCACTGAAGGAGGCTAGGACGAGGTGCTTTCCCGCCATATTCTCCGGCGGACCTCCCGCGTACACGCCCTCCTGCTTGTCCACCGAGATCAGCTGATGGCCACTGAACCGCAGACTCTCGTTGTAGTAACGGCCCTCCCCGCCGTCCAGCCGCAGTGCCAGGGACGACCCGTGCCGCGACATCTGGGGACACATCGACCGTGACAGCAGTGGAAATGTGGGAGGAGACATGACAGGAGAGGAGTGTACATTCTGCGGTGAAGCCAGCCGCTCCCCCTCACCGTCGTGGAACGCTGAACTGATGAGTGGCAGAAAGGCGCTGCACATGAGATAGACATAAACTAATACATCCTAGGTAGACATCTACTGGCTGGTATACTGCAGGCTGTCGTTATTGGTTTGTACAAAAAGCATTGGCTGTAAATACAAAAGCCTTTTCACTGTTTCTGAAAAAAGTGTGCCAACTTTTGTGCTGGTCAGGACAGAAAGAGGACCTAACTAGAGGGAGTTTCCTCCAACTAATGTAATGCTGTTAACTATAAACCACCTTTTTAATAAAGGATAATTCGACAAGCAAAGTAAAAATAAATTATAACAAAGGTATTTGATAGTCATCATGAATAGTCATCCAAAAAAGTAGTTGAGAGCATCACCAACTGGTAAGCAACATAATGTACACGAAACATAGTAAAGCATTACATAGTAAAATTACGTTCACATAAAATTCCAAGAAACACAAAAACAGGCGCAACGGAACTTTAACCTTAGGATTTATTTTGTGTAGAATGTAAATGTTAAAATCAAACTGTATATACCGTAACACATGAAAACTTATTTAGCACAAATCTCACAAAACGGATTCTACAGTTCTATTCAAATTATCGGAATGTATAATTTATAGTTTTATTTATAAATATAAGTTTTGTTCAAAACTGGAAACAATTAAAAACATAGGAGTTTGCTGAGTGGGATTTAATTCTAAGTTCTAATTCGTCTTCATCAGCATTTCACAAATTATATTATGAGGGTTTTTATGTAAGTAAACAACAAATTTATAGGCTGAATCATCAAAGAGACGATTTAAAGATTTTTTGTATATTTTTGTATATTTTTAAAACTAAAAATATACAAAAATTAACACAGCGCTCAGGTGGCGGTGCACAAACGAACTATATGGTTAAACTCAAAATATTGCAACGTATTTAAACTAGGAAGCGATTATCTCAAGGAGAACCAATAATTTTAATCAATATATGGTATGATATTAAAAAAAAACAAAAATATATAATAATGAACTCAGCATAAGTTTACGTAAAAGGTCGTATGATGCACTAAGTTTGAAAATAAAAAGAACACAAAAGAAACCATACACAGCTACCCACAAATACAGATTACTACTTAGTAATTAAGAGTACAAGATCAAAATCAAGACTGAAAACAGCCTACTAGCTTAGCAATGGCAATCACTCACTGACTCACACATTATTTTCCTTTTTAATTATTATATTGTGTACTTTTGGCTTTTATTTAGTAACCAAGAAATCAAATCTAATTTTATAATATCAAAACGTCTTGCATTTTCTAAATTAAAAGGCAGTTCATTGAACAGTTTTGGAACCACGTGACTGAGCGAGTTCTTACCATAGGTGTTGCAATATCTCGGTAATTTGTATTTTTCTAGACTTCTAAAGGAATATTGCTCTTTTACATTTGGTTGTTTGAAAGTGCACTTATTATAAAAAAGTTTAATAATTTTATACTTATAAAAATCCTCTGGGTAGAGGGTGTTATACATTTTGAAGATACTGACAAGTGTCTATTTAATTTTTTTTTAATTTAATGACAAGTTTAAATCAAATTTTTATTGAGCCTCCACAACAATGTCCAAATTGCGTTTATAAGTTAATTGGTATAGAATCTGTTGTTGGTTAACTTGGTTTTGAGACTGTCTCCCTGTTATTGTATTGGGATATCCAATGTTATTCATCTGAAAATTATTCAAGAGAAAATCTAATGAAACCAAACAATTATTCCCCCTTTAATCTTGCACCAGATCAATTCAACGCTTGAGTTTAATCAACAATCTCATTAAGAACTGATTGGATCTAACTGGGTTGAGTTGACCTTAAAGGAGTGGTTCGATGACAAGTCAATGTTTTTTCTCTCCTGTTTTGATAATCGGGTAAAGTCTCAAACACAAGCTTAACTATTGTGAATGAAAATTAAATAGGACTTTTACACTTTAAGGCTCATCTAAATTAGCCCAAGCCGAGGTTAATTCTAGCCACTGCGTCTCAGTTAGTCATTTTAGTGACCTACTTTAACTTAAAGCAATATATTCCTCATAAGGACTAACAACTTATGAATGCACCTTCTAATACCATTGTTATCCAACCCCTTCTCCTCGCCATTGTTATTAAACGCTTATTTAATAATCGTCTTCTTCCGTATCCACTTAAATTTGTCTACTTTTAGTAACTTAACCTCTTATAATTTAAATTCAGACAAACACAGATTTTTATATTTACCATGGGAAGTAAAACCTTTACTATTTATTATGGGAAATCATCCACTTTTCAAAAATAAAGTCAGGTACGTAACGTATAAAAATATTTCTAAAAAGCAATGACTGTCTCTTAATACATAACGAGTACTAAGATATTTTTGTAAAAATTAGATAGTTGTAGTATAAAGAAGCTAACCTGGACGACGTGCCACGAGCCGTCCGCCACGTCTACGTGGGACAGTCGCAGCGCCCGCTCCTCGGGCTTGGCGCCGTTCAGGTTCATCCTCACCTGGACACGTCGCTGGCTTATCTGCAACAAAGGCGATATGGAGGTTTTCAGAAGGCACCACGGCCATTTACACTCCTATTTTCCAGAGTGGCAAGAGCCAGAGACGGTCGAAGATGACGTCGAGGTTTAATCTATAGAGCAAACTGAAATTGTTAATCCATATCTAAAGGATACAAAACAAACAAGATTGTTATTTTTGTCAAATTTAAGAGTACCTAAAAAAATACTGTACTGTTTTGTAATTTTTTAAGACATAAATTTGTATTAAAAATTAAGATTAATTAATCGTACTTTTTTGACGCTATTTATTTTATTTCGCGCAAACAAATAAATAACGCTGTAATAATAATTGACGCTGTATTTTATTGTGTTAAAGAAAAATGAAGGACATTGATTGACTGATTGAAGAAATGAGATTAAATCAACGGCAATTTCTCGTTTTGTAAGCCTTTATTGTTTTCCGAGGAAAAAGTCTTATTGAGGCATATTTTGTGTCGTCATTATTCCAACTTCTCAACTGAAAATAAATATTAAAAACATGAAATAATCAGAACAAAGATCGAATGAAAAACAAACCAATTGAACAAATATTGGATGTGCGAAGACACGATTCCTGCACCGAATCTATTCTCTTATTAAAACTTGCTGACTCGGGGTGACCAATTTACTATGTTTTCAATTAAAAACCCCTTTTTTCTTCATTGTCGTACACATAATTTCTGAAAGGCTTTAAAAAATATACGAACTTTTACAAAGCTCATAAAATTCCGTTTGAAGGTAAACGTTATAGTATAGTTATTGTAGAAAAGTTTGATAAATCAGAGTATTTATAGTTGCCCATGTTGAACTAATCCTTAATTTTACAAAGTTTAATCTTCTTCTTTTATTGTTGCTGTTTATGATTCGCAACAAAATTTGTCAATTCCATTGGAGTAAAATAAAATAACTTATTTATTTATTAATTATGTGATGTTTTATCGAGCTAACCCTCCAAACGCAGGCCTATCCTGTCAAAGCTTCACTCCATATTAATCGGATTTGAAAAGAAAATACATGACCGTACCGTATCAATAACTTAATATACGACTTTGTATTGTCACAATGCTATGTTGTCAGGAAAACGTGTCCCTTGCAAAACCCCACCCCTGAGAAGCTTTCAAGCTTTGTGAGGAAACATGACAATTGAAACAGAGAAATCCGATACCGACCAGAAACTATAACTCTATAAAATGTAAGATGTGTATAAAATGTAATCATCCTAAGTGCTTGAAATGCTTTTAAGTAGCTGAGTACATTTTTTATGATTTAAATAAATTATATATATATATATATATATATATATATATATTTACTAGGATATATTTCATATTTTCTTACTTTGTTTTCTCCAAAGGAAGTAGTAAAACAGTATATCAAGAACGGAAGTAGGTTTGGAACGAAAGTGACAGAAGTATCTTTATCTGTTTCAAAGAGTTGTCGTGGCAACCTCTCTTGTCCTTTTTCACTTCCAATAAAAACATTCTTTTTAGAATTCGAATAAAAATTTACTCGATTGATTATTAAGGCAAAATATTAAAATCCAATATTAATAATTATTATATCAAGGGGTTAGTTAACACATATATCAGTCATATTTGTAAATAAATACAAGTATATTTATTAAAATTTCAACGATATTTATTTATCAGGATGTTCTAACTAAAAGTAATCATTTGTTTATTCATTAAAAATATAAGTTGCAATCGTAATAAAAACATAACAATATTATCAACTACCCTAAACACTACAATCATTTACCCTAAACTAACCTTCCCGAACCTCCACCATCACAATATATTCTTTCTACCTTAATTTACTTTAGTTGAATCTATACCTATTGAACTTCTATTAACTTAAATTAGCGATTAAAACCTTACAAACCTAACCTAATCTAAACCGCCCCAGCGAAACCTAACCAACTCAACCCTGTATAACACAATCTCACCTCAAGCATACTCTCTCCTTGCTTAATTAAACTAGATAATCTTGCTTCTTTTGCACTAAGCCGATTTAAGGCGAAACCAAAGGCTTTTAAAATATGAAGCCTTGACGTTTCTGGTTAACGTTTTTCCAATCTTGCTGCTGCAAATTGTGGGTTAAGTTCTAAGAACTTAAATGGTGATTTTAAGTCAGGTAAATTAAATAGGCTAATTACTACTTAGCCTACGTTCTTTACGACTAGTACTGAAATTACTGTTTCTTTTATTCCCGCTTTTTTATTCAACCCATCCTCAACTTCCTGCACTTTGTATCAACTTCAAAGCCTTATCTTAAAAAACAAACGTTTCTAACCAACCTTGCCCTGTGCTTAAATAAAATGATTTTCCTTCCATTACGATGTTCTCTTGCTAATTAAACCTACTTCCGATTTATACAACCTCAAACCTCAAAATACGAAATAGAAATTGCATCTTGCTAACCAACCTCACATAAAATATCTTCAATTTGGCCTGATATACCTTTTTAAAACCTCCTTAGAGGGAGGGGGAGGTCTTACAGCACAGTTTACTCCTGCTGCCACAAGACTTCTGATCCACAAGATGGAAAAGCTACTCTCTATTATTCCTCAACCTGAAACTCATTTGTAACGTCGTGCTGTAAGAGTTTGGCTCAAAGCTAAGGGCGCGCTAGACTTGACCTAACAACCTACCTTAGCTTAGATAAACTTATCCTACTATTGCACGACCCAAAAAACCTTAATCAAACCCCATCACGATGATTTAAATGTACACCTTATTTCAATCACTATGCACTCTCAATCACTAACTTAAAGCTCTAACCTAAATTTTACTAGTCCAGCCTTATCTTTACCTTAGTTATCGTCCGGAATTTTTTCTCTAAGAGCACTGTCCAAATATTGCCCTATTCAGGTACTGAAGACGGCTTATTATGGACTCATTTTTCCGCATATTTCATATGGAACAGCACTTTGGGGAGGTTGTGCTAACGTTGAGTTCTCAAGACTATTCAATCTCCAAAAAAGGCAGTTCGAATAATCGCAAAATTAAGGACAGGAAAGTTGTGCAAGCCAGCTTACAAAAATTTGCAGCTGTTGATAGTCCCATGCCTCTACGTTCTAGAAACGTCCGTCTACTGAATTTCCAAATGTCCCCAAACTCGCGGCCGAGACATACATGAATATAACACCAGAGGCCGGGATAACATTAGAGCCGGACAACACAAGAACTGTAGCATACGAACATCTACCATCACAAGCAGGTGTACGTTTTATCAACAAGCTGCCAGATCCAATAAAAAAAGCCCTATTGCGCAAGGCACTGAAGGCTTGCCTAAGGCAGTTTTTACTATCGAAGGCGTTTTATGATGTCCCTGAGTTCTTGGCGTATGATTGGGAGCCCGGTGATTTGGCGTAGACAATGTGGTTACCGAAGAGACCCATTTTAATTGCGAGTGAATGAAAGAGAATGAATGGCAAAATGTATGTTTGAGGGGCTGTATGAATGTAAAATTTTAGGTGCCTATTTTTAGGCATTATGACGCTTGCAATACAATTTTTGTCAATTGTTTCACGCAATAAAGAATTATTATTATGAACCTAACATTAACTACCGTGTATTCTCATAGCTTACACATACATATAACACCCCAATATACAGACAAAGTTTGCCTAACCCAAACCGTCCCAAGACCTAATCAACCTTACCCCTCTCCCAGACCGGAACGGTTGTTGCGTAACCTATATTCCATCTGTCTGAAAGTCACTGATTGTGGAGAGTTATAAGCAATGGTTTTTGGATGTGATACTCCCTGGTGGAAATTAACGTCGGCGCATCAGTGAATACTACCACAGCTGTGATACGACGTTCATACATAAGACCATCCTCACTAGACCGCTTCGTAATTCATTGGTGAACTTTCGGTTCGGATCCCATATAAAAACTTTAAGTTCCGTAATTTCCATTGGACCTTGAAATATTAATTAATGGTCCTGTCTAAGGAACATGTCGGCCCGAGTCAGTAACAAGACTCCAAGATCGCGCCAAATATCATTTAACACTCAACTCTCATTCAAATGGCTTAAAATACACACCTGAGTAGGTCTCCATTTGAAGAACAAGTATTTAAGGATTAAAGCCTCACCTCCAGTACAATATACTCCCGCTGCCGCTGATCCACAAGTCTGAACAGCTCTCCGTCGACATCCCTCGTCCGGAACCTCAGCTGCAACGTCGTGGTGAAGGGATCCGGATCGAAGTTGAGGGTGTACTTGACATAGCCGCCCAGCAGCGTGGCCGGGGTGGTGGGCCCGCAGGACACGCCGGCGTGGCCCGGGCGGCAGCGGCAGCGGGGCGGCCCGCCCAGGGCGGCGAGGCAGTCACTGTGGGCGGGGCAGCTGGTGCAGGCACCCTGGGTGGGCGGGCACCCCGGGCTGGTGTTGTGAGAGAGGGCGGGGGCGGCCAGGTCTAGCAGCTGTAAGGAATGAAACGGTTCAGAAAATTTTCTGTTTAGAAAATAATAATCAAGAGAGGTTTATTATTTTGTTAACTCACAGGAAAATTACGTAATAGGTTGGTGGACGTCATACATAAAGGAAAATTTATTCGTATTGAAGGAAAATAAGCTCTATATGCAGACGAGGATGAAAAATAACTATCAGCACAATCGGGAGACTAGAGCTCATGTAAATGTAACTTGGTGGGTTCTTGTTATACACCAGGTGGGTGCATGAGCATCAACATTAAATCCTTATTCATTCAATATCAACAATACGTTTATTTCCTAACTTAGAGGAAAATAAGAATTTTTAAGTGTGTTGTATTGATCCCTGTGAATTGAAAAAGGTTACATACTTGAAAACTGTTGTAAATTCGTACAGTAGGCATATGTGTATTTACTTGAGTGTCGGCATCAGTGATGCCATTTTCAAAACCTTCATATGTACTCCCTTTAGTCGTTATAATATTCAAAAAAGTGTTTGTGGGTGTGTGTTCTGGGTTGAATGTAGTCTAAATAAATGTACTTTCTTTAATATTATGAGACTGAAGGGACTACCTACCTATTATTGTAAGAAGCTTTTGAAAATGGTATCACTGATGCCGAAACTCGTGTTAATCACCATTTGATGACTGTATGATTTGAAACTTTTTCCCATTGATTGTATCAATTCAGGAGGCAAATCATGAACAAATTGAGCCCTGTAAGGCTCTCTCCGGGCTTATTATTTGTTCTACTTATTGAATAAAAAACCATTGAAGCACTGGAATTAAACATCGCATCGTAGTCAAAGCCACAGCCAGGACTGTGTCAAAGCTACACATAGTTATTGTCAACAGCGTAGTTTTAATGAATATAATTGATGAAGCGCTTACCTCCCCGTTGAACATGACGTTCCTCACGCAGCCGTCGAACGACGCCCCGCGGGGGCCCTGGGTCCAGTTGTACTGACCAGGGTGGAACTCCCGCACACTCCAGCCGCCCAGCTGCAGCGGCGCGGCGCCCACGTTCAGCTGCGTGTCGAAGGGAGCCAGGGGGGCGGAGGCGAGGCAGGCTGACCAGGCGGGGTCCAGGGGTGTGGAGGAGCGGTCCACGGAGGAGTCCCGCCCCTTGCAGCGGTCGAGCAGGAGACGGACCTCCTGAGGGGATTAATACCATAGATGTCATTCTTGCCGTGTTATGTTAGACATGCTGGGTTAATGTTCCTATTGTTGTAAACAAAAGAACGGGCTCTCCGTGTCCATGAGACACAGAATAGCGGGTGAATGGATTTCAATTGAAATTTCTCTGGGCCTCATTGACTAACAAGGCTATAGGCTACTTAGATTCTTGAAAATAGTCCCAATGTAGCATTTAACGCTTTGAGAAACAACAAAAATAACCGATGTCTCATTTTATAATAAATTGTGGCGTTTCTGGGTTTTTTTAATATTCGACCGTTTACACTCTAAACGCAGTAGAATAGAACGATTAATATAGTTTAATAACAGCTTAATAACGTTTACTTAATATAGTTTATGTTGATACAAACCAAAAACAAAATTATAATGATACAGTACATTACAGTTTGTTTAGTGCTGATAGTTTTTAAAACACAATGTGAGACATAAACGCTTGAAGAGTTTTTTGATGAGGGTATGAAGTTTTCATTTAAATGATAACACCCATAAATCAACTGTTATATCCGTGTTTATTCTTTTGAATGAAACATAATTTTAATATCTTTCCATCTTGAATTCTTTTAACTGCTATGTAGCTCAGATATTCAAGGAATCTAAGTGGTCTGCATATATGCCAAGCGAAGCATATTATGAAAAAGCCTTTAGATATAAAACAAAGTAAGTTCATTCATGTCCTTGGCGAAAAGTATCTTACGGACATTTCAAGAATAATTATAAAAAATTGCTATCAGGTTTTCAAATAATGAAAGAACAGATTTTATAAGATTGGTTTTGTTTTTTTTTTACATATAACTGAATTTTCTACTCAAGTTTTGAATCATCGGCAAGGGTATGTTATAGAAAAAGATTTCAAATATTTCATAATTTTTATCTTAACTCAAACAATTTATTGGGGAGTTGTTCTTGAAGCATCGTGAATAAAAATTGTGCTACATGTACGACGGTTTAACTGGTGGGTCCGACGTCTGGTGAGAAAGTGGCTTCAAGGACCACTGTGTATTGAATTTCAAAGGAGCCAGTCTATGTTTTTCTTTGTTCGTTGTACGCATCTTGCGGGATACGGGAAACAGGTTTAGATTCACCTATTGTTAATAATTTGTAACAACATTACATTACACAGCAAGTGTGGAGCGTTACCTCGAGGTCCCAGAAGACGTCCAGGCGGTGCCACTCGCCGTCGTCCAGGCGGGAGGCCAACGTCAGGTTGACGGTCCCGGAGCCCAGGTCGAGCAGCAGACTGGGCCTCCCGTCCACCACCTCCAGCGATATGAAGTCTGCACAGATAAGTCGTTGGTTAAAAAAATCTAGTGTGAAGGAATTTGATAGTAGTAAAACTACCTTAAAATGATAGAAGAATAAGAAGGAGACAAGATTTAGAGAAGTAAATAATGTTAAGATACATTATAGTTTAAACGCAACAAAAGCGAAGGTTCAATGTCTATGTCAGGCAATTTACTTAGCCATTTCTGCTCCTTCTTTACTTCCTTAATAGTAAATAGTAAAACAGTACTATTTACCTATATTTAGACTATTTAATTTTTCTATAATTTTTTGTGCCATATGTTATACTTTAAACAAATATAAAAAAATATTATTTTTTATGTATTTTAATGATGAAATGGTGTATTGTTCTGTAAAAATATACATTAGATTGATAAGGAACATGTTACGTATAAAATAATGATTTCATAAATATACTCATCGGAAAGTAATTATTTATTCTTTCCCAGGTTTTAAAACCAATCCATTCAAATTGTAAAAAAGTTACTAAACTTAATAATGAGAAGATTAGTTTCATGAACGGATTTGCCTACAGGCAGACCAAACATTTATAATCGTTCCATTTTATGAAGGACTTAGTTTTATACTTCTCTAATATAATTTTCAATAATGAGAAAAATGACAATGTTTTACTATTACCAACTGAATGGGAGTCGTGAGAGTTTTCAAATAAATATTTAATGTAAGGTGATCTCCTTACCAGCCACAACGTCAGTCCCAGGCCGCGGCGGCCCCAGCGGCCCGTTGTACAGCACCAGACCCTCAGCCTTCGTCGTCGCCAGCTCCAAACTGAGGTGAGACTCGGTACACACTGCCAGGCCGGGGTACCACGCCCAGCCGCCGTGGAACCCGCGGGTGGTACCCTGGCACCGCGGGCCCCGGTGGTGCTCCGGACACTGGCAGCTGTGTCAGACAGAGAGGTTAGTGTGTGACTGGTACACTCTGCCAGGCCGGGGTACCACGCCCAGCCGCCGTGGAACCCCCGGGTGGTTCCCTGGCACCGCGGGCCCCGGTGGTGCTCCGGACACTGGCAGCTGTGACAGACAGAGAGGTTAGTGTGTGACTGGTACACACTGCCAGGCCGGGGTACCACGCCCAGCCGCTGTGGAACCCCCGGGTGGTACCCTGGCACCGCGGGCCCCGGTGGTGCTCCGGACACTGGCGGCTGTGACAGACAGAGAGGTTAGTGTGTGACTGGTACGCACTGCTAGGACGGGGTACCACGCCCAGCCACTGTGGAACCCCCGGGTGGTACCCTGGCACCGCGGGCCCCGGTGGTGCTCCGGACACTGGCAGCTGTGTCAGACAGAGAGGTTAGTGTGTGACTGGTACACACTGCCAGGCCGGGGTACCACGCCCAGCCGCCGTGGAACCCCCGGGTGGTACCCTGGCACCGCGGGCCCCGGTGGTGCTCCGGACACTGGCAGCTGTGACAAACAGAGAGGTTAGTGTGTGACTGGTACGCACTGCCAGGCCGGGGTACCACGCCCAGCCACCGTGGAACCCCCGGGTGGTACCCTGGCGCCGCGGGCCCCGGTGGCGCTCCGCGCGGTGGTAGCTGTGACAGACAGAGAGGTTAGTGTGTGACTGGTACACGCTGCTAGGCCGGGGTACCACGCCCAGCCACCGTGGAACCCCCGGGTGGTACCCTGGCACCGCGGGCCCCGGTGGCGCTCCGCGCGGTGGTAGCTGTGACAGACAGAGAGGTTAGTGTGTGACTGGTACACACTGCCAGGCCGGGGTACCACGCCCAGCCACCGTGGAACCCCCGGGTGGTACCCTGGCACCGCGGGCCCCGGTGGCGCTCCGCGCGGTGGTAGCTGTGACAGACAGAGAGGTTAGTGTGTGACTGGTACACACTGCCAGGCCGGGGTACCACGCCCAGCCGCCGTGGAACCCCCGGGTGGTACCCTGGCACCGCGGGCCCCGGTGGTGCTCCGGACACTGGCAGCTGTGACAGACAGAGAGGTTAGTGTGTGACTGGTACACACTGCCAGGCCGGGGTACCACGCCCAGCCGCCGTGGAACCCGCGGGTGGTACCCTGGCACCGCGGGCCCCGGTGGTGCTCCGCGCGGTGGTTGCTGTTAGATATTTAGAAGGTGAAATGTGTGAAAAAGCATATTTATGGTTAAGACTATATTACAAGACACCATAGCGTATCAAGTACTCCTTACCTAGGACGATGTCTGGTATAAAGACACGTCCCCCCGTTCAGGCACGGCACGCTGCGGCAATCCTCGCTCGTGGCGAAGTCCCTAGCGGCGCACTTGCAGGCCACCGCCACTTCCACGCTGGGCCCCACGATCACCGTGCTGTTGGCGTTGACGACGTGGGGCAGCGGGGAGAGCGAGGGGGTGGAGCTGCAACCCTCCTGGTCCTCGCAGACCGCCTCCGAGCTGCATGAGTCATCTCCCACAGAGACGAGGTGGAGACCGAGGGCGCTCTCTAGCTGAAACGGAACGTCAGATGGAGCAATGAATCTGCTAGCTACTGTCTCTGAGCTGCACGAGTCATATCCCACAGATGCGAGGTGGAAACCGAAGGTGCTCTCTAGCTGAAACGGAACGTCAGATGGAGCAATGAATCTGGTAGCCACTGTCTCTGAGCTGCAGGAGTCACATCCCACAGACGCGAGGTGGAGACCGAAGGTGCTCTCTAGCTGAAACGGAACGTCAGATGGAGCAATGAATCTGCTAGCTACTGTCTCTGAGCTGCAGGAGTCACATCCCACAGACGCGAGGTGGAAACCGAAGGTGCTCTCTAGCTGAAACGGAACGTCAGATGGAGCAATGAATCTGCTAGCTACTGTCTCTGAGCTGCAGGAGTCATATCCCACAGACGCGAGGTGGAAACCGAAGGTGCTCTCTAGCTGAAACGGAACGTCAGATGGAGCAATGAATCTGGTAGCTACTGTCTCTGAGCTGCAGGAGTCACATCCCACAGACGCGAGGTGGAAACCGAAGGTGCTCTCTAGCTGAAACGGAACGTCAGATGGAGCAATGAATCTGCTAGCTACTGTCTCTGAGCTGCAGGAGTCATATCCCACAGTCGCGAGGTGGAGACCGAGGGCGCTCTCTAGCTGAAACGGAACGTCAGATGGAGCAATGAATCTGCTAGCTACTGTCTCTGAGCTGCACGAGTCATATCCCACAGACGCGAATGTGCTCTCTAGCTAAAACGGAACGTCAGATGGAGCAATGAATCTGCTAGTAACAAATGCAACTAAATTTAAGCCTTGTGAAATTGTTAAGAATATTCATTCTCAACGGGGCTTAAAAAAGCTCAGTAGTTTCTGTCATAATGTAAAATATGTAAATCCGGGAAATAGGGGGTGCTCGAATAAATTCTTTAAAGAGAAATGAATTCGTTTGTTTTCGTTATCGTATATGAAATGATTGATGAGTACAAAGCGAATCAATTAACGAATTCTTAGGATCGGAAACGAGAAACTCAATAGTCTTTTATGAAAAAAAACGAATAATACGTGTATTGTGCTTTTATTTCTGTGAACGAATAAAAGATACATTCGGGAAACTGAAGGCTCGATCAAATCCTGAAAAGTGAAATCGATTGGTTTGTTTTTGTTGTCGTATATTTAATGATTGATGTGTACAAAGCGTATCTAGTAACGAGTTTTAGAATTTCTGGGAATGATAAATTGAATAGTTTTCAAGAAAACAATATGCAAGAACTTATGAGTTGTGCTTTTATTTGAATCGGAGACAAAATTGACGGGGGGAAATTTACCTGTATGATCCCTATTCTTATATTAATCCCTGAATTATTTTTCCAGGAAAGAAATCTGAGTATCAAACATAGTAAAAAAGGAACAATGTAGGATGGCCCAATATTTAATTTAAAGTATCGCTTGTAGAAATCTTTAAAAAAGCTTTTTACGTTTGATAAGTTAAACATTAGACATTATAAAGTTCATAGTCACCATGGAATGTATGGTAAAAATGGGATCTAAAACATGAAAATAACTTCTCAACACAGTAGGCTATTCAAAAAGCAGTAAGTTTTCAGAAAGCTAAGCAAGTGATGACAAAATTGAGATGTCCCGCTATATTGGTTGGCCTGCTCTTCCGACGTTGTTCCGACTCATCAGATACAGATTAACGCAGATTCCAACCGCCACTGCACTACAGAGAGCTCAGATTTCAGAACTCAATCCCAGTAAGCTTAGGAGAATAATCTCAACAAGATGAAACTATATTTCTTGATGCAAAAATAACTGTAACAAATCATTAGCCCTCACCAATATTTTTTTGAAGACAATTTTGTCCGAATTTTGTCATTTTAATTTTAGATATTCCTGTTCGTGAAACAAATTATTTTTTACAGTAAACATACTTGTGTATACAGTATTGCATACAGAAAGGGTTTTCATAGCTGTTAACACTTACAATATGCCTGTTCATCAGCAGCAGTCCGTGTAATCTGACGGGCTTGAAGTATGTAGAGTTGTCTTTGACGAAGAACCGAACGGCAGTATTGGATTGACTTCTGCTTTGTACACTGAACACTGTGATGCTGGAAGGTGTTGTCTGTAGGATTTGGGCAGCAGCGTTACGGAACATTTCTATTGGACCCCCACTATTATTAGAGGCCTGGGGGCAGAAGACGAAGCAAGAATTAGCGAAGAAAAGTCAGTTGATGACTACTAAAATACAATTTACGATCAAATATGGTTTTAGTAGTGTCTCATAAAATTATTACTTGTTTCTATTAAGATAAAAAAAAACTGAACAAACAATGAGATTTTTGATTCCATAAAAGGTTACACGATTAAAAATACCCTTTAGTCATATGAGGACTTAAATTAAACAAAATACCCCTATTTTTCCCTATTTTTTTGTATTTGTGTTAAGCTTAAATTAATAAATATACTGTAATCCTGATAAAAGTATATTGTAGTGATGACATAATCAGTACAAATTAAACAGAATGTGTTTCTCTATTTTTTTGTTTTTGTGTTAAGCTTAAATCAATAAATATACTGTAATCCTGATAAAAGTATATTGTAGTGATGACATAATCAGTACAAAAATATTCATATGATTTGGTGACTACGATTGGGAACACCAGATTATGCGAGTGAGTAATTGTGCTGTTGGCGAAATTAATATTTAGTATTTGTTTGGTAGTTGATCGACCGTATGATCGTATGTTCACATAAACAAACGTTTTACACGTAACAGGTCCCGAAAACATGAAACATTTTTACTATTCGACTAAAACATGTAACTTACTCTCACCAGCTGAGTTTAGCAGATGACTGAGTTTACAGTGTTTGCCGTCCGCCGAATTTTTTTCTCTGGATTAATTATAGGTTGGGGTTGGTCCTTGTTATATTGTTACATTGCACAGGAAATGATTGCGAACTCAGCGTTTTGATATCAAAGGAGAAATAGGATCAATATAGGCGATATAGCAGTTGAGTTTAATATCAAAGGATTACATTTTCATCCAATTTCCTGAGTTTACGCGTGTGGACGATAGTCATAAACATTTAACTCTTTGTGAAACTGAGAGAAATTATTCATAGCCTACAGGATGCTAAATATGTTTTTGTCTGGTTCGAATCCAGTCCAATATTTATCACTATTCGTATTTTTATTTTTTCCAGACAATTATTCATTTTTAATTTTTATGTACGCTCTAGACTTTTAGTTTATCAAGGATTTGGAAGTAAACATTTTTCTGAAAAGGTCTAGTTATTGTGTCTTTGTGTAAAATCTAATGATTTAATGATGTTTGTGGTCTAATGACGAATTTCTTTAAATATTTACAATTCTTACCATTTTCCACCATTTGTGTATACATACCATCCTGTATGCATACATACAGCATAAGTGTAAATAATTTTTTTTTGTGTTGTAAGCCTTTTTTTATTTTACTTCCAGTGAACTAAAGAAGTACGACATTTGACAAAAATGTTTTATAGGACTTTTATTAATAAAATAATTTAATTTTGATCTCTTTTCCACCTACGGGAAGGAAAAGGAGAATTTATCGTCTAGGTCTAGGTGTTTATGATAATATTACAGTAGAAACCAAGCCAAAGAGAATAAAAAAATCCATCTAAATAATTTAAACGTTGAAAAATGTCAAGAATATAACATATTAACTTATTGAAACATTTGATTATGATCAAATTTTGAATTTATAATTTAATATATATATATTTTTTATACATATTTATATTTATATATTTAATATAATATATATTATATTAAATATAGATATTCATAAATATATAAATATATATAATTTAATACATATTTATATATAATATATTTTATATAAAATATAGATACTCATAAATATATAACTATATTTATATATTTAATATAATATATATATTAGTCATTCCACTTGACCAAGCTCAATCGTTTCTGGTCACAACAATAATTTAACTACTACTGTGAACTTCAGCCTAATGATGATTGTTACTGAGAAGTCAGCTGTTTACAACACCATTGTTGGCTTTAAATGCATAACATTGTTTGTAATAATTCTGCTGTCACGGTTTTTTATTTAGCTGTAAGTTTCTTATGTTAACAAAATGATTGAGCTTGGTTAAATGGAAAGACTGCATTTTCCTTAATTTGTAGTTTTTAGGTATTATGTGTTTGAAATACGAACGTTAAACGTTGTTCAGACAATTAATTTGACAACATGTTTCGGGTATTATCCCATCTTCATGGTCAGAATATAAATACTTAACCTCATAATATTTGGTAGTAAACATTTAATTCAAAATTCACCTGGTGTACTGTCATGGTTTGGTTATTCTTATTTATTTAATTTTATATTTCTTATTTTCATAAATATCGGGTTGTTGTCATATATACGACATATATACGACAACAACCCGATATTTATGAAAATAAGAAATATAAAATTAAATAAATAAGAACAACCAAACCATGACAGTACACCAGGTGAATTTTGAATTAAATGTTTACTACCAAATATTATGAGGTTAAGTATTTATATTCTGACCATGAAGATGGGATAATACCCGAAACATGTTGTCAAATTAAATAAAAATATTATAAAAAAAGGGTACTTTGTTAATATTATGTTCATTTCAATCATAACTATAGTAGCCCTAGCAAATGAATGTTTTTTAAATGATATATATATATATATACATAGAGATTTAGTTGTCGTGGATTTTCATTTTGGATTATAAATAGTATATTAGGTTACTAGCCCGGTAAGTACCGTTTCATGTGTGAGCTTGATAGTTCCCGAGTACGGTAAATGCAAGTAATTTTCATGCAAGTACGGTCAAACTGGCCGGGCGTGTGACGTGCGATACTTTACATCATACTACTCAGAAAAAAAACATATTTATTTGTTAATCATAACGTATTCCTTGCATAAACTATTACGTTTCCAATTCTTCAAACCTAGCTTATAATAAACAAACTGACATTTTCTACTGCCATCAGTGCAGCCCCTACATTCCTCTGAAGTTATCATTAAACATGCATTAAACGTCGGTTTACTGCAGCCAGCTAATTGTTTTGATTTTTTACTTCATTTATTTCCGTTTCGTAGTGCACGATTAATTTACTGTGCACTGCACGAAAATATACTGTGTAATGATCGGCAAAGAATAACTTCTAGTCAAGAGTAAGGCACAGAAAACAGATGTTTCTGTGTAGTATGATATAAAAATGTTTGAGAAGGCGGCGGACCTGTGTAAAAATTTGTTTAAATTACGTATATTAGTATGTATTTGAATGAAAGATAATTTTGTGAGGTGATAGTATGAGTGGTTTTAAAAGCGAGGTTTGATGTAGCAATCGACTGATTTATTAACGGTCTATGCATTAGACTGAGATATTTCTAGAATTGATTTATCTATTTTAACGCGATAAACACATCTTTGGGGCATATGCATGCATATGTAATTAAATATACTTGTGAGCCGGGATCACAAAAGCGCTCTTACTTAGAAACCATTCCGATTTAATCCCAGATTGAAGTGGCGCCATATAACTTCAATTTATCATTCATCATTAACTTCTATTTATCATTATATTGGTAGGAGTTGACGAATGTACAAGGGTAGAAAGCAAACAGACCGTAGGATCAGGGAAATGGGACGTCTACCCTGCGGGACTACAACATACTGTATAACACCCGCACATACAGCACACGGGTTGTACACGAACATCATGTGCCACGAAGAATCATCAAGCATTGTGTGGTGGCTCCCAGAACACTTGTAGCAAAATGTTTTCGAAATACATGACTTGGAAAAAGTTTCATGAGGCAAGTAGTTGGAACAAGCTTTAATTTTTATAGTGAAATCCTTGCGCCCAACTACAATTAAAGTAAAATTGGTAGAGCGTTGATTTACATGGTTCTCAATGTTACAGTGCAATAGATGAGAACTGGCAGATGAATAAACTTTGCGGAGAGAGAGCTGTGTTTCAATCCATTCAAACCTGTCGGGTGGACTAAACTTGGTTCGTCTCTCATTTAAGCTTCACGGAGCACAACTGAGTTGTTATCGACACGATAAGCAGCTTATAGTGACAGAATTTGATTTTTGGAAAGCTTATAACAAACAAACAAATTCTGGAAAGTCAGAGCTAGAGTAATTCGAAAATTTAGTGTCTTTATCTAGATTGTATGGAAAAAAATTACAAAGAAATAAGCCGCCACAAGCGGTTGCCTTAAGAGCAGTAGTATTCTCAGACTTTGAATCAATATAAAGTCCATATTTGTTGCAAGTTATTGTGTTTAGGGTTGGTTTAAGAAGAATTTTCTTTGCGACGAAAATATAAATTTTTTGGCATTGCGTATTTTTTAATTGATCCCGGATTGAGACATTTTCAATTGTCGAAGGAAGAGGTTTAGCTGATGGCAAGGGCTCTAACTTGAGGTAGAAAAAAGACAGTTCAACGTTTCAATTACCCAAGAGATTCGTTGCAAAATGCTAAATAATTGAACCACAATGATCTTTGCATTGGTTTAAAATATTACTTAAATTCTAAAAAAATAAAAAATAAATAAACCTGATGGCACAGAATGGCCTTTTTAACAAAGAATCAACAAAACAAGATCATACATATTTGACGAAGCGTATGAAGCTTTTACCTCAGCTGAGAATGCATACAAACTACAAAAATGTCCCTCGTGGATATGATAGCTTTTCAGACGAATCAAATCAAGAAGACCTTAGACTTACTAATAAATAAATAAATAAATAAAACCCCACCTTGATAAAGTCGACGTCGCTGACTCCCTTCAGCGTGACAACGCCAGCGTGAGCGACGTCCTCTCCCGCGTGACGTCACCGACGGCGACCGTGACGTTGCACACCACACCGGGGGGCCCAGGGGGTGGCGGGCGTCCCTCACCTACAACAATCAACGTCTCACTCAGTATATTCAAATAAAAAAGGCAGAAAATTAAATCAAAACTAACTTTTTACCTAAACACCAATAGTTAATAATTTATTCAGTTTGGATCGCACCAAAACTGATTTTACCACATAAAAATTGTTTTGGATTACCTTTTCGTCTTCAAGTTTGTTGTTTTTTCTTAAACCAAGTTTCATTAACAATTGCGCCATTTTTAAATATAAGTCTCTACGGACATCAAGGGAAATGTTTAAAATTAAATGGTTTGGTCGGTGAGGTTAACAGTTTGTCGATGGAACACGAAGTCTCACATAAACGTGAATTGATCCTTGGTAAGATTTTTGCATATAAATCGAGTCGGAATTGAGGCTGCATCTTCATCGCAGACGGATGGTTTCTGACTTAATGATGCTCTGCAAGATCACTGATGGCTCCATTCACTGCCCAAAAACTGCTTGAAAAGCTGATCTTCAGAGAATCCCAGACTCGCTCAACAAATCTGTTCACACTCGAACATCACTCCACAAAGTGGGCCCCCTATTCATTTGGGACCCTATCTAGTGTTCAGGGATCTGCAAACCTGACCCTGTTTGAAGAGTTGGACTTCTTCTTCGGCAACGACCAAAAGTTGACAAAAAGTCAAAATACCCCCCGTCGCAGCAGACCTGCGTACTCAGCGAATTTCCATAGGATTTATTTTTTACATGTGAGCTTTCAACTTATTTGAAGGAAAGTATATTGTTTGAATACGTTCAGTAAATAATATATTAAAAACATATATTTAATCATTTATGAGCTTAAAAAATGAGGGAAATTAACAAGTAGACTACATTGGTTTTCATTAGTAATACATACACATTTGTATTTTATATAATTCTTAGTCTTTTAATTTTTAATAACTGTAATCTATATAAATGTCAACAGTCAACAAACATATAATCAATGAATCCAAAACACTAAAAACAAACAAATAACTTAATCTCTTGAAAAAATTGATTCAATCATATGGTCAGTTTTATAATTAAACACCCCTGTTGTAGCAGACCTTCATCTCCAGCCAATTTCAATAAAACATATTATCAATCCTCATCATTGTAAACATACCATATATATTATGCTACATTTTCAGGCAGCTTAGACCAAGACATCCTCCCCTCCAAATGCTCATACTTTCTTTATTAAATTTAAAAATAATTTGTATTTTTTTATATAGTATATATTTTCTGCAAAATCTTGATGAATGAACTCCAACTAATCAAAATAAACACAAATAAATATTCATCACCTGAAAACTTAATCATATGTTCAGAATTGTATTTGTTTTGATATCTTAAATCAGAGTAATCATACTTTTTGGAGGGAAAAATTAAAAATAATATTGGACAACGTATTGTGTTTAGCATATCCAATATCATCCAATATCTAAACAACGGATTGACGTAGAATAATAATTCAAAATGGTAAAATTGTTTGTTTTTATTAAGCTGATTTCAATTTTAACAATTAAATTTAAAAATAATAAGTAAAAATGTGTTAAATCTTGAAAATAAATTTTATTTCGCCAAAATAACCTTCTTAGAGTAAACCAATCTTGCTGGTTTTCGAACTCGAAGTCATGAATGACGCTTTACACATTTGTTCCAAATTTTATCAAGATCGGACCATTTTTACAAAATTTATCGCGCCTACGGACAGGTATATATATATGAAAATTATATATATATATATGATATATATATATATATATGATATATATATGAAAATGAACGAACGGTGTTTTTGGGGTTTAGGGACCTCAAAATGAAAAAAATAACATGGTCCTGGGCTCACCGTGCCGCCTACGGTAATAGCTACTTCCCTATAGGGGAAATTCGCTAAAACAATTAACGTTAATATTATGATGATTGGACGACCAATATAATATTCAAAAACTCGTAATTTTTCTAATAAAAACATGCTAATTTCGGACAGTAAGTACTCAAAATCATGTTTTATTCAGAAACTTTAAATAATTCTTTATTATT
>JAQJVK010000436.1:0-45743 GCA_035578135.1 Flexamia atlantica
CTTTAAGTTGTTAACTACGTTGGAAAGGACCACGTGCTTTTAATGATCGCTAGTTAAAGATGAATTTCCATTTCATTTTAATTAAGTCTCTACCAGTGGTATCCAGACGTTATTGGTTTCTATAGACCATCATCGCCACATGTGAGGATGAGTTCCGATAGATTCTTGTCCTCTCTCTTTGTATTAAAAGTGATCACTGACGTGAAACCATTTTTTTTTCACCAACAACATAATTTGCTAATACTATTGCGTATGTGGCTTTTTGTTTAGCATTCAATCTTGTAATAGTTTTTTTTTATTTTTTACTAATAAAAGTAATAGAAGAGTCATATTTGTCCGGATAAAATTCTATGGGGTCTTGAACTCGGGAAAGTCCTTAAAATTGCTCGCAAATGGTTTCAAACCGTTACTGTCCCATCCAAATTATTAACTATCCTTTATTAAATATCCATTATTTTTATTGTAAAATCAAATGGATGCGAGTTATAAAAATACATATTGAGAACGAAAAATGTACTAAATATACAAAGTGGAAAAGGGAATTGTATCCTTTTATGTCGCGGGCTCTCAATAAATTGCTTTTGAACACACCATGCAAGAGTTGGGAATTGTGCAGTTTTAAAACCCTTCACACAAGAGCTTTTTGTTGATACTTGAAAAATAAGTAATCGACGTTTGGCTTCAACGCAGTTCTATTTATGAAGTGTTTTAATTTCAAATATTATACCTGCTTAGTATGCTTTAGCATACTAAGCAGGTGTTAGTATGCTATAATATTTGTATAAAGGAACACAGTTTCAAGTACACATACAATTTACTCTTGTAGTATAATTGTATTGAAATTTAATACACATATTTAATTATGTAATGCTTATTTTAAATGGCATTACAAATTTTGTTTAAATAACTTGAAAAACAAGCGAATGAAGAACTAACAATTAAAAATTAATACGCATAGATAAAGATTAGTATAACTAATTGTTTATCCATAAATGACGTCGTTAAAAGTCCAATTAGTAAATTGGACTTTTAACGACGTCAGAAATCCACATGATCAACCAAGGAAATCTAAATATGTTGAAGATTGATTTAAATAAAATGGGAATTTAATTTTTAGATTAGACTTGACAAAATCAATTATTATTAGTAATAGGTTAAGCTACTGTTAATTGATTTTAGGAAGCATGTATTACATTCTAATACTAGCCTACATACTTAAAGGTGATAATTTATAGTTTACAATATACTATCGTTGGTATGGTTGGCTTGTTGAAGAACCAAAAAATGATAGCAATATTTACCTCTTTTAACTAAAAAAACCTAAACTGTAGCCGTATTTTTTCTTTCTTTTTAGCTCCCTGATTTTGTTAACCGCAAAAAATCCCAACGTTTGTGTTAGTCATTGGGCATATTTAACAGTAAATATCTTTATCTATACATATTATGTAAATTGAATTCATATAACCTTTATGAACTGATTGAAATAATTGTATTTGCTTTTAACTTTTGCGTCATCCATAAAATAGTTTTAAATAATCATAAACTTGCAAAAATCAAAAATTAAGTTTTTAGTAGTATTACCGGCATTGGATAACGTTACAACATATTCAACAAAGCATGCAGCGAGCACCGTTAACCGTGTTGGACCCGGTCTAATGAGCCAGACAATCACCCCCTGCACAATCAGCTTATCGTAGATCTAACGTAGCTTCACAGGATCGCCAACAACCAAACCACATGCGTTTATCGTTCAGTGTTTGTGATGCCACAACTCCGCTGACAGCTGGTATTGGGACTGCCACTCATTCTATCGCATAGTCGTTATGTGCGTCATTAATGTTTCACCCAATGTTGTTCAACGTTGAGTTACTCTTCACTAAAGTGGAAAACTGTTTTGTAAATGAATAAATTGTAGTGCCCGGTTGAGGACATACTTAGAGTTAAAAAAAAAAAACATTACACTGGTATGAGTGATTGTTTTCGAAGTGCTTTTGTATAACGATGTTTACTTTTAATTACAAACTTTGACGGGTAATTTAAAGATAAAGGTTAAAAAAACAACATAATGCTTACGCAAAATGCGCCTGCACTACATGTAATATTTTACAAAATATAGTTCTTTTAAAACTTGTATTGGCACTTCTTTAGGCTATAAGTTATTTAAATTTTAAATATTTATCTGTAGTCACTTACATTTTAGGATCAAGAATCGTAATTAGTAAGATCAGATATTATTTGAGTCTGTTACACCCACCTGCATCCTGCACCAACGATATAAACGTACTTCAATTCATTTTTTTAAACCCTATTATAGGTAAATAAATGTTATGTTCCCTATTTCTCTTTGGGGTTTTGAAACCTCAAAACCTAAGTTTATACGTGTTCAAGGGGAATTCCTAGAAGTTTATTCTCTTAGGAAGCTCTGCTTGGCTTTTGTGTTTCAGCGTCTTTGCAGAATTCTGTCTGAGGCGTAGAAAGATTCGCATATCAAAGACTAACTACATCATTCTCCTTAACCATCTCATCCAATCGATTTTCAGGTTTGACCTTGAACCAATGAACCACCGGAGATAGAAAAATTATTTTCATTGCATTTAAAGTACGGAATGTTTGTCCTTATTTACAAGAGGAAAGTTGAACTACACTTTCTAATTGATATGTAATTCTATAGATGGTGGAAAGTAAGTTAACAATTCTACAGCACGAAAATGTAATGAAATTAATTTGGACAACCTTATTCCAACAAAGTTCAAATATCATAGATATCAGCAACTTTATTTTGTGTTTACTTGGGAGATTAATAATAGAATGGAATGAAAAATATAAACAAAGTCCGTACCATCCGAAGTTCTCGGTATCCGAAACAGCCTCGTTCCAAACGATCTCGGATAATCGGGAGTGTGTTGTATAAAAGTTTATGAATTAGTTTGTTCCCTTATGTTTTACTCCATCACGCCTGTCTACTGGTCCAATTTATCTGGTAATATCTGGTAAATGGATAGCTCACATACTTGCGTAATACACTTATACACTCCACCCCCGCGGTTTTAAAAGTTTCGATTTTAACCTTATACGAAAAGGTAAATAAGCAAACTTGATCAAAATAATGAAATATTGGCAATTCAAGATCATATATGGCAGTTGCGAGAATAGCTGTAACAGATTATTTTATTTTAGAAGCTCAAATTATCAATTAAAATGACTGCATCTAATGCTACATACAATTAACCATGTGTTATATTATATCGATCAGTTGTTACTTGTTATATCAAGTAACAGCAGACTATATGTCGTTGTAACAATCATGTAACGAGACAAAAACGTTCGTTATCAATAGATTAGTAATTCGAATTGCGATACTTAATGTTGTGGGCTTTCAATAAATTACTCTTGTCACCATTCAAAAGTTGAGATTTTGCAGTTTTAAAAACTACTCGCAACAGATGTTGTCATCCTCAAAACTCATTGTATTGTGAGATTCGTTAAAGCGAACACATTTCATAATGGCGTATTTTTAAATAACCTTTGGCATTCATTATTATTAATCTCCACGCACTTCTTTGGAACATAGAACTCGTACATTATTAAATACAATTAACATTGAAATACTTCTATTAATTTCTAAGCATTCATCGCCGTCTTTAAGACTTCATAAGGAAATTAATATTTTACTAATATTTTTAAAGTTAAATTTTGTGATTGTACGAAAACAATTCTATCCAATAAAATATTTACAGATTATTCTACTTTGAACTGTCTGTGGGTGTTTTTCGCGGCTGTCTTCAAGATTTTTTAAGTTTTATTTTTAGCATCTTTGATGCTTCTTAATGTAACTGTGCTCTTATAGGGTAAAAAAACTGACATAGGCCTATTATCACATCATAAGTAAACTAACACATAATGAGTAAATTTTCAGTAAGAAAATAAATAATAAATCAAAACTGAGTAAAATTTAGGAATTTGGATATAGAAATTTGAATTTGCCCACCTTTTCTAAAACGGCGCAGCTGTTAAATATTAAATAATACTATGTTGTATTTGGGTAGTACACTAATATTCGTCCAAATATTTCTTTTAAAAGTATACATATTTCCATTGTTACTAAAAAAAAGGAAAAGTCACCCATCTTCTGTGAACCTCTGTGATTTTGAGGCATCAGTGGTCGTTGGGCGTCCTGTAAGGTCGAAAGCATTTTCCCTAAACTGTTCAAAAGTTCAGAAGGAGTGGGAGGGGTTATTTATCCTCCTCTTCATGCAAAACAAATGTGGGCAGAGAACAATCTTAACGCAATGGGTCTTAATAACCGGAAACCACAGCTATTTAGTTATATTTATAAGTTCCAATAACAATAGCGTAGATTTCTAAATTTTCATTTTTTCCACGATCAATCTAGTGACCGCAATTAATTACGAGACGATCACATTGACTTAACAGCCAGTACTAGGAATGATTAAAACGGTCATGTTTGTAGAAAAAAGGGGAATCATTATTCCCACATTTTTCTTCATTGATATACCAAAAAACGCTCCAAGCACATAGGTGAGAGATACAGGAAGGAAAGTACCTAGAAGCCCGGATTTCGATCCTTGAGCTTGGGTTATGGAGGGTTAGGTTATAAGGCGTTATAGAACCCAATCTGTAGCTCTCCTATAATTCGGAGTTTACATTGTCATTGCTTCAACTGCAAGGGAAATTGCAGTTTTTTATATAGGAATAGGCACTAAATAAAAATAATCTAACTTATTGTTATATCTTTCTAGTACTGTATTCAGACAAATTACATATAGGATAAAATAATATTATAGAATGGCAAAAGGTGTTAAATATTTCAAGGTAAAATTATATTTTGAAAGAACTTCTCCAAAAATACTCTCGACATATAGAAAACAAAGAACATCCTTTCGTAGACGACTGGGATATGTTATGCAAATGAAGGGATCTGTTACGCTTACATGATAAATATGGGGGATCTCATGTTGACAGTTCTATTGCAGAAAATATTAACTGTATAAAAAAGGTTCATGTTTCACTTGTATATTATTATCTACTTTGAGATGCATTCAAAATTTGAAAATTTCACCTCGAATAATTTAAGTGCAGTAAAAATAAACTTTAATGATATATATGTTTGATCTCTAATTGAATCACATGAATTAATTTTGATAAACTTTCTAAATCACCTTTGTTTAAAAGCTTGTCTGAAATTACTTTTACTTTCAAATACACTTAACATAATATATACCGTCGTTTGAGCGTAGCAAACAGCTGATTGTTTCACATGATGAGAACAACAGCAATGCCAACTGTCAGTGAAGTTATGCAACTCACGCGTTTGGACATAATCCTATGAAGCTACGTTAGGATCTGTTAAACTCATTGCATCCAGGAGGTAATGATAACTGGCTAATTTTCCAACACGGCGCGGCGTGGCACACTAAGCGTTTGATACATCATGTTTCCTTATTTATGGTATTGCTAATCATGCATCTGAAAAAACTTTTTTTGTGTTATAACATAACAATCATTATTTAAGTGTTTTTCGTAACAATTGAATACCGGATTGAAATAAAATAACATTTTTAAACTTTTAGGAATTAATTAAAATTTTGATCAAACATACATTTTAACATCTACATACATGTTGATTTCATGTATAGCACATTGTTGAGGAAAAGGACGATTTCATACTTGGCACTATCATTGCACAAGATGAGGAGGTATAAACTTTGATTAGGTGAAGAAAGGTCGTTAGAAGAAATCAACTGAATCCCGGGTTTCTCGTAAAAGAATGTAATCATGCCCCACGATATAAGAGCTGTACAAATAAAAAATACATGATGAAACAGCAATATCAACATACAAGCGTTATTGCTGTATCACTAAAAAATTCACTGTTTATTTGTTATCATGTATTGTTATTATTCAGATAGTATTTATTCTTACGAATTCCGTTTAATCTACAAATACTTGTCTCTCTGCTTTAAAAATCAGACTGGTTACAATGATATATAATTAAGGTTGAGTTTATTTTGGAAATTAAATAGCTCAATGAGGCAACTATTGACACACCAAATGAAGAAAAAATACATAAAAAACCCCGAAGGATCGACCCTGGAAACTACGTATTAAACAGAAAAGAAGTAACCTAATTTGCTTTCATCAATACTTTTTCATAATTCATAAAAATGTAATAGATGAATGTTTAGAGAGTATACAGATAATTAACATCATAATTATGAATTGTTTCATACAGTTTAGTAATAAAACAGTTTATTAATAAAAAACATACTTGATCATATGTGAATAATTCAAAAGCCTCAAGATTTAAAAACATAGATAATGTGTACATGGGACATGTAATCTGGTTCAGATTTGCACCATTGTATCATCAATAACGAGCCCTACAGTATAAATAGTCACTTGCTAATCTTTTTAATGGGGCAACTCATATCCTAAATTTAGATTTTGTGGATTTGTAGGTGATACGGAAATTTAATCGAAGGATATTCTTTGTGCCGTAGGACCTGTGAGAGTTAAAACAGTTATCATGTAGATTGGAAACTATTTACATTGTCTTAACATGTCAAGTGGGTACTCTTCAATACAAACCTTATGGCAATTTTCAAACGGCTATAAATTTGGTTAGGGGGCACAATATTGACCTTGGATCAGCTGTATTTTTTTATGAGTGACACTCAGTTAAAAATTGTGGCAACCCCCCCTCCTCACCAAATCGCATTGGTGCACAGGTGCATATTGTGCACAGAAAATAGGAGTGTTTTATGGTCAGAACTCGTGCGCCATATCATATTCTTAGCCAATATTATTAAGTTAAAAAGGTATTAAACTGTCCGAATCTTTTAGGCCACACAGTTGAACTGTTATCAAATGTTTACTATAAGAACGTATTTCATTAATTTGTTAAAATCAATTATATATGCATCAAATAAATTCCTTTAAGCTACCTAAAATTGTTTATGAATCAACAGAAAGAAAAATCAGGGCTTCACTTTAGTCTTCCTAAAACATATTTTTATGTGAATAAAAATATCTTGCATGACATTAACTACTTCGTCTAAGTTACGATAAAATCTCGTGTTGTACTTAGTAAGGGGAATAGAAAATCAGCACTTATACGTGCTGATTTTATATATTATAATTTTTTCAGAGATATGGTTATTTTACATTCAGTTACGTTTGTAGTTAACTGATAATTGTCTGATAAGTATATCAGACTAGGAAAGAAAATTAGCGGGTATGGTTACGGCTGATAAAATATGAGTAAAATAATTCGAGTTACTGAACAAGGCTTGGTACTTCAGGTGCTAAACATTAAAAAGTAGTGTTTTGCAGTGTAAAATTTCGTCGTTTTACTAACTTAACAAGCAAACGTGCCGTGCCGCACTTTGTTAGTTGTATGCAAGCTAATGAGCAGTCAACCCCCGGCGCGGTGGTTGGGCACAATGGGTTTATCAGAGATCCAACGTTCTACCAGAGGCTCGCGCAAACGATTCAACCACAGTCGTTTTATCAACGAATGCTTGTCTAACCATAGCTATACGATTATCTGGTGCTACGGTTGTCAAAGAGTTTTGGCACTTTAAAAATAAATATAATTTTAATCGTATAAAACAATAATTTTTATCTTTAGTAAAATGTTAAAAACAGTAAAACAAGTACAACAAGTGAAACAGTAAACAATTAAAAAATAACATTAATGATTAAAAAGTTTAAAAGTGTTACATTGTTTTCATACAAAAAATTTATAGTCCAAATATTTTATTGTTAATGATTCCTTCACGATTTTAAGCTTTAAAACAAACTTAACATCAAACTATTAAAAAAATTTACAAATCACTTATAAAAACCAAATGTACGAAAAAACGTTTTGTAAGGTCCTCCGTTTGAGAATATCAGGAAATATTCCCTATTTCGTATTAGTTGACGTTTTCCCCCAAACAAAAATGTCATCATAAAACCCTTAAATCTCTGGAGTGAAACAGAAAACATTCCTTCATATGCATAACAAATCCGTGTCATTTCCAGAATAGAGTTCTTTGTTTCCATCATGTTGAATAAAGCCTTAAATTAAGTTACATAAGAGATGCCATGTGATTCCATCTCTTGCCAAACAAAAAAATAAATTGTTTAACTATTTGACATTTTATTGTTCCGTTAGTATAAATAAAGAGAATTTTAACTTTAACCGTTACTCTGAATTTTTTTGAATTTTGGTTATATTTTTAGAAATGATTGTTGCTATGAAAAATATGAATCTTTTTTCAAATTTCTTTTGGTAGACAAAGCAACATATCAAGAGGATTTTAATTGGATTTAAATAAATAAATAAAATGCTGGCATGTTTGGATAAAGGGTCATTTAAAAATTTCCAATATTTTATTCAAATGTGGAAGTATGGTGCGTTAGAAAATTATTCTATATTTTCATTTTTTAAACTATCAATTTTCTAGTTAAAATATGAAACATGTGAAATTTATTACGAAAAACATAAAAATATGCAGGGTGTCCAGAAATTATGGTAAAATATTTTAGTATGTGACTGTAGAGGTAAAATTAGAAAATAAGTTTATATAAACATAGGTCCCGAATTGCTTCGCAATATACAATATCAACTGTAGCGAATGCGAATTTTGCATCGGGCAGTCTTAATTATTAATTGTTTCAAGAGAGTCAAGAAGCACACATCGACTTGAAAAAGCAATAAACCAGAAAGATGAAATATCGCAAAACACCTTTTATAAAATGTCTACTCAATTACTAAAAAAAGAAGAAGAATCGCTCAATATCCTCAGGAATTGCAAGAAATGGAATACGCACGAGAATAATTGTAAATTTTTAAGAAAGAGACAACTTAATTAACGAACAAGTCAACTTCGACTCCAGCAGAAAATACAAAAACCTGTTTCCAGGAGAACTTCTGGCGACCAGTAGGATGTAAGGAAGGTAGGACCATCTTGATATTACGAGTCTCTCATTGAACCTGATGATGATTGGTGTGACCAATCGAAATCGATCGCCATTTTACATATTTCATTTATATCTACCGTCTTGTATGTGAGTGCGGAATAAGTGCAACTATTTAAGCATTGTAAGATGTTTTTTTTATTTTACTACAATCATTAAATCTGATGCCAATTATCTCCGCAAATTATATAAATAACTGCAATGAGTCATGGTCTCGTTGGTCAAAGTTCAAAATTCAATCATCCCGACCTTCGATTTGTCTTCAACCTGGTGTTAGAGAAAATAAATAATTTGGTTAGTTTTTAAACAATGGTATCACTTCCAAATAAAACATGAGATAACATGATACGCAATATTGTCGAAATGACCCTTGACCTGTTATCTTACTACAAATAAACCCAGTCAGTTGGTAGCTACAATACAACTGCGTATTCTAGACGTATTAAATAATTTTGCTCTATACTCATATATGTTTCTTATTTGACTCGCCCGTGGACCTAAAGCTTGATCAAGGATATTTTCAAACTCTCTAGAGATATTTTGTGGATTTTTTCATTGCATTAAGAAAAACTTATTTTTTGTATCACCATGGATCTCTGGTGCCTCGTTTTTCGACAGTCCGAATGCATACCTTTTTCAGACAGTAATTTATTACTTTTAAACGATACTGGGTATGAACTTCAAGCCTGGTACATTAGTAGACGTATATGCTAAACAATACACGTAACAAGATCTTTTTTGGTATGGAGTTTCCAGTTTATTTGTACCATTTCCAAATAGATGATATTTTCGTTTTTCAACGTTTATTATGTGAAAACCCATTAAAATCATGAAATCGATGTAAGTTAAAAAAATGAATGAAATTGAATTTACTCTAGAGTAATTTTTAGTTTTATCAGGGTTTAACCACAAATGGCTGAGAAATTGCAATTTCCTTATAAGGTACAACCTTAGAATTACCTTTAATAATCAACGATACAAATATGAATTTTGGTTTATTTTCATCTAAATGTATGTATTAACTACATAATAAAAACGATTTTAGTTATTATTATAAAACCGTCATAAATTTGTGTAAAAATAAAATACACTACGCATATTATTGAAAACTTTTAAATGTTCCTTGACCGTATGTATAATTATTGATATAATATTAAGCTTAGAAAAGTAAAAATGGCTTTTATTTTTATGTATAGTATGATGTATTTTATTCTTCATACAATCATAAAATCTTCTTTGGATCTAATAATGTATTGGGCACAGGGTATAGGGTTGATATCTAAAGTCGTTTGAAAGTAATGAATTTATATGTAAAAAATATATACTGAAAATCGTAATATTGGAGCCCAATAATAATATGACAAAATATGATTGTCTTGATCCAAGGAGGGAATCGACTAAATGTCTCCAAAGAGCCTAGAATCACCCTGTGCAATGCGGCTGCCATGGGGAGTTATATTTCAGATATTAATGCAAGAGTAATCAAAGCAAATATCTGATCCTTACCTGAAGAGTAATTACGATAAAATGTTAGCATCGCATCTTTACAAAGCAATTCCTATAAATTTCATTAGAACCAACAAAATTAAAAATAAGGTTTTTCTGTAGTAAAAAAAACAACAAAACCGATCCGATTTGTTCCAACTGATTTACAATTTGTTTTTTTAACATCATAATTGTTTTGTAGTATTGTTTCTCCTTCCTAGGGGACATCGGTATTATTTTCACTTGATGACCCAGACCTAATATATACAGGGTGTATATAAAGTTCCGCACGGTCTTAATATTTTCTAAACGACAACAGATAAATCAATAAGATTTGGTACATCAACACCACACCTAAAAATCTACTTTTTTAAGAAACTATCAATTTTCTGTCATATCATGGGGACGTCCCGCAAGGAGTCAGAGGGAAATCTTAAATAGGAGCATAGGTCAATATGCACATCATTTTAAAGGGCTTAGCTAGCAGAGTTTAATGCCGCAAACCGCATTCAAAAAGGTCAATCCAGTACAAAATGGCGACTGTTCGAAGGTTTTACTTTGTTACATTTTACTAGTGCAGTAGCCACAATCCCATTAAAGCAAAACTGCAACTAAATTAATACTGCAGCTAAATACTACATTATGCGTGTCTATAGAGAAGGTAATTATGACGTTAGTTATCTTAAAGGGTTACAAATTTGGTCCAATAACACATTGGTAACGGGGAAAACCTGGTAAACTTTTTAACAGCCGCCATTTTGTACTGGATCAACCTTTTTGCGGCATTAAACTTTGCTAGCTAAGCCCTTTAAAATTATGTGCATATTGACCTATGCTCCTATTTAAGATTTCCTTCTGACTCCTTGCGGAACGTCCCCATGATAAGAAAATTGACAGTTCCTTAAAAAAGTAGATTTTTAGGTGTGGTGTTGATGTACAAAATCTTATTGATTGATCTGTTGTCGTTTAGAAAATATTAAGCCCGTGCGAGACTTTATATACACCTTGTATAAGGTCTACGTTAGGTTTTTGGGAACGAGAACAGAAATTAGCACGCTATCTAGATTAAAAGATTCAGTGTAGGCTACCTAAAGTCGGATCTTAAAACTATTCTGTGTACTTTAAACCAAACTTGTAGAGTTAAAAACAAAATGCATATGTATAAAAAAATTAGAAAAATAATAAGTTTTAACAAATAAATAAATACAATAAATTTACGTTTAGCCAAATAATGATGAATAGTTGTTGATTACAGTGAATAAAGTTATACCCTTATTCTCTTTGATCACGGTAATGACTAGTTCACTTCGTTGTACTCGGTTCAGAATCGAGATTACATTGCGGAAGATTAAGTTGCAGAGCTGAAGTCGTATATAAATCAACGATTCCGCCCAGCCATTGGCTGCTTCCAGTGCCGTAGTTGCAGCAGCTGGGTTCGCTCATTAGAGTGAATATGTGGTTGCTGCTAAATGAACTGTGTTTCACTTCTCTGTTTCCTCGTAAAGGGATTTATTCTTTGAAATATTTATATCAGAATTGTAATTCTATACTTAAAAAAAAAAAAATCTGGCAGCTACCAAGCTCCCACTTTGTAGTTTGTTATTTTGTTTGCCTCTCGATTAATCCAAATTCACGCAGCATTTAATCAGAATTAATTAGGTTTTATTTGTATAGTGTTAGTACAGAAAACAATAGACTTTAAAAAAACGTTTAACAACATTATAACCCAAGAAATAATGTATTGATAGGACTATATTCATGCCATATCGAGTAGTTTATCATAATGCAGTGGTTAACCCTGTGATTTAGATTAAGTTAAAATTATAAATTCAAGGTTAAGCAACTTCCAAGTTCCATTGACTCGTTAACTTTGTCATTTTAATTAGACTGATAGCTGTTAATCTCCGTTCCAGATATCAGCATACCTTTATCTTGTTTTAATAATTTTTAACTTAATCTCTCCTTTGACTAAGGTTTGTTTGATGCTTGCCTGTTTACGTGAATTTTCCAAAACTGCCTATAAGTTTCCAAAAAAGCTGGAAATCGCTATTTTAACGTTTTGAATGCGTTATGTGCAGGTAATTTGCTAGAAAAGCTAATAAAGTAAAAATTAACGTTTTAAAAGAAGTTATCTTAATTGTTTTTACAAACATGCTACCAATTCTGAGCAATTAACGATTCTTTATGTACCAATTTTTTATGCTAACAATAGTCAATTCAATTATATCCAAGAACGAAAGCCTAATTGATGTCTACTTTTGTCCTTCTGCTTGCCTCGTATAAGTATCAGGTTAAATAAATTACCTAATGTTACTTCAGAAATGAAAAAGTAATGTCAGCGTTATGTATTTAAGTTAGGTCGGTTAAACGAGGGAGTAAGTAATAACTTTACCGTGGATCATTGAATGAAGTTCAAACTTCTTTATAGGTAGGCCCACCCCATTTCAAAGTTTTAACTCTCGTGCAAAAAGTTAAGCAAATTAAAAAAATGTGAAAATAAGGTTTACGTTGTCAGGAAAACTTTTGAAATTATCTAGGGTACTTGGTAGAATGTCATAATTAGGCTTAAAATTCGATTTAGTAAAAGACCGGAAACTAACTAAAAGTATATACATAAAAAACTCTTTACAATCCTAAACTGATATAAGTGCGTATATTATAAAAAATTGGCACATTTATTAATTTAAGAAATTACAGATTATTATCTTTGTAAAGGAAGTTTATTATTTATTAACAGTTTCGTTTTCAATACAGTTGCAATAGGTACTTCATCTGATTTTACCAAATGTACCTTGTTTTTACTTTCCATAGTTTTATTGACAAAGTTAGCAACTACAATACACAAAATTATGCATTTTCCCCCTGTATCATTACTGTTCTCTAACCAGGTTGCATTTCTACCTGTGTACGTTCTTCTTTGCATCCAAGCAACCTCTTGGTACACTCTTTTATTAAGTAATTTGATGGACCTATAAACAATAATAAGCGTATCTACTTTCATTAACAACTTACTGAAATTCAGCTGGATATGAAAAATAAATAGGAAATTCTCATATTGTGCTGCTCTCTTATGGAAAACGTGGAATGGTAACAGTTACGAAAAGACATTACCAAAGTGTCGCCGTGGTTAAGTCAACAGAAGACTCTTTGTACTATTGTCTAGGGTCTTTAAGGGGTGGTTTGGAAATAAAATGAAAAATCGCAAGCCATACAGTGTATTATGCATTTTTTCACAAAAACATATTCATAAAAAACCATATTAAATATATTCTTTTAAATTTGAATTAACAAGTTTTTACATCATATAATTTAAGTAAACGTTTTTCCGATACAATGTTTTTCCCATAAACGTTATACAACAAATCATTCACTCTGCGATTCGTTCATCAGGTCCTTTTATAGTAAAACGTAAAAGTATCCGATATAAGATCAGTTTTTGCAACATAATCATAACTGTTTTCAGAAAGCATGACTTCCATTTCTCTAACAAAATCTAAAATACAATTTATTCTCATAAATATAAAATTTAATATTCTGCAATTACAATGAGTTACCTGCAAATGCCGTTGTTATCAGCAAAATTATCCATTGAAACAGTGAACTGATAACTTCCATTTTTCGCCAAGGTCCCATTTGCATGTCACATACTAACCCCCAGAGCACGTCGTCACGTTACCAAACGTCAGCAACGTTGTCGCGGGCTAGCGTGTCTGTGTGTGAGCGTGTGAAAATGTTACGCTAAATGGCGTCGCGGCGGTGACGACAACGGACGCGTGGCAACTGAGAGCGGCGTCGCCGTCGTCCATCGCGAGCAGTACCGCCCAACCTCCCCCTCCCCCCCTCCCACCATAGAACATCACCTCATAGCGTTTAACACCCACCCTCATCACTTACATGCCGGAAATGGTCATTATGATTAGTAAACGTCATGTCGGAGTGAGCTACTCGGGTACGGGAGTATCAATTGGGCCGAGCACGGCATATAAAGACGAAATGAGGATTTGTAGATGTATTCTGTCACAGTATGGATTACACACTACGCCACACTCACACACTATAAAGGGAAATTTAACATGGTAAGAAGTGGTATATGTTTATAGGATTGGGTTTGCCATCCACAACGGACTTTTGTGTCCGTAGCATTTATTATATGGAGTATACCTGTGTTTATTTATCACTTGGATGGACCTGTGACATCATTTTCCAGACACCATAAGCTGCCAAATAAAGTTATCTCTCTTCAAAATCCTCTTTTGGATTGTTAAAAATCAAGTGCCGTCCATTGAAGAAGGAAATTTTGTCTGTTCTCAATCATCTTTCGAATAGTTTAGAAGTCAGTGGCTGACCATTGACGGAAATTACCTTTCAAATGCTTTCTGGCAGGTTCAGTAAAGGAAGTGATATGATTCCTCAGAGAATCCTTATTAGTTTTTGATAACTTTCAGTCATTTTAGGACACTATTGGTTAGAAAAAAACAAAGTTTATGTTTTAAGGGAGAACATAATTGAGGAAGTGGCTAATTTTGGGTAATTTTGTTTCTCTTGAAAGAAGATGCCAAGCATGGACAACTCTACCCAGCTCTGAAATGAGACTTTTGTGGCGAAAAATTAACAATACTTTTCATCGTGATGCCAAGAACTTAATAGGAAATTTTTGTTCAATCGCCTTGAATTTTTAACGGCAAAGCCGTTTGGACATTCGGTTCACTTCTTCAAATCAAATCAAATTTTTTTATTGTTAAAAACACAATAATGTGATTACTCACTGAATTGAAGTAAAAGCACCCTTTGGTGTCAAAACAATTTTTTTGTGGTACCGCTTTCGAGTCAGTGACGACTCATCTTCAGCCACTCCCTACGGGCATGCCAATCATTGTAAGTCATAAAGCAATAATTTACAATAATTAAAAAATCTGTTCACAATAACTTTGAGTTAACAATCATTGTATAATGTTCACTTAACTATTTTACAACAGTTTTTTAATAGTGAGAGAATTTTAAAACAAAACAATTTAATAACAGTTTACAAATCATTTACAACAGTTGTACAATCATTACCAAAATTATTATCATTCTTAAAATTCTATCAGTTGAAAAATAATTAAAAAACAATTTTATAACAATTTGTGAGATGATTTAAAATTTCAGCTTTTCATTAACAAAACAACAGTTTAAAAATTATTTCCTACGTTAAAACGGCCTGATTGTCAACTCCACCACTAGGCAGCGCTGGCGTAGCTTACAGCTTGCATCTGTCCTGTCGCCGCCATTCGCCATTTTAAGTGTTTGTCTCTGTCCTCTGTGTTTCTTTTTCAGTGAATAAATTGTTTTAGTTCTCTCTATTGTGGTTTCAAATTAAGGTAAGTCCGTTATTGAAATACAATTATTTACTCTAGTTAGATTTCGTGGCTCTTCGCGATATGTGCATAAATTATTTCCATCGTGTTTATAGGAGGTAGGTGTATATAACCTAAAGTATTAACCCAGCCTTTCTTTGAATTCAGCAGGGCTAACGGCTTGGAAACCTATATTTACATTTTATGTATATTTAACTTAAGACAGATCTAGTTTCTTGATGTGTCATTGACAATAAATTATTTGGTTATTCAAAACTAATTGGTATGGTATCTAGGCCTATGTTCTAATGACAGTTTTTGGATGACTGATGTTTTGAGTGTTTCATATTTGATCCTCTGCCTTTAAAAAACATGTTCTGTTTAGCGGTTAGGTATATTTCCTACTTATTTCGGGTACGTTAATCATCTTCTCAGTATGATTTTACATGAAGTTTGCTTTCCTATAAGCTTTCGTAGAGAGCAGGCCTATTGAAATAATCTATAAATGCGATGGGGTTGCCCAATAGGCTATTGAGTGCTGCTTGACAGACTGTAGTGTATATCTAAGTTTGACTATCGGTATATGGTATGATAATGTGGATGTTAATAATAATCCACCGAAAGATGTTTTCGGTGGATTTGGTAAGAAACTGGTCATTGTTTGTCAAGATGTGGTGGATTTGCCTATTAAGGACCAAGGCAACCAGTTATTCACCGGTGACTGTGGCTGAACGGTTTTCTTAGAAACCAGGATCTGATCGTCTGCTAATCAGTAAGAACGAATGGCAGAAAATCAAACATGAAACTAAGTTAGTACCCTTCTTAAATTTGATATTGACTAAACTTACCAACAAATAATTGATTTTATAGTTTTAGGGGGCATATCAAAGTCTAACCAGTTGCTTTATATTATTTGTTATTAGTAACAGAAAGTAAATATTAATTTAATACAGTTTTAGCGTTATTTTTCTCATAAATAATGTGATTGGCAATTTATTTATTTGGTAAATATGCAGTTTCCAGTACTGGTCTCAAAAAAGATTTTTTTTTCAAAATTTATGGAAATTTGATGCTGATTCCGGATATGAAGTTTTTTTCCGGCGGTCACGGCCGGAAAAAACCAAACAAATTTTAGTCTCAAAGGTTGGTCATTTAAATTAACCGGGCGAGCTGAATAAGAATATGCAAAAATATTCAAGATCTGGTGTATATTAACAGAGTTGTGACCGGAAATCACGGAAAATCGTCTACAATGGTCTATTTAGAGTTAGGTTTAGGTCAGACATTGGTAGTTTAGGTAAGTTAAAACATATTGGGTTGATAAGTGGTGGACAAGGTAAAGTTTTGATAGGCTAGGTTAGGTGATGTGTTTGGATAGGTTAGGTTATGTTTTGTCGGGTTATTTTAGGTTAAGTATAGCAATTCAGGTTTGATATTACAGTACACCTTGGATTAACCAGACCCCGCATTATCCGGATCCCGGATTATCCGGAACGGTCTACCCGAGGAATTAAAAAATTAGAATCATGGCAAAAAATGATTTTAGCGAGTTTACGGGTGAAATAAGCCTTCTAAAAGTAAAATGCAAATGTGGAATAACAATAATTGAAGGAATATTGTACTCAATGGTAGGGCTACATCACAGTACTTATTTTCGTGAACGTAGTTTTCGGGATTGCTACTTGGGTCGCTAGTAGTTAGCAACAAAGACGTAGCCTACGGCAATTTTGCGAGTTTGTTTATGCTGAAATTTGATGTGTTAGGCCTACTTTATTTTTTAAGAAGAGTTGCTGTAATAAGTTTTGTCATGATTATTTAATCTTAAAAATTAAATATTTTAATCCGACATTTTATTCCAAACCCAAACTGTAAGTACGGTAAAAGTTAATATTACGTTCGTATGATTAATAATAAAGTTTAGTTCTTAAATTTGTTTCAGAATTAAACCCCCGCAAAATTTGAAAGACTAACATGTTGTACAGACTTGTGACACGCCGCCGTTTGCAGCATCAAAGCAGGGGCTACATATGGTACGCAATCACTGTTTAGGCGATATTGTAATGACCTGGAATTACCCGGATTTTTTGCTATCCGGATCGGTGTTCCGCCACATTAATCCAGATAATCCGAGGTGTACTGTAGTTTGATAATGTTTGGTTAGGCCTATGTTCTGATAGTCGTGTCACAATCCCATGAACTTTATCCTTAGCTAAATCAATGGCTATAAACTAAACCTAAATTAACTTAATCTAATATAACGCAACATACCGTAACCTAACCAAACTTAACTAAACCTGACCTTAATCAACCTAAACTATCATAAAAATTCTTGATCCAATCTATTTCAATGATATCCATATAAATATAATCTAAACTAAGTTAAACTTAGTCTAACCATAAAATATGTTTTTATGTCAACATATTGCCTCAATTTTGCAGTTCGAGTACAGAATACCATCTGCAAATCCACAAAGACAGAGACCAATAATGAAGACCCATGCTGAAGACCAATAGAAGGTTTATTTTACTGCTTTTCGTCATGTCGTAAGTGGAATATCAAGTATTTATATGCAGACAGATTTTCTTTTGTTTACAAATATTTAAACTACAAAGACAAACTGTACTTATGTTTTTATTCGTGAGCAAAGCCATGGGTACAGCTAGTAGCATTGGCAGAGTTTTGGGAGGGCCTGGGGCCCCTCCAAAAATTGGAAAAATAAAGCCTTGCTTAGTAGCTTAGTAATTAGGCCCTATTTAGAAGTATGTTGAAATTATTACTCAATCAAATAACCTAAAGCTATTTTACTATCATACTTTACTTTTTACGGTAAAAATAATTTATTCTTTTAATCCAATAGCCGATAGAATATATATATATATATATATATATATATATATCTTATATATAAATATCTTTACCTACATTATTGTCACTGAGTATCTATAGGCCTACCAGTCACGGCGGGAATACGGGAAAAACCAGAAATATGTCAGGTATTTTGTCTGGTTGGGAATAGTCGGGAAAAGTAATGAATTTCAACCTTTGATTGGGAAATTCGAATTTGGCTGTAAAACAATACCTTGGATAGCCATTTTTGTCGTTGTTATCGACTTCTCGACAGACATTTTTATTACTTGGTGATATTAAACCAGCAACAACTTACAACTTCATCTAAGTGAGACAACATTGAGGAAATCTTTTGCTAAACTGCTTTTGATGTCAAACACTAAAGCCTTCGACTGTTGGCGTCCTATGGTAGAATGAGGTTTTTTTTAAGTTCTATATGATAACTTTTACTTTGTATATATTCATTCCTGTCCCTATTCTTTTATACGTAAAAAATGCTTTAAAAAATACTAAAAGCGTTTGTACAGAAACTTATTAGTTCTTTATCTGATAAAAGGTAAATATTTTGGTTTATTGCATTGTCTCTGTAGACCACTTAGATAAATTATTTTAAAAAGTGTATGTTTTTTTACAAAGGCCTAATCAGAATGCTCACATATAATTACGTTTAAAATAAGAATAAACTTTTAAGTTATTGAAAACCGTAATTTGGACTATAATCAAATCATATTTGCCGCTGCTATTACCAACCGTAATTTGGAAAAACGTAAAGTTTAATGTCTTAAGTTAATTAGGGTCAATCCATTTAAAATCAACCAATTTAAAAATAAAAAGTTGCTGACAATTTATCGATATTTTCATATTTTTACTCGTGGTTATGCTATGTTCGAAGAGTTAAAAACAACTATTAATTTATTTTTTAGGTGCATAGTTTTTTTTTGAGCAGCCATTTTGTATCGGTGCGACAGCTGATTTTGCATTTTGCAGAGGTGTACGTTAAACTCTGTAGTTTTTTTATTATTGAAGATATTCAGATGAAAGAAAAACCATTTGAAAGAGAATAAAATGACCAATAATCTTTGTCCAGTACATGTTTTGGCTTAGGTGATAGCAAATATGCATGAAAAATAAGTATGAGTAAAATTTCTACAAACGCAAATCTACACTTCCAGTGCCTAAATTCAATGTGTGAAAATTAAGACTCGCCTTCAATTTTTTTCTATAGACAGTCTTCACAGTATATTTTCTTCTGACCAAGTCACAAGCTTGAGATATGTATTCCTTTTTTAAACATATTTTTAAAATGAGCAGTTTATCCACAATCGTGTATTTTGAACTTGGCATATATCTCAGAAGGGACACATTCTGAAAATCTGAAATTTTCAGAAAACATTCTTTTGACGGGTTGAATCAAGTGGTTAAAATTTCATTACTTAGAATTTCTCATATTTTAAGCTATGATTATCTTTATAGTGACAATAAATAGTATACAAAACAAAATCTAAGAACATATACATTTTTTTGTAATGTTGTAATATTTATCGTAAAACATAATTGAAGGGGTCCCCCGTAAAACGTTCTAAACGACAAAAACCTAGATTCGAGTAATCAAGCGTTGAAGATTGAATTCTGAAATTTACGGTTTTTTTCAAGGTTAGAACTTACAATCATGTATAATTTTTTAATACCCAATTTGTAATATCATAATGTAGCCTTAGACTAAATTTTTACTTGCCATTAAGCTTTTTTAAACATTTTTCGTGTTTTTTTTTGGGGGTTATAACGTTCTAAATGACTGGCGTTTGAAACGTTTTCTGACGGACTGCCCCTTCTGCTTTGGTAGAAATCATCAGGGAGTGTAGGAATACCAACATAAACGAAAATAAAACTGAATATAAAACAATTTTATTGGTCTAAAAGTTCAAAAACGTAACGTTGTTACATAACGTTATAAGTCATTTTACTAAAAGTTATCCAAAGGAGGCACCTAAAACGTTATTCTACTCACCTCTTTTTTGCTAATTTTCCAGGCCTTGCCTACTTAGTTTTTGTAATTTAGGGTAATCCAGCTGTTCTATATATCTTCCTGGTTTTATCCTTCCACTTTCTAATATTTACTTCACCTGTTTTAATTTTACTTACACGATTTTGGTCGCTGGGCGACAACGCAACGAGCGGTGGGGAATTTATCTTTCGGCGAAAAGAACGTTTTTCCCCAGAATGTCCGTGCAGTCCCGCGAAGCACGCCAACTTTGACAGACAAAATCAGGGCTGCCAACTCAAATATCTTCAAAACAAAATATACCACGGTGTAGCTCGTGTCCTAGAGAACCTTTTTCACTGAATATCTCCGATTTTGAAATTTTGTCACTTAGGCCTAGAACGTTTTACGGGGGACCCCTTCAATTACTATAAGCTGGTTGAAAACATCAAATTACATTATAAAAACACTGTTTAAAAGGTTCAATGTGATGTACAAGTTGTGTCAAATGTGATTAAGAAATTTTGATGAAAAGTTTGCTGATTGATATGCTCATCAATAACAAAATGATTACTTCCATAGTGTGATGGGTCCTTTAAATAAACAAAAACACAGATAAGATCAGATTTTTTGTTGAGGGGAATCTAATTGTGGGCATTGAATATACCCTATAAGAAGGACATACCTTACTGCCAGAATTCAGACCAACTTTTTTCTGTGAGTGCAACTTTTTGACTTTACCACCAGAGTTCTCCGGTCCCTTTTTTCCTTGCGCTCTGTGCAAGAGAGAAGGGGGAGAAGAGCCGGAGGTGTGAGAGAGAGCGCGCCGAGGGTGCGAGAGAGAGCGCGCCGGGGGTGTGAGAGAGAGCGCGCCAAGGGTGCGAGAGAGAGCGCGCCAAGGGTGCGAGAGAGAGCGCGCCAAGGGTGCGAGAGAGAGTACGCCAAGGGTGCGAGAGAGAGCGCGCCAAGGGTGCGAGAGAGAGCGCGCCAGGGGTGTGAGAGAGAGCACGCCGGAGGTATGAGAGAGAGCGCGCCGAGGGTGCGAGAGAGAGCGCGCCGGGGGTGTGACAGAGAGCGGGGATGTTGAGAGAGGGCGGGGAAAGAGATAGAAAATCTATCTGATGGAGTAGAGTCAGGGAGGAAGCAAAAGACCTAACGAGCAAGAGAAATTCTAAGAACAAATTCGTCCCCCGAACCAAATGTTCAGCTTGGAAACAATACCCCAATAGTAGTTTATGCAACGATTGTATAATGAATGCCTTTAAGCCACGAGTGAGATGTAAGTTAGAACACGAGCGAAGCGAGTGTTCTAAATAACTCATTTCATATGAGTTTTCTAAAGTGACTCCAGTACTCTAAAGTCGTCATTAGAGTACTGCTTGGTTTTTGGTGTTTTAATGTATATCATTATAATGTTTATTGTAATACCATAATTGGTGCTTATTGCAATGGTCGTAGATAAAATATTGTTTTGAACCAACAGTTAAGAGCACTGGTTTGGTCTTAAGTCTTTCCGTTTGGCGGATATCATAATTATTATTACTATCTCGCTTCAGTCTAATTTGTAAATACCAAATTTGTAAAGGTCTTGGTGGGCAGGTAAAATAGTAATTTTTCAAGGAATTATTACAAATATGAGGTTACTAAAACTTTTTTGTGAGCTCGGCCATACTTTTATTTTAGACCAATTTTTATGTCAGGGAAAATGTAATTTTCAATAATTTTTCAATTTAGGGAATACTAAAAGTTAATAGTTTTCAAGAAGTTTAGGAAGAACCAAAAAGAATTAATTGTACCTTTAGACTTCCCCTCCCTCCCCCCGCTCAAGAGCGACAGACGGGAACTTTGGATATGTTCACCTCCTAACCAGTCCAAACAAAGCTGCACGGTCTAAAAATGAGTTTAAAAAATTAGTGTTGGTAAATCTGGCATTGGGAGTGTGGGACACATGGTGTAGTTATATATATATAAATAACTTATAATTAATAACATAAATTCATTCGTAAGCATTTCATTAACAGTACCGAGACAAAATTATTTGTTTCAGGTGGGAAGAAGTGTCACTCACTGATCCAGCAGAAGCCCAAGATGATTGAAATTAGTCTTGTAATGTTAATTTGCAATAAAACTTATGGTCAACAACAGAAAAAGAGTATTAATTTTGGCCAAAATGGTTAAGGGCATTTAATTGTTTTAAATAGCATAACTGTAACTTGTTTTGAACAGTACCTGAGGCTGGCCTAAGGAATTTTAGTATAATATGCAATGATCAATATAATCAGCCATTAAATATATTTTAACGACTAACAAACCTTTTTATACCTATCTATTAAACCATTTCATATGACTTTCCTACTTATGACAATCAGTTTTAAATGAATTATACAGGGTGTATCAATTTTAAATGAATTATACAGGGTGTCTGTAAAGTCCATCACCAAACACCATAACTTGGTTTATTGGGTCAAAATAAGCAAAAACGTTCATATGAAGGTATGACCTAAAATGCATATCTACACAGATGGAGATAAAAAATATTTTGTGAAAAATACAAAATGGCGGATATCTGGGTAAATATGCATTTTAGGACATACCTTTATATGAACTTTTTTGCTTATTTTGACCCAATAAACCAAGTTATGGTGTTTGGTGATGGACTTTACAGACACCCTGTATATAACATTGCAATTATTACAAAAATTCATTTAACCTTTGCATATTAGTTTGCAATTGTTTGAAAATCACTTTTAAAATTGACTAGATACACATAATTACTACCTGAATACTTGAATACTTGAGAATAGCAATAATTAAAACATTATATAATAACCATTTTGATATGAGTTTACAATGATTTAAAAATCAATTTTAAAATTGACTAGATACACATAGCAATAATTAAATAATTATGTAATAACCATTTTGATATGAGTTTACAATGATTTGAAAATCACTTTTAAAATTGACCAGTTACCAAGTTAACAGCTTGTAAAATAATTTTTTTATTGTTTTATAATCATTACAAATGATTTATCTATGATTTTAAAATAATTTTTTCCCCTCAAAATGCCCATTGGGACTATAACTTGTTATTTTCACACTTCTATGGTCGTCAAAATTTTAAACATAGAGAACATTTGACATTGAACAGTCAGAAACATAACACGTAAATTAAAATTAACATAAACACGCCGATACAATAAATGTTAATGTTTTATGTTAATTTTAATGTATGTGTTATGTTATAACAAGGTTGTTTTTACTCACTCAACATACAAATAACAATTTCCGCCTCCAGAATACTTTAAATTAAAATATATTATTAAACCTTATTGTGATTATTCATGCAATATAATATAGACTATGAAATATTTGATACGAGAGTATGTATTTACATCGTGATGAAAGGTACAGGTCACAAACCCTCATTTTGGAACTCGATTAATTTTTACAGGCAGGGCTTCGCCTCTAGCTAAAACATTAACTTGTCCCAAAAAGCGGCACTTTCGTAACTAGTAGTGATATATGCTCTGCTAGTCAGAGGTTTTTCTTCTCGGGAAAACTAATATAAAACAATATTTAACTTAACTTTAACCTTCAAACTCTCATATATGCAGTCGTATGTTATGCTTGTAACAACTGCTTCATCATAAAGAAATATTTAAATACTTCTCTTCTTAAAGCTTATAACTACTCTTAAACTCATTATGGTTCTAAATTGTATGACATCCCTCGTCAGTGGAAAGCAATTTAATTATAACTAGTTATAATTAAATAGTAAATGAAATTGGAAAACTTATAATCAGATTTTAATGAAGCGAATGGATTATTGATATTTATTGATTCATTACATTGTGTACTAATTTTCCGCTAGACTACTATACTTGATTATAATCAATGCTACTTTGAAATCATCTGCTATAGTTATGTGTTTATCATCTGCGAAAATTCATCACTACATTGTTTACTTGACTGTCTTTTCGATTTTTTTTCGATACAAACAAATTTTTTTATTGTTTCATCTTTTTTTCATTGGTCTCATCCTTCTCCCCCGTTCCTGTTTTATACCTGGATTTTGATATGCATTTTTTGGGTCTTACTTATGAGATCGTTATTCTGACTCTGATTGTATTTAACTAAACTATCTTAAATAACATTGTCTTTTTTGTATTCACTCGCCCCTCCTATTATAATCGTTTGTCCATATTCCTCCTTATCTCATACTTTATTCCTTTTCGCTCTTCCATTCTCCAATCCTAATCTCTTTTATACTCCTTAACCTATGTATTTTGTTCTTATATCACTTCGTACATCCATCTTTCGCCGAGGGACTTAGTCCACTGGTGTTACGTCATCACTTGGGTGGTCTTCATCGAGTCACCATCGTCCAGAGCATCGTCTGGTGGTGCAGGTAAGTCCTCTCTCTTACAGGTTGTGGAGTCCAAAAGGCAGTCATCAAGAGGCAGATTGAGGAGTTATTTGCAGTCATCAATGGTCGTCATCATCGGGTCGACATCTTCGAATTGTCATCATCGGGCTGTTGTCAACGAGTTGTCATCTTTTTTTATACAGATGAGTCTCATGTTTCGCGTCATCCTTGGCTCCTACTATTTCATCAACTGATAAAATAATTAGTCTCCCACCGCCTCTAGCCTACGGCTTCAGACATGGCCGTCGTACAGGTACTACCACCGCCACCTCTCGCCTGTGGCTGCAGTCATAGCTATCGTATAGGTACTGCCACCGCCATTTCTCGCCTGTGGCTGCAGTCACGGCTATCGTACAAGTACTACCACCGCCACCTCTCGCCTGTGGCTCAGTGGCTGCAGTCATGGCTATCGTACAAGTACTGCCACCGTGACCTCTCGCCTGTGGCTCAGTGGCTGCAGTCATGGCTATCGTACAAGTACTGCCACCGCGACCTCTCGCCTGTGACTCAGTGGCTGCAGTCATGGCTATCGTACAGGTACTGCCACCGCCATTTCTCGCCTGTGGCTGCAGTCATGGCTATCGTACAAGTACTGCCACCGCGACCTCTCGCCTGTGACTCAGTGGCTGCAGTCATGGCTATCGTACAAGAACTGCCACCGCGACCTCTCGCCTGTGACTCAGTGGCTGCAGTCATGGCTATCGTACAGGTACTGCCACCGCCATTTCTCGCCTGTGGCTGCAGTCATGGCTATCGTACAAGTACTGCCACCGCGACCTCTCGCCTGTGGCTCAGTGGCTGCAGTCATGGCTATCGTACAGGTACTGCCACCGCCATTTCTCGCCTGTGGCTGCAGTCACGGCTATCGTAAAAGTACTACCACCGCCACCTCTCGCCTGTGGCTCAGTGGCTGCAGTCATGGCTATCGTACAGGTACTGCCACCGCGACCTCTCGCCTGTGGCTGCAGTCACGGCTATCGTAAAAGTACTACCACCGCCACCTCTCGCCTGTGGCTCAGTGGCTGCAGTCATGGCTATCGTACAGGTACTGCCACCGCCACCTCTCGCCTGTGACTCAGTGGCTGCAGTCATGGCTATCGTACAGGAACTGCCACCGCGACCTCTCGCCTGTGGCACAGTGGCTGCAGTCATGGCTATCGTACAGGTACTGCCACCGCGACCTCTCGCCTGTGGCTCAGTGGCTGCAGTCATGGCTATCGTACAAGTACTGCCACCGCGACCTCTCGCCTGTGACTCAGTGGCTGCAGTCATAGCTATCGTACAGGTACTGCCACCGCGACCTCTCGCCTGTGGCTGCAGTCACGGCTATCGCAAAAGTACTACCACCGCCACCTCTCGCCTGTGGCTCAGTGGCTGCAGTCATGGCTATCGTACAGGTACTGCCACCGCCACCTCTCGCCTGTGGCTCAGTGGCTGCAGTCATGGCTATCGTACAGGAACTGCCACCGCGACCTCTCGCCTGTGGCACAGTGGCTGCAGTCATGGCTATCGTACAGGTACTGCCACCGCGACCTCTCGCCTGTGGCTCAGTGGCTGCAGTCATGGCTATCGTACAAGTACTGCCACCGCGACCTCTCGCCTGTGACTCAGTGGCTGCAGTCATAGCTATCGTACAGGTACTGCCACCGCGACCTCTCGCCTGTGGCTGCAGTCACAGCTATCGTACAAGTACTACCACCGCCACCTCTCGCCTGTGGCTCGGTGGCTGCAATCATGGCTGTCGTTCAGGTACTGCCACCGCGACCTCTCGCCTGTGGCTTCAGTCACAGCTATCGTACAGGTACTGCCACTACCACCTCTCGCCTGTGGCTGCATTCATAGCTATCGTAGAGGTACTACCACCGCCACCTCTCGCCTGTGGCTCAGTGGCTGCAATCATGGCTGTCGTACAGGTACTACTACCGCCACCTCTCGCCTGTGGCTGCAGTCACAGCTATCGTACAGGTACTGCCACCGCCACATCTCGCCTGTGGCTGCAGTCACATCTATCGTACAGGTCCTGCCACCGCCACCTCTCGCCTGTGGCTGCAGTCACAGCTATCGTACAGGTACTGCCACCGCCACCTCTCGCCTGTGGCTGCAGTCACAGGTATCGTACAGGTAGTGCCACCACCACCTCTCGCCTGTGGCTGCAGTCACAGCTATCGTACAGGTACTGCCACCGCCACCTCTCGCCTTTGGCTGCAGTCACGGCTATCGTACAGGTACTGCCACCGCCACCTCTCGCCTGTGGCTGCAGTCACAGCTATCGTTCAGGTACTGCCAGCGCCACCTCTCGCCTGTGGCTGCAGTCACAGCTATCGTACAGGTACTGCCACCGCCATTTCTCGACTGTGGCTGCAGTCACGGCTATCGTACAGGTACGTCCACCACCACCTCTAGCCTACGGCTTCAGACATGGCCGTCGTACAGGTACTACCACCGCGACCTCTCGCCTGTGGCTGCAGTCACAGCTATCTTACAGGTACTGCCACCACCACCTCTCGCCTTTGGCTGCAGTCATGGCTATCGTAACGGTACTGCCACCGCCACCTCTCGCCTGTGGCTGCAGTCGCAGCTATCGTACAGGAAGTGCCAATACCACCTCTCGCCTGTGGCTGCAGTCACAGCTATCGTACAGGTACTGCCACCGCCACCTCTCGCCTTTGGCTGCAGTCACGGCTATCGTACAGGTACTGCCACCGCCACCTCTCGCCTGTGGCTGCAGTCACAGCTATCGTACAGGTACTGCCACCGCCACCTCTCGCCTGTGGCTGCAGTCACAGCTTTCGTACAGGTACTGCCACCGCCATTTCTCGACTGTGGCTGCAGTCACGGGTATCGTACAGGTACGTCCACCACCACCTCTAGCCTACGGCTTCAGACATGGCCGTCGTACAGGTACTACCACCGCCACCTCTCGCCTGTGGCTGCAGTCACAGCTATCTTACAGGTACTGCCACCACCACCTCTCGCCTTTGGCTGCAGTCACGGCTATCGTACAGGTACTGCCACCGCCACCTCTCGACTTTGGCTGCGGTCATGGCTATCGTACCGGTATTGCCACTGCCACCTCTCGCCTGTGGATCAGTGGCTGCAATCATGGCTATCGTACAGGTACTGCCACCGCCACCTCTCGACTTTGGCTGCGGTCATGGCTATCGTACCGGTATTGCCACTGCCACCTCTCGCCTGTGGATCAGTGGCTGCAATCATGGCTATCGTACAGGTACTGCCACCGCCACCTCTCGACTTTGGCTGCGGTCATGGCTATCGTACCGGTATTGCCATTGCCACCTCTCGCCTGTGGATCAGTGGCTGCAGTCACGGCTATCGTACAGGTACTGCCACCGCCACCTCTCGACTTTGGCTGCGGTCATGGCTATCGTACCGGTATTGCCACTGCCACCTCTCGCCTGTGGATCAGTGGCTGCAATCATGGCTATCGTACAGGTACTGCCACCGCCCCCTCTCACCTGTGGCTCAGTTTCTGCAGTCATGGCTATCGTACAGGTACTGCCACCGTCCCCTCTCACCTGTGGCTTAGTTTCTGCAGTCATGGCTATCATACAGGTCCTTCCACCGCCCCCTCTCGCTTGTGGGTCAGTGGCTGCAGTCATGGCTATCGTACAGGTCCTGCCACCGACACCTCTCGCCTGTGGCTCGGTTTCTGCAGTCATGGCTATCGTACAGGTACTTCCACCGCCCCCTCTCGCCTGTAGGTCAGTGGCTGCATTCATGGCTATCGTAGAGGTATTTCCACCGCCCCCTCTCGCCTGTGGGTCAGTGGCTGCAGTCATGGCTATCGTACAGGTACTGCCACCGCTACCTCTCGCCTGCGGGTCAGTGGCTGCAGTCATGACTGTCATACAGATATTGCCACCGCCACCTCTCGCCTGTGGCTGCAGTCATGGCTATCGTACAGGTCTTGCCACCGCCACCTCTCGACTTTGGCTGCGGTCATGGCTATCGTACCGGTATTGCCATTGCCACCTCTCGCCTGTGGATCAGTGGCTGCAGTCACGGCTATCGTACAGGTACTGCCACCGCCACCTCTCGACTTTGGCTGCGGTCATGGCTATCGTACCGGTATTGCCACTGCCACCTCTCGCCTGTGGATCAGTGGCTGCAATCATGGCTATCGTACAGGTACTGCCACCGCCCCCTCTCACCTGTGGCTCAGTTTCTGCAGTCATGGCTATCGTACAGGTACTGCCACCGTCCCCTCTCACCTGTGGCTTAGTTTCTGCAGTCATGGCTATCGTACAGGTCCTTCCACCGCCCCCTCTCGCTTGTGGGTCAGTGGCTGCAGTCATGGCTATCGTACAGGTCCTGCCACCGACACCTCTCGCCTGTGGCTCAGTTTCTGCAGTCATGGCTATCGTACAGGTACTTCCACCGCCCCCTCTCGCCTGTAGGTCAGTGGCTGCATTCATGGCTATCGTAGAGGTATTTCCACCGCCCCCTCTCGCCTGTGGGTCAGTGGCTGCAGTCATGGCTATCGTACAGGTACTGCCACCGCTACCTCTCGCCTGCGGGTCAGTGGCTGCAGTCATGACTGTCATACAGATATTGCCACCGCCACCTCTCGCCTGTGGCTGCAGTCATGGCTATCGTACAGGTCCTGCCACCGACACCTCTCACCTGTGGCTGCAGTCATGGCTATCGTACAGGTACTGCCACCGACACCTCTCGCCTGTGGGTTAGTGGCTGCAGTTATGGCTGTCGTACAGGTACTGCCACCGCCGCCTCTCGCCTGTGGCTCAGTTTCTGCAGTCATGGCTATCGTACAGGTACTTCCACCGCCCCCTCTCGCCTGTGGGTCAGTGGCTGCAGTCATGGCTATCGTACAGGTACTGCCACCGCCTCCTCTCGCCTGTGGGTTAGTGGCTGCGGTCATGGCTGTCGTACAGGTACTGCCACCGCCGCCTCTCGCCTGTGGCTCAGTGGCTGCAGTCATGGCTGTCGTACAGGAACTCCCACCGCCCACTCTCGCCTGTGGGTTTGTGGCTGCAGTCATGGCTGTCGTACAGGTACTGCCACCGCGACCTCTCGCCTGTGGCTGCAGTCACAGCTATCGTACAAGTACTGCCACCACCAACTCTCGCCTGTGGCTGCAGTCATGGCTATCGTAGAGGTACTACCACCGCCACTTCTCGCCTGTGGCTGCAGTCACGGCTATCGTACAGGTACTGCCACCGCCACCTCTCACCTGTGGCTCAGTGGCTGCAGTCACGGGTATCGTAGAGGTACGTCCACCACCACCTCTAGCCTACGGCTTCAGACGTGGCCGTCGTACAGGTACTACCACCGCCACCTCTCGCCTGTGGCTGCAGTCACAGCTATCTTACAGGTTTTGCCACCACCACCTCTCGCCTGTGGCTGCAGTCATGGCTATCGTACAGGTACTGCCACCGCCACCTCTCGCCTGTGGCTGCAGTCATGGCTGTCGTACAGGTACTTCCACCACCCCCTCTCGCTTGTGGGTTTGTGGTTGCAGTCATGGCTGTCGTGCAGGTAATGCCACCGCCACCTCTCGCCTGTGGCTGTAGTCACAGCTATCGTACAGGTAGTGCCACCACCACCTCTCGCCTGTGGCTGAAGTCATGCTGTCGTACAGGTACTGCCACCACCCCCTCTCACCTGTGGCTCAGTTTCTGCAGTCATGGCTATCGTGCAGGTACTTCCACCGCCTCCTCTCGCCTGTGGGTCAGTGGCTGCATTCATGGCTATCGTACAGGTCCTGCCACCGCCCCCTCTCTTATGTGGGTCAGTGGCTGCAGTCATGGCTATCGTACAGGTACTGCCACCGCCACCTCTCACCTGTGGCTCAGTGGCTGCAGTCATGGCTATCGTATTGGTACTGCCCCCGCCACCTCTCGCCTGTATCTCAGTGGCCGCAGTCATGGCTCTCGTAAAAGTACTACCACCGCTACCTCTCGCTTCTGGTTGCAGGCACGGCTGCTGTACAAAAACTACCGCCGCCCCCTCTCACGTGTGGTTGCAAACATGGCTATCATAATTAATATTCCGTCGCAGTTCCCACCCTGGGGTCGCACACTATTAATTCGAACGCAAAAATCCCTAATAAAACCCAATTCGTAGGTTGTTTTGAAATTCATCGTACGAATTCCTTTCATCCGTTGCTACTATATCGGTTCAACCAAATGACAGTTTTCATTAAAAAGACGGAAAACTGATAATGATAACTTGTTTATAATTTATCTATGCAAAAGCCACGAGGCAGATAACACTCGTCACTTTTTCAGCCATATCTTGTAATCATTTGTTATCACAAGGAAACGCCCACTACCTCCGTTCTCTCTTCGTCAAACGCAAAATACCCATGAGGTTTTCACCACATATGACTTATTGTGAATAATCAAGCACTGACATAAGCTTTTGAAGATGCAATAAACCATTGACTATGAATCTAAAAAGTCAACGATTAAACGAAACAACAGCAACATTTGTTCTAGAGATTATTTGTCAGTTATAAATGAGGATATGACAGTGATAGTGGAGTTCATTTTGTTGCTTATATTGACGAGATTCACAATCTTGGAATCTCATTATGTGCATTAACATGGTTGGGCATAGATAATTTTAATGGCTTTGCCTTAGGACCGGGTTTAAGAGACCCAAATCATCGTTTTATAAAATGCTCTAGATATGATTCGTTTGTATAAAAACCTAATGGTCGTAGTTTGAAATGGTTTCAGTGATTACCAATACCAACAGAATTCAGAACTTCCAAGCCAATAAAAAGAAAAAGATCTTCCGAGCAAAGCAGGGTTAGTCCGCTTTTGTAATATAAAACGATAATAGTATATTTTTCCTTTGAAACTAATAAGATGTAAAACAGAAAACTCGATGGCGAGTTTTATGGTCTAAGACGGCAACAGCTGATATTAAAGTTACTATCTGGCGTCACAGCTGTTGAGACAGCTATTGCTCAAATCAACGCATCAATTGTGTTTCGTAAAAAAAAAATACTTCTCCTGGAGAAATAACAAAATATAAACTATACATTGTTTTGATCCTCGTCAGTAACTTGGTATCCCCTTGAAAAGAATAATTTGACATAAGAGAGCATACAACACATAAATAAAACTGTATTTGTGTATTTTATATTATTATTTTTGTATCACCCTTTATTCTGTATATAGGCCTAATCTTATCTTTGGGTTTTCCTAAAGTGTTTGGGACTCAAGCGGGAATTTCCGAACCCGTATCAAAGCGTTCCACAACAATGTAGGCATCAAAGGTGAATCGCTCTTTTCCAATCCACCCCTCGGCTACATTGCATATCTCCACTAATTCGCTCAATACGTTCGTTACATATCAAGTTAACTATAACGATATTTTCTTACGTGAATTAAAGATAGTGATAAAAATAACACCGGTACATGCTGCAAAAAATTTCTTTAAAGTTAAATGGATTCTTTTATCAAACAGTTCGTTTACTGTGAAATATCATTGTAATATTGAGTTATTTCATATAATGGGTAAAATAAGCTTTTGATTTTTATGTAAATGTTCCTGATAAATAGGTAAACAACTGAGAGTTCTGATGGTGTCTTTTTACTTACCCCTACCACAGATATATTAGGTATGTATACTTCATCTGTGCCCCTATTTAAAAAAGAAGATTTAGTTTACCACTGCAAAAGCCTCGAAAGCTGGTCCATATTCCCGCTCGTACCCGCACACCATGCATTGCACGTCATGCAGTCTGGATAATGTGCTGTTGTTATAAGAGAAGCACGCCACCGCGTGCCAAAAACTTTTCGAGGATAAAGTTTGGGAGAGGGATAATCTTTTTATTTTTATATACTTAAAAACATATTCTAACTCATTTAGGACTTAAATGATACTTTTAGGAACTAAAAACCCAAAACTTACAGCATTTATCACCAAAAAGGGTTTTGTAAACTCTGATTTATTAAAAATGGCAATTAATATTATACTCGTTAGTGATATTTTGCGGTTGAATTATCAGCGTGTATATTCAGCTGATAATTTTATAACATTCATTTTTGGGTTATTTTTGCCCCTAGATCGGTAGCTAACTACTTTGGTTTTAAATTACCTTTTCTGTCTCACAATTGTCTTTCTCTCTCCCTGACCATTTAAAATTACATTTGAAATAGTTTTTATGGTATTTGGATTTTTATTTTATGCTATTTGCTTTGACAAATTATTTTTAGTTTTGGTTGCAGAAATAATATGGATATATTTATAAAAAATACCCAAGCAAAGCTAGATCTCTCACTAAGACTATACTGCAAGTTGAGATCGTGGAACTTGGGAAGAGAGCGAGGAATTGGAGACGCCCTGGTTGCATGTGAGCAGCACGTATACCCATCATCAAACAGGGTTCTCCCGCGGCTAGAATTTATTCATCCTCTTTATATTTATTTATTCATTTAACCTAGCCTAAGCCAACATTACATAATCAAATCTAAACTGAAATGAAATAGACATGCCTGGCTTACTGGTCCAGCGCTCCACCATTGCCTAGCCGCGTCGAGTAAGGCAGAATGTTTCTCAAAAAATTGTTAAATACAATCAGGCATCAAGCATCCTAATAAGGCAAAGTTATTTTTTCTGGTGTGGAGCACGGTTGAAATGAATTTATTTTATCACATTTTTACAGAAACGGTTTTTACAGTGTTATAAATGTCATTCATCACTTATCAAGGTAATAAATTGCATTTGAAAAAATATTTATTTAAGAAAAATCGCCAAGTTAATAGTGGGAACAATGAACTTCTAGAACAAGTGTTCTGATTTTATTGCGGAAAACAAACATTTTCCAGTGTCTGCGTTCCCATTATCATGCAAATTCTCCTCCTCTTAAACTCTGGTGTTCAGTAAATTACCTGTACTTTTCAAACGGTACTTTTGTGTGAGGTTATGCATTTTTTTAATTGAAATTTAACAAAATAGGTCATGTTTCAAGGCTGGATCCAATATCTTAAGGTAGAAAAATTATTGAAATTCTTACCGTGCGTAAACAATGAAAGGAATCAATTTAATTGTAGGCTAGAAATAAATTACTAAAATACATGTTGACCAAAAATCATTGTTCCATTTACGACATTTTAAAGAAAGTTCTTCACCCCACTAAAAACTTTAAATGACACAGTCAAGCAAAGTTTGATCGGCTGCATTTTTGACCCAATCATCCATTTGAGTTCGGATTTGTTTTACTGAATTGGGAATTATATTTGAGTTCAATGTGAAATTGAACTCATGCTTATATTTAAGATTATTTATTACTGACTCTTTTACTTGTGTAGGACCGTTCCCAACTGATGGCCATAAAAGGGATAACAAAATTTAAAAAATGGTTCTTCCTTTATCTTCAAATTTTAATACCAAGTTTACATCGTCTAACTAATGTATTTTAACGTGTAATAAGCTGTCTCCTTATTTACAAACCCTGTTTATACCCATATAATTTACATTCATCAAAATATAAAGAAATAATGGGTATAAATTATTTTATTTCATTATAATCATAACGATTGTAGGATGGCTAATATTCTGACCCATCTAAGTTAAACGTTCGTTATAAACAGTTATTTTGTTCAGTATACTGACCTGGAAACGGGTTGTTGATTCCATTTTCTCTCACAAAGAAATAAATATTACATATCTACTCGATTTACTCTCTAAACGTTATGGAATTGTCCTTTTGTTGTGCTATAAACGTAAGCAAGCTGTCAGCTCAGGGACAGGTATTGACGTTACACTGCTCTTTTAGACGTCTGCTTACTCTTATTGAAATATTACCGCTTACCTGACAAATTGTTGAATATGCTTGGTTACCGAGGTATATTACATTGAAATAGATAGTTCAACATTGTTTACATATTAGATTGTTATTGCTGAATAAACTATTATTGTAAATTACGATTATAGCATAATTGTGCGTTGTCGCGATGTTATTACGTTGTTACGCACTCGAACACTTATTCATAAGACATTCCGGATTGCAGATTTTAATAATGTAGCTAAGTTGCTAATATGAAATAAAAAAAATCCATTGCAATTCCTCTACGTAGGATCTTCACAAATAAATGACTCTCCTTGGAGTTGGCCCTAGGTAAGAGGGGTTTTCTTATTAATTATTAACGTGACAAAATACATAATTGACCTTGAAAATAAAATTATTCTTCCCAGAACTATTTGCTCAAAGTTATTACATTCATTGGGGATCTGGAGGGTTTTTAATTGTATTTACTCGTTTATCACCACTGTCCAAAATGGAATTTTCTAGTAAGGTTATAGATAAAAACATAATTACGAAAAGAAAATCTTAAGTATTTTTCTTCCTCGCAGAATAAATCTTCATTCTGCTGCAAGTCTCATTCGTCACAGTTTTCACGAATGAAAATAAACTGACCCGCGAACAGCTTGATGTCCAACTTGCCGGAACATTTTTATTTATCAGGCAAATAAGATGTTGACAAGAATAAATTGGTTTTAAGCCCAGTTAGTTACGGTTTACTAACAGTTTAATGCCTCATCACAGCTCTGTATTTACTAACATCTTATACTGTACTAATAAAGTGTTAACGAGATTAATATTATTTAGCTTAGAAAAAAAGTTAAGAGATAGTTCTTAATCACATATGATTGCTGTAAAAAAAATTTTCCGGGCGCTTTTAAAAAATTACTTATTAAAAGTGTTGGTGATTATTCCTTTGTTGTGCTTTAGCCCTGTAGCAACATAACTTTTCACCACACTACGACGATATCGCCTGTGTTACAAACGTCCTATGGAGGCCGAAAACTGCTATTTTTTCGTCCGTGGGCCGAAAATTTTCGGCGAAACCGTTTATTTGTTTAAAACAATGTATGAAAATCACATAACTGAACGGAATTAAAAAGGTTCCAACGACAGGCTAGTGGCAATCATATATTATGATTTTTTCCTGTCGCTGCTTAGCAACCATGAAAAGCAGTTACACCTCATCGTTTCGTTTTAAAAATGTGTCAAATAAATATTCAGATTTTAAATGTTATTTAGTGTTTATTTCATTGTGTAGTGTGGTGAAAGATAGTGTTCGCAGCTCGGCCGAAAGTTATTGCAGCTCTCGATCGTTTCAAAAACGTTGTCTCTTCGACTTCGTCTCGAATTTGAAACACCATCTCGAGCACGCAAAACCTCAATGTATTTAAAGTTATTTAAGGACAATCTTAAACCTAAACATCATTTTTTAAATTAATTATCAACGTGTAGTTGCCTCATTTGGTCCTTTAAAACAACTTTGATGCTTTCGTTTTTAATCTAAACATAAGGAATTAAAGGCTTATGCAACATCCATAAAAATAAGAAGAATCTACCTCTATCCCTTTGTAATAAATGTCAATGTAGCTTCTCTCAATTGATTTTATCAAGCAAAGGTATTAACGAAATACATGATTTTGGTCCCAGTCGACCAATGACTACCCTTTATTTGACCCCAGGTTATGAGTTGCATGCCTGATTACTTGAAGAAAATATTTATGTTGTATCGTGGGTTAATACAAATAATACTAAATATTATGCAGGAGCTTTGCTATTAGTTGATGTTGATGATGATTGTCCTGTGTTCGGCGAGATAAAACATGTACTATGTAATGCAAATAATAAGTATTTGTATACTAGGTTATGCTTCACATTACCATGGATTTTAAGTTTCTGTTAATCGCAAACCCCATTATTTTTCAAGAGAGTACAAGTATTTAAAAGATTTTCAAGTTTTCTTTCTATTCTGAAAGCCTCTAATGGGACTTCTTTTGTCATATAAAATGTTTAATTTTTACGTACACAAGTTCCTCTTTTTGTATTCAGAGTGTTTTACAACTGTCTAGGAAATGTAATACTATGTAATATGTAATGAAATTTATTATTTACACTCAAAAGTCGGTTTCAATCAATTAGAATAATATTTAAATGTAATTCAAGTTTTTACCTCAATAGGCTATTTTGTTTCTTATAGAGAAAGGAACGAGTTTTAAGAGTCTTCAGAGTAAGCTCAGAGGGTTTCTTTGCTTAAGTTAGTAATATCATGTTTTATACAGTTTCAATTGTATGTTCATTGTCTTATATTATTTTCTTGTATACCTCATTTATAATATTGTGTTTTATATTCTTTTCTTGTATACTTCATTTATAATTGAAGGGATCTAGGTTTAAGGAATCAAGCGTTGAACATTTTAATTCTAAAATTTACGTTTTTTTTAAGAGTACAACATGCAATCATGTATAATTTTCTAATACCGTATTTATAACATTATTATGTAGCCTTATATTAAATTTTTACTTGCCATTAAGCATCTTAAAACATTTTATGTGTTTTGGGGGGTTAATAATGTTCTAAATGACTGGCGTTTAAAACGTTCTCTGATGGGCTGCTCTTCTACTTTGGAAGAAAACATCAGAGAGTGCAGGAATACTAACATAAACGAAAATAAAACTTAATATAAATCAATTTTATTGATATAATACCCCCGTTGCAGCAGACCTGCATACTCAGCGAATTTCAAATGCAAAACACCATTTTTCAATCCAACATAGCGAGATTTGACATGTTTTGCTAATATCCATCAGAATAACATGGGAAATGAGTATGCAGGTTTGCTGCTACAGGTATATTAAAACTGGGTAGTTTTAATTCGATATTTAGTAGATCTGAACTAGAAGAAGCTATTTACCAAGTTTTATCAGGATATGTTGAGAAATAAGCTAGATATAGAATTTTACGTATTTCCCATAAGGTTAACATTGGGACAACGTACTGTGTTTACCACTTTCAATATCTCAGTAACCAATGAACATAAAGCAGTGATTCAAAATACTAAATTGTTTGTTTTTTTTAGCCGAATTCAATGGTGTCGACAAAAATTAAATAAATAATTTTATTTTTCTATGTAAAAAACTCAAAACACCCATTTTTGGGGGGTTTATCCCCCTTTACCCCCCTTTCCGGTAGTCCGATTGGGTTGGTTTCCGAACTTGTCCAATTGATTACCACTTTACATGTCTGTAGCAAATTTCATAAAGATCGGACCATTTTTACGGCTGTTATCGTGCTTACATAAACATAGATATATAGATATATATATGTATATAAAATTCGAACGAATAGTGTTTTTTTTATTCTGGTGGCCCCAAAACGAAAAGTTATCATAGTCTCGGGCTTAGGTCTTACCATGAGACCTACGGTAATAGCTTCTTCCCTATAGGGGAAATTCGCTAAAAGTACAAAAACATAATCTTGTTACATAACATGATACATGATTTTTGAAGTTATCCAAATGTGGTGCTTAAAATGTTATTCTACTTACTTATTTTCGGGGCAATTTTCCAGGCCTTGGCTTCTTAGTTTTTGAAATATAGGGTAATCCAGCTTTTCTATATTCCTTCCTGGTCTTATCCTTCAACTTTCCAATATTTACTTCACGTGTTTTATTTTTATTTACGCGATTTTGGCCGCTGGGCGACAACGCAACGACCGGCGCCGGCGGGGAGTCTATCTTTTTGCGAATAGAACGTTATTCCCCACAAAGACCGGGCAATCAGTTACGCCTACTTTATCAGACTAAATCAGGGCTGCCAACTCAAATATCTTGGAAGCAAAGTATACCACGGTGTAGCTCGTGTCTTAGAGAACCTTTTTCACTGAATATCTCCGATTTGAAATTTTGTCGCTTAGAACGTTTTGCAGGAACCCCTTCAATTTTATAAAAATCGAGACTATTTAATATTAAGTTTGCCTAGGATTCCTAAATATTTTCTAAAATGAATGTTTATTATATGTGGTTTCAGATCCTACATTTAAGATTATCGGAATCTCTTGATGTTTTCATATTGTCATTTATTGCTAGAATTTAATGTCGTTGAAAAACAGAGATTTTTTTTGTAATTAAGTCAATAATTTTCTTTTCAAACCTGACTTATATTCATTTTTTCTCTTTCCCACATATATAATTTGCTATAGGTTGAATAAATATATTATTTTATGTTTTAATTTGGCTGCTTTTTTCCAAGTGAATCAATAATTAAGTACACTAGAAATTAAATTTTGATCAAATTAAAAATGAATTGTTTCTTACAGCCAAGTATAATAAAGGTTAAAATTACTACAAACTAACAGTGTTTAAAGTTGAAATAATCCTTTCAAATAGTTGAAATAGTCCTTTCAAATGGTTGAAATAAACCTTTCAAATAGTTGAAATAATTCTTTTAAATGGTTAAAATAACCCTTTCAAATAGTTAAATCAACTTTTAAAATGGCTAAAATCAACCTTTCAAATGGTTGAATTTAACTATAGCTACTATTGATATCCAACAATATATCACTCTGAATCTCTAATTTAAGGTTAGAATCAACAGTAACAAACCTAATGTAATAGTTAATAATGTACCTTTTCATTATGGTACTTCTAGCCTGTATAATGTTAATACAACCATAAATTTATCATTTTATTATTAATTCAACCATATGTTATAATTGATGTTTATAGTAAAAAAAAATCTTATTACGGTGGAAACAACTTTTAACAATATTTTAAGGTTCTATTAACTTTATTATCATTGGGCACTATTCAACCTTATGATGTAGTTTAAAATAACCATTTAGTGTATAAAATCAACCATAGTGTATTTAGAGTGTAATGATAGATAAATTTGTTATTCCTAACGTATTTTAAGTACTAATTATTTATTTATCATTGTCAAACACTTGTAAACGCTCATCAGATGTTAAGTAAATAATTCTAAGTAAAAAATAATCAACTGTTCGGCCCTTTCCTTATTTTAGCGAATTTCCCCTATAGGGAAGAAGCTGTTACCGTAGTACTCATGGTAAGACCTAAGCCCGCGACCATGATAACTTTTCGTTTTGGGGCCCCCAGAAGCAAAAAACACTATTCGTTCATTTTCATACATATATATATATATCTATATATATACATATATATATATCTATATATATATATATCTATGTGTCTTTAAGCACGATAGCGGCCGTAAAATGGCCCGATCGGAATGAAATTTGGCTCAGACCTGTAAAGTAGTAATTATTCGGACGAGTTCGTAAACCAGCCCGATCGGACTACTGGAAGGGGGGGTAAAGGGGGGGAAACTCCCCTAAAAATGTTTTTTTGAGGTTTTACATAGAAAAACAAAATTTATCGAATTTTTGATGGCACTATTGAATTCAGCTCAAAAAAACAAACAATTTAGTATTTTGAATCACTGCTCTATGTCCATTGGTTACCGAGATATTAAAAGTGGTAAACACAGTACGTTGTCCCAATGTTAACCTTAAGGGGAAAAAGTAAAATTCTATATCTCGCTTATTTCTCAACATATCTTGATAAAACTTGGTAAATGGCTTCTTCTAGTTCAGATCTACTAAAGAATGAATTAAAACCACCCAGTTTTAATATACCCGTAGCAGCAAACCTGCATACTCTTTCCCATGTTATTCTTATGGAGCTTTCAAAAACATGTCAAATCTCGCTATGTTGGATTGAAATATGGTTTTTGTATTTGAAATTCGCTGAGTATGCAGGTCTGCTGCAACGGGGGTATTTGTGCCTTTAAGCAATCTTATCAAAACCAAAATATTTCCTTAAAACTTTTCTCCGAGATTTTTCATTTAAGGAGGGGACTGATGTGGGTCAGATTTAAGGGTTCCTGAAATTCTCTAGGGAATTTAGGCTATATTTATAAATGACCGTAATTGAGCTTTTTCGTCTACTAATAACTCAATCATGAACCATCCTTGTTTTTATAGAGCTACTTTTAGCGACTTTTCGGTCTCTGCCACGACACGGACTGAATTTCACGGAATAATTTCAAGGTATTTAAAATATAATTAGTTGAACAAAAGACAAAACAAACTACCCTTTTCTCTCTTTTAAAATACCAAAAGTAATAAATAAACAATTTAGCATACAAATGAGAATATAATTTAGGAAGAGTCGTTTAAGAGGCAAATTCAGTCAAGAAGAGTGATCGACCAAGTGATGAATGCGGGCCACCGCAACTGGAATTGAACCGAAGCCTCCGCGGGGCTGCGATTGGAAATTAAACTCGCACAGTTCATTTAGATCGCTGATAAGAGGCAATTTCGGTGAAGACTAATCGATCGTTTCTGTTGAAAAAAGCTATTTAATCCATCCACCGAATGAATAATAAGGAATGGTAAACGATTTCATTCGCTAGCCTTTCCCTGCCGAGTTTTCAATATCTATTCTTCATATTGTATCTAAGAAAACATTGACCGAATAAAAAATATATTTTATGCGTACTAATTGTTTATTAAAAAGCTACACATTAAGCATGTCATCCATAGTAAAATTAGTCCTAAATGTTTTTTTTTTATCTCTAAGTTTCTCAGAAGATTTTGGTTTTTTATTTTAAGTATTACTATATTTGTGTGAAAGGCAAACAAAAGTTATGGCGTTGGTTAATTGCTCTTATATGTCACAATTAATATCACATTATGACTACAAATCAAAGTGTATAACTATTTGATCAAATAATGTTTTATAAGCAAATATTATCTCCTTAAGATAATCCACAAGTTGATTGAAACGGTATCCTGCAGAAGAGAACTGTTAAAACATGGTAAATTATGATTTTATTTTAAAACCGTGGGGTCTACTATATGAAAAAGAATATATAGAAAGAGTTTGAAGTAAGTTTTGACACTCGAAAAAAATTCTTTGACTGTTTAATTTATTATTATTATTACTTCTCTGGGTTTTTTTATACCGGGAATAACATTTATTTTTCGTTATTTTCGAAATACGGATAGATGGGTTGATTATACAAAATACTAACGAAAGTTAAATACAATAATTAGACTCAATCCTAATAATTAACAGCTAAATACATACACATAACCTGTATTGCTCTAAGTAGGAGGTAATCCTTGTTTAAAATTGCCATTGGGGGCAATGCCACAGTGTTTACAGAAACTAACAATACATTCTCGAACAATTAATGCTTGTTTGTTCGTTTTCCAATTAATGAATGTTACCAAGGTTTACAGGAGTACATTTTTCGAAGAACTCTCCATGCAATTAGAACATTTATTTTTGTTCATTAAATCATTCGCATCCGTTTATTTTCACAGCAGTATTTTTTCTGATCATCACTTTTCCTGCATGTCAACTACATGGCTTTATAATATATTTTCGATTTTCCTTATTTTTTAGCTGTTTTTAAACACTACGGTCATACGATTGATCCCATGATGATTTATTAGTAATTTAACAGTGATTCATATTCATAATCTTTAGGATAAGTCTGTCAGTTACCTTCCGTTGAGCTAGACTTCAAAGATCAAACTAAAAGATCTGAAACTTTTAACAGGGACATTCACATTAAGTTTGTTTTCATCTCGTTTTTAGGACTTTTCTGATTTTGTGGGAAAGTCCTATGGGATAAGCCTTGTGGCCTATGGATTTCATGCCTTGTATGGGCTTTTTATAAATCAAATTCATATCAAAATAGAATGTAAATGAGGTAATTAAAAACTGCCCCTACCTGCAATGTTTCTCCCTACCTTCAATTTACCCATTGTGATGAGGGAGAAAGATAATACTTTGTCTCTCACCGCCGGGCGCCGGAAGGAAAAGTGTTAACTTGCAGACAAAATAAAATAAGAAGAATACAATTGAAACCAGTAATTCAATAACTTAACGCTTTCACTTTTCTCTTCAAGCATGCAAATGTTTCTGCTCAACTCAACAGATCACGGCGCCAACAACTGATCCGGAACAGCTGATGATCTACAACTTAAACTTAAGGCTATGCAATTTTTATACGGAGGAGGAACGCTTTATGCGCAAGCCCAAAGGAACAGTGTGGGACTCTCTCTCAGATGTTGGCCAAGGTCTACCCACTAAACCTCCTACGAAGCTGCGGGGAAAACCAGGCCGGAACCCTTATCGGACAACTTCAGCACTGGTCCTTGTGTCTTGCGTCCAGACGGGTCAAATCGCTGTTTCGGGACACTTAGATGTCACCTAAGCATCCATCATCTCGCTTCCGCCGAAGAACGGATTCCATGAAGAGCGCAATCGCTCTCCAGGATTCTTCGTTGCGAAGCATTGCTCCCACAACGACGTCCGGGGATAGATCGCCGACTGCAGAAACAAGCAAAATATGCTAATTAATACTATCAATAACTTTAAATGTATATAGAATGCTCATGTGACGTGTCAAATGTAAGCCTTATTGGAGGATATTTTAACCACAAATCACTGATAAAAAAAGTAAAAGAAATGTTGACATAACGATAACTTTGTTTGTCTTCGTTTTGGAATTGTCAAATCGTCAGACAGTTGGACGTTCAAATTTTAGGAGCTAATCATCGTCAATTTTCAATTTTGTATATTTAGAAACGATATAATTTTATTAATTTGGCGACTTAGTGCATTTTTTTACGTTAATTTAAGTAATCAAGCTATGAATCCGAAGGTAATGTAGTTGAGTATCCAGTTAGCTTCTTGTTTTTGTGTTTTGGAAACGGCGAAATGGCTGAAAACCATGGGACTCATTGGACCAAAATTTTCCCGGACTGAACTTTCAAAGAGATGTTGCAACCGAAAATATGAAGTGAAGCAAAGAACTGAATCGTCATCTTACCGTATTTTTTTCGAATTGGCACGATTTAGCAATTCTCGTTTAACTATAACACATTCAAGGTTAATTTATTCTCTCGACTACTTACTACTTTAAATATGTAATTATTTGTGAAAGGTGATATAATCTATTGTAAAATAAGGATCATTATAAGCTTCATTGTCACGCTTTACGTTTTATTGTCAATTTGAAGTGAGCAATAGACTGCAAAACTCGTGTAATTTAGTGAAACTGCATTTCCAAAGAACCTCAAAGCTTATATTAATTCTAACAATATTATAGCGCTTTGAGATTGATGAGAACGGTTGGCTCCTACGCCTTGTCTCAAATACAAGACAAGTTACACTTTCTATAATTTATCATGTTAATCTGCTGCAAAGGTGTTTGGTTTTGATTTAATTCAGTTTAATTTAATGTAATTTAATTATTGATGTTCATAATTTTGTTTTAACAAGGCCATTCATGTCTTATAAATGTGTTTGGCATAGGTAACATGAGGCCAAATTCGTTTTTGTAATGGTCCATGTAACAGTTTAAATAAATAATTAAAAATATACGTATAGGTCTCATCTACTCCATAAATACATCTATTCGTAAGCTAACAGTGTTAAAAATGGTTTTACTGACGTAAATGTGGTTGATTATGTATCAATTTATCAATGTCTAATGCTGTATCTAATTAATGACAAACATCCCAGTGGCATATACTGTACCTAGTATATCACTAGGTGACAAGCTGCTGTCAACTAACTGTTAATTATATGGGGGATTTCAGATTAAATACCTTTTTAGAATTGAAATAAATTTGATTATAATTATTCACATTGTCGTTGTAAATTTACTCATTTTATGCATTAACCAATATTTTTTTGTATCAAGAGTACTACTTTTGTAAGATATGCTTGTATGTAAATTATGTGTTTCCAAAAATCAAGCCTTGTCGTAAAATAACTATTTAAGTTGTAGATTCTACATGTACAATCCTCAGTTTTCAACCTCACCTAGTAATGCTTACATAAACATCCAAAACCACGTGTAAGCCTAATTAATAAGTTAAGTAGGCTTTTAAAAAAGAAGAGCTAAGTGATAGTTAAGCTGTTTCAAGAAGAAATAATTATCTTATACCTTTATTTTATAATATGAAGCTGAGAATAGTGAGTGCAATAAAAAGGAATAATTGACAATCAATATCACAACCAACCTAAATTATCACGACTAGTTTTGAAGCAATTGTTTTCTTACTGCGTTCGTTTTGATACTGCTATATCAATCAGTCTTTAGTGGTTGACAAATGGCTGCTCTATTTTATCGAGCTGCTTAGTAACCTGTATCTGACACTAGATTTATTGCACTGTGGTCGAATATTGACGATAGCTAAAAAGTCGGCATCTGAAAAAAGTTAAGGCATAAACGGGAGCTCTAAGTATTGAATAAACTTTACATTAATTTAAACAGGAATCGCGAAACTAACTTATGAAATGAAATGAAATTTATTTATTTCCAAAAACCTGATAGTCATTGAAAATATTGACAAAAATACAACTTTGAAAAAACCTACCCACATAGGCAAAGCCTGTGCGTGGGAGGTGAGCTCATAACCAGTCGATCTTAACGAGCGAAACTTCCTGCAGAATCCATTACAGACACATAGAATATAAATGAAGATAATTTATTAAATTGAAGAAAATACATAAATAATAGCCTAAGATTTAATAATGAGTACACAAATTTGTTGTAATGCACAGGTTTAATGAGGACATACTTAAGACGTAAGATTGATAAGAGGAGGTCACAACTAGGAACCGAAACCAGTCTAATCTAACAATGACCTTGACTGAGACCTGGAACCATGCAAACGGACATACACACACACACTCATCGGTCCCTACATACACAAGCGTCAGCACACACCCACACGCACACGCCATACGCGCGCGCACGCACACGAACACGCTTCATCAGGAGTACAAAGAACAGAGATAATTAATTATCAATCTGACTACGACCCATTATTTCTA
>JAQJVK010000437.1:0-45547 GCA_035578135.1 Flexamia atlantica
ACGTCATGTTGCACACTTCCGTATTTATTTTATATTTCATGTCATACTTTGACAAATCGCTGTCCGCACATCTCAATACGACTACTTTAATCAGCCATATTTCCAAAACCTAAGTTTTTACGGTAACTTGGGTGGTATTATACAGATGTTCTGGTCCTATTCTATCACCCTATGTGTACGTCATGTTGGCACACCTCCGTATTTATTATTATATTTCATGTCATACTTAGACAAATCGTTGTCCGCACATCGCATAGCGACTAATTAATCACCCATATTTCCAAAACCTAAGTTTTTAAGGGTAACTTGGGTGGTATAATACAGAAGTTCTGGTCCTATTCTATCACCCTACGTGTACGTAATATTGGCACACCTTCGTATTTATTATTATATTTCATGTCATACTTAGACATATCGTTGTCCGCACATCGCATAGCGACTAATTTTAATCACCCATATTTCTAAAACCTAAGTTTTTAAGGTAACTTGGGTGGTATAATACAGAAGTTCTGGTCCTATTCTATCACCCTACGTGTACGTAATGTTGGCACACCTTCGTATTTATTATTATATTTCATGTCATACTTAGACGAATCGTTGTCCGCACATCGCATAACGACTAATTTAATCACCCATATTTCCAAAACCTAAGTTTTTAAGGTAACTTGGGTGGTATAATACTAAATTTCAGGACCTATTCTATCATCCTATGTGTACGTCATGTTGGCACACTTCCGTATTTATTTTAATTTTCATGTCATATTTTGACAAATCGCTGTCCGCACATCTCAATGCGACTACTTTAATCAGCCATATTTCCAAAACCTAAGTTTTTACGGTAACTTGGGTGGTATAATACAAAAGTTCTGGTCCTATTCTATCACCCTACGTGTACGTCATGTATCCACAATTCCGTATTTATTTTTATATTTCGTGTCAAACTTCGACAAATCTCTGTCCGCACATCTCAATGCGACTACTTTAATCAGCCATATTTCCAAAACCTAAGTTTTTACGGTAACTTGGGTGGTATAATACAGAAGTTCTCGTCCTATTCTATCACCCTACGTGTACGTAATGTTGGCACACCTCCGTATTTATTATTATATTTCATGTCATACTTAGACAAATCGTTGTCCGCACATCGCATAGCGACTAATTTAATCACCCATATTTCCAAAACCTAAGTTTTTAAGGTAACTTGGGTGGTATAGTACTAAAGTTGTGGTCCTATTCTTTCATCCTACGTGTACGTCATGCTGACACACTTCCGTATTTATTTTATATTTTATGTCAAACTTAGGTGGATCGCTGTCCACACATCCAAAGCGACTATTTTAATCACCCGTATTTCCAAAACCTAAGTTTTGACGGTAACCTGAGTGGTATAATAATATAGTTCTAATCCTATTCTATCACCCAATGTGTACGTCATGTATCCAAAATTCCGTATTTATTTTTATATTTTATGTCAAACTTAGGGGGATCGCTGTCCACACATCCAAAGCGACTATTTTAATCACCCGTATTTCCAAAACCTAAATTTTTAAGGTAACTTGGGTGGTATAGTACTAAAGTTCTGGACCTATTCTATCATCCTATGTGTACGTCATGTTGGCACACCTCAGTATTTTTTTTATATTTCGTGTCAAACTTCGACAAATCTCTGTCCGCACATCTCAATGCGACTACTTTAATCAGCCATATTTCCAAAACCTAAGTTTTTACGGTAACTTGGGTGGTATAACACAGAAGTTCTAATCCTATTTTATCACCCTATGTGTACGTCATGTATCCAAAATTCCGTATTTATTTTTATATTTTATGTCAAACTTAGGTGGATCGCTGTCCACACATCCAAAGCGACTATTTTAATCACCCGTATTTCCAAAACCTAAGTTTTTAAGGTAACTTGGGTGGTATAGTACTAAAGTTCTGGACCTATTCTATCATCCTATGTGTACGTCATGTTGGCACACCTCCGTATTTTTTTATATTTCGTGTCAAACTTCGACAAATCTCTGTCCGCACATCCCAATGCGACTACTTTAATCAGCCATATTTCCAAAACCTAAGTTTTTACGGTAACTTGGGTGGTATAATACAGAAGTTCTGGTCCTATTCTATCACCCTATGTGTACGTCATGTATCCACAATTCCGTATTTATTTTTATATTTCATGTCAAACTTAGACAAATCGTTGTCCGCACATCGCATAGCGACTAATTTAATCACCCATATTTCCAAAACCTAAGTTTTTAAGGTAACTTGGGTGGTATAATACTAAATTACAGGACCTATTCTATCACCCTATGTGTACGTCATGTTGGCACACTTCCGTATTTTTTTTATTTTTCATGTCATACTTTGACAAATCGCTGTCCGCACATCTCAATGCGACTACTTTAATCAGCCATATTTCCAAAACCTAAGTTTTTACGGTAACTTGGGTGGTATAATACTAAATTTCAGGACCTATTCTATCATCCTATGTGTACGTCATGTATCCACAATTCCGTATTTATTTTTATATTTCATGTCAAACTTAGACAAATCGTTGTCCGCACATCGCATAGCGACTAATTTAATCACCCATATTTCCAAAACCTAAGTTTTTAAGGTAACTTGGGTGGTATAATACTGAAGTTCTGGTCCTATTCTATCACCCAATGTGTACGTCATGTATCCAAAATTCCGTATTTATTTTTATATTTCATGTCAAACTTAGACAAATCGTTGTCCGCACATCTCAATGCGACTACTTTAATCAGCCATATTTCCAAAACCTAAGTTTTTACGGTAACTTGGGTGGTATAATACAGAAGTTCTGGTCCTTTTCTATCACCCTATGTGTACTTCATGTATCCACAATTCCGTATTTATTTTTATATTTCATGTCAAACTTAGACAAATCGTTGTCCGCACATCGCATAGCGACTAATGTAATCACCCATATTTCCAAAACCTAAGTTTTTAAGGTAACTTGGGTGGTATAATACTAAATTTCAGGACCTATTCTATCATCCTATGTGTACGTCATGTTGGCACACTTCCGTATTTATTTTATTTTTCATGTCATACTTTGACAAATCGTTGTCCGCACATCTCAATGCGACTACTTTAATCAGCCATATTTCCAAAACCTAAGTTTTTACGGTAACTTGGGTGGTATAATACAGAAGTTCTGATCCTATTCTATCAACCTATGTGTACGTCATGTATCCACAATTCCGTATTTATTTTTATATTTCATGTCAAACTTAGACAAATCGCTGTCCGCACATTCTCAATGCGACTAATTTAATCACCCGTATTTCCTAAACCTAAGTTTTTAAGGTAACTTGGGTGGTATAGTACTAAAGTTCTGGACCTATTCTATCATCCTATGTGTACGTCATGTTGGCACACCTCCGTATTTTTTTATATTTTATGTCAAACTTCGACAAATCTCTGTCCGCACATCTCAATGCGACTACTTTAATCAGCCATATTTCCAAAACCTAAGTTTTTACGGTAACTTGGGTGTATAATACAGAAGTTCTGGTCCTATTCTATCACCCTACGTGTACGTAATGTTGGCACACTTCCGTATTTATTTTATTTTTCATGTCATACTTTGACAAATCTCTGTCCGCACATCTCAATGCGACTAATATTTAATCACCCATATTTCCCAAAACTACGTTTTTACGGTAACTTGGGTGGTATAGTACTAAATTTCAGGACCTATTCTATCATCCTATGTGTACGTCCATGTTGGCCACACCTCCGTTGTTTTTTTTATATTTCGTGTCAAACTTCGACAAATCTCTGTCCGCACATCTCAATGCGACTACTTTAATCAGCCATATTTCCAAAACCTAAGTTTTTACGGTAACTTGGGTGGTATAACACAGAAGTTCTGGTCCTATTCTATCACCCTATGTGTACCTCATGTATCCACAATTCCGTATTTATTTTTATATTTCATGTCAAACTTAGACAAATCGTTGTCCGCACATCGCATAGCGACTAATTTAATCACCCGTATTTCCAAAACCTAAGTTTTTAAGGTAACTTGGGTGGTATAGTACTAAAGTTCAGGACCTATTCTATCATCCTATGTGTACGTAATGTTGGCACACTTCCGTATTTATTTTATTTTTCATGTCATACTTTGACAAATCGCTGTCCGCACATCTCAATGCGACTACTTTAATCAGCCATATTTCCAAAACCTAAGTTTTTAGGGTAACTTGGGTGGTATAATACTAAATTTCAGGACCTATTCTATCATCCTATGTGTACGTCATGTATCCACAATTCCGTATTTATTTTTATATTTCATGTCAAACTTAGACAAATCGTTGTCCGCACATCGCATAGCGACTAATTTAATGACCCATATTTCCAAAACCTAAGTTTTTAAGGTAACTTGGGTGGTATAGTACTAAAGTTCTGGTCCTATTCTCTCATCCTACGTGTACGTCATGCTGACACACTTCCGTATTTATTTTATATTTTATGTCAAACTTAGGTGGATCGCTGTCCACACATCCAAAGCGACTATTTTAATCACCCGTATTTCCAAAACCTAAGTTTTTACGGTAACTTGGGTGGTATAGTACTAAAGTTCTGGACCTATTCTATCATCCTATGTGTACGTCATGTTGGCACACCTCCGTATTTTTTTTATATTTCGTGTCAAACTTCGACAAATCTCTGTCCGCACATCTCAATGCGACTACTTTAATCAGCCAAATTTCCAAAACCTAAGTTTTTACGGTAACTTGGGTGGTATAATACAGAAGTTCTGGTCCTATTCTATCACCCTACGTGTACGTAATGTTGGCACACCTCCGTATTTATTTTATATTTTATGTCAAACTTAGGTGGATCACTGTCCACACATCCAAAGCGACTATTTTAATCACCCGTATTTCCAAAACCTAAGTTTTTAAGGTAACTTGGGTGGTATAGTACTAAAGTTCTGGACCTATTCTATCATCCTATATGTACGTCATGTTGGCACAATTCCGTATTTTTTTTATATTTCGTGTCAAACTTCGACAAATCTCTGTCCGCACATCTCAATGCGACTACTTTAATCAGCCATATTTCCAAAACCTAAGTTTTTACGGTAACTTGGGTGGTATAATACAGAAGTTCTGGTCCTATTCTATCACCCTACGTGTACGTAATGTTGGCACACCTCCGTATTTATTATTATATTTCATGTCATACTTAGACAAATCGTTGTCCGCACATCGCATAGCGACTAATTTAATCACCCATATTTCCAAAACCTAAGTTTTTAAGGTAACTTGGGTGGTATAGTACTAAAGTTCTGGTCCTATTCTTTCATCCTACGTGTACGTCATGCTGACACACTTCCGTATTTATTTTATATTTTATGTCAAACTTAGGTGGATCGCTGTCCACACATCCAAAGCGACTATTTTAATCACCCGTATTTCCAAAACCTAAGTTTTGACGGTAACTTGAGTGGTATAATAATATAGTTCTAATCCTATTCTATCACCCAATGTGTACGTCATGTATCCAAAATTCCGTATTTATTTTTATATTTTATGTCAAACTTAGGTGGATCGCTGTCCACACATCCAAAGCGACTATTTTATTCACCCGTATTTCCAAAACCTAAATTTTTAAGGTAACTTGGGTGGTATAGTACTAAAGTTCTGGACCTATTCTATCATCCTATGTGTACGTCATGTTGGCACACCTCCGTATTTTTTTTATATTTCGTGTCAAACTTCGACAAATCTCTGTCCGCACATCTCAATGCGACTACTTTAATCAGCCATATTTCCAAAACCTAAGTTTTTACGGTAACTTGGGTGGTATAACACAGAAGTTCTAATCCTATTTTATCATCCTATGTGTACGTCATGTATCCAAAATTCCGTATTTATTTTTATATTTTATGTCAAACTTAGGTGGATCGCTGTCCACACATCCAAAGCGACTATTTTAATCACCCGTATTTCCAAAACCTAAGTTTTTAAGGTAACTTGGGTGGTATAGTACTAAAGGTCTGGACCTATTCTATCATCCTATGTGTACGTCATGTTGGCACACCTCCGTATTTTTTTATATTTCGTGTCAAACTTCGACAAATCTCTGTCCGCACATCTCAATGCGACTACTTTAATCAGCCATATTTCCAAAACCTAAGTTTTAACGGTAACTTGGGTGGTATAATACAGAAGTTCTGGTCCTATTCTATCACCCTATGTGTACGTCATGTATCCACGATTCCGTATTTATTTTTATATTTCATGTCAAACCTAGACAAATCGTTGTCCGCACATCGCATAGCGACTAATTTAATCACCCATATTTCCAAAACCTAAGTTTTTAAGGTAACTTGGGTGGTATAATACTAAATTTCAGGACCTATTCTATCATCCTATGTGTACGTCATGTTGGCACACTTCCGTATTTATTTTAATTTTCATGTCATATTTTGACAAATCGCTGTCCGCACATCTAAATGCGACTACTTCAATCAGCCATATTTCCAAAACCTAAGTTTTTACGGTAACTTGGGTGGTATAATACAAAAGTTCTGGTCCTATTCTATCACCCTACGTGTACGTCATGTATCCAAAATTCCGTATTTATTTTTATATTTCGTGTCAAACTTCGACAAATCTCTGTCCGCACATCTCAATGCGACTACTTTAATCAGCCATATTTCCAAAACCTAAGTTTTTACGGTAACTTGGGTGGTATAATACAGAAGTTCTGGTCCTATTCTATCACCCTACGTGTACGTCATGTATCCACAATTCCGTATTTATTTTTATATTTCATGTCAAACTTAGACAAATCGTTGTCCGCACATCGCATAGCGACTAATTTAATGACCCATATTTCCAAAACCTAAGTTTTTAAGGTATCTTGGGTGGTATAGTACTAAAGTTCTGGTCCTATTCTTTCATCCTACGTGTACGTCATACTGACACACTTCCGTATTTATTTTATATTTTATGTCAAACTTAGGTGGATCGCTGTCCACACATCCAAAGCGACTATTTTAATCACCCGTATTTCCAAAACCTAAGTTTTTACGGTAACTTGGGTGGTATAATACAGAAGTTCTGGTCCTATTCTAACACCCTATGTGTACGTCATGTATCCACAATTCCGTATTTATTTTTACATTTCATGTCTAACTTAGACAAATCGCTGTCCGCACATCTCAATGCGACTATTTTAATCAGCCATATTTCCAAAACCTAAGTTTTTACGGTAACTTGGGTGGTATAGTACTAAATTTCAGGACTTATTCTATCATCCTACGTGTACGTCATGTTGGCACACCTCCGTATTTTTTTTATATTTCGTGTCAAACTTCGACAAATCTCTGTCCGCACATCTCAATGCGACTACTTTAATCAGCCATATTTCCAAAACCTAAGTTTTTTACGGTAACTTGGGTGGTATAATACAGAAGTTCTGGTCCTATTCTATCACCCTACGTGTACGTAATGTTGGCACACCTCCGTATTTATTATTATATTTCATGTCATACTTAGACAAATCGTTGTCCGCACATCGCATAGCGACTAATTTAATCACCCATATTTCCAAAACCTAAGTTTTTAAGGTAACTTGGGTGGTATAGTGCTAAAGTTCTGGTCCTATTCTTTCATCCTACGTGTACGTCATGCTGACACACTTCCGTATTTATTTTATATTTTATGTCAAACTTAGGTGGATCGCTGTCCACACACCCAAAGCGACTATTTTAATCACCCGTATTTCCAAAACCTAAGTTTTTACGGTAACTTGGGTGGTATAGTACTAAAGTTCTGGACCTATTCTATCATCCTATGTGTACGTCATGTTGGCACACCTCCGTATTTTTTTTATATTTCGTGTCAAACTTCGACAAATCTCTGTCCGCACATCTCAATGCGACTACTTTAATCAGCCATATTTCCAAAACCTAAGTTTTTACGGTAACTTGGGTGGTATAATACAGAAGTTCTGGTCCTATTCTATCACCCTATGTGTACGTTATGTATCCACAATTCCGTATTTATTTTTATATTTCATGTCAAACCTAGACAAATCGTTGTCCGCACATCGCATAGCGACTAATTTAATCACCCATATTTCCAAAACCTAAGTTTTTAAGGTAACTTGGGTGGTATAATACTAAATTTCAGGACCTATTCTATCACCCTATGTGTATGTCATGTTGGCACACGTCCGTATTTATTTTATTTTTCATGTCATACTTTGACAAATCGCTGTCCGCACATCTCAATGCGACTACTTTAATCAGCCATATTTCCAAAACCTAAGTTTTTACGGTAACTTGGGTGGTATAATACTAAATTTCAGGACCTATTCTATCATCCTATGTGTACGTCATGTATCCACAATTCCGTATTAATTTTTATATTTCATGTCAAACTTCGACAAATCTCTGTCCGCACATCTCAATGCGACTACTTTAATCAGCCATATTTCCAAAACCTAAGTTTTTACGGTAACTTGGGTGGTATTATACAGATGTTCTGGTCCTATTCTATCACCCTATGTGTACGTCATGTTGGCACACCTCCGTATTTATTATTATATTTCATGTCATACTTAGACAAATCGTTGTCCGCACATCGCATAGCGACTAATTTAATCACCCATATTTCCAAAACCTAAGTTTTTAAGGTAACTTGGGTGGTATAATACAGAAGTTCTGGTCCTATTCTATCACCCTACGTGTACGTAATATTGGCACACCTCCGTATTTATTATTATATTTCATGTCATACTTAGACATATCGTTGTCCGCACATCGCATAGCGACTAATTTAATCACCCATATTTCCAAAACCTAAGTTTTTAAGGTAACTTGGGTGGTATAATACAGAAGTTCTGGTCCTATTCTATCACCCTACGTGTACGTAATGTTGGCACACCTTCGTATTTATTATTATATTTCATGTCATACTTAGACGAATCGTTGTCCGCACATCGCATAACGACTAATTTAATCACCCATATTTCCAAAACCTAAGTTTTTAAGGTAACTTGGGTGGTATAATACTAAATTTCAGGACCTATTCTATCATCCTATGTGTACGTCATGTTGGCACACCTTCGTATTTATTATTATATTTCATGTCATACTTAGACGAATCGTTGTCCGCACATCGCATAACGACTAATTTAATCACCCATATTTCCAAAACCTAAGTTTTTACGGTAACTTGGGTGGTATAGTACTAAAGTTCTGGACCTATTCTATCATCCTATGTGTACGTCATGTTGGCACACCTCCGTATTTTTTTTATATCTCGTGTCAAACTTCGACAAATCTCTGTCCGCACATCTCAATGCGACTACTTTAATCAGCCAAATTTCCAAAACCTAAGTTTTTACGGTAACTTGGGTGGTATAATACAGAAGTTCTGGTCCTATTCTATCACCCTACGTGTACGTAATGTTGGCACACCTCCGTATTTATTTTATATTTTATGTCAAACTTAGGTGGATCACTGTCCACACATCCAAAGCGACTATTTTAATCACCCGTATTTCCAAAACCTAAGTTTTTAAGGTAACTTGGGTGGTATAGTACTAAAGATCTGGACCTATTCTATCATCCTATGTGTACGTCATGTTGGCACATCTCCGTATTTTTTTATATTTCATGTCAAACTTAGACAAATCGTTGTCCGCACATCGCATAGCGACTAATTTAATGACCCATATTTCCAAAACCTAAGTTTTTAAGGTAACTTGGGTGGTATAGTACTAAAGTTCTGGTCCTATTCTTTCATCCTACGTGTACGTCATGCTGACACACTTCCGTATTTATTTTATATTTTATGTCAAACTTAGGTGGATCGCTGTCCACACATCCAAAGCGACTATTTTAATCACCCGTACTTCCAAAACCTAAGTTTTGACGGTAACCTGAGTGGTATAATAATATAGTTCTAATCCTATTCTATCACCCAATGTGTACGTCATGTATCCAAAATTCCGTATTTATTTTTATATTTTATGTCAAACTTAGGGGGATCGCTGTCCACACATCCAAAGCGACTAATTTAATCACCCGTATTTCCAAAACCTAAGTTTTTAAGGTAACTTGGGTGGTATAGTACTAAAGTTCTGGACCTATTCTATCATCCTATGTGTACGTCATGTTGGCAAACCTCCGTATTTTTTTTATATTTCGTGTCAAACTTCGACAAATCTCTGTCCGCACATCTCAATGCGACTACTTTAATCAGCCATATTTCCAAAACCTAAGTTTTTACGGTAACTTGGGTGGTATAATACAGAAGTTCTGGTCCTATTCTATCACCCTATGTGTACGTCATGTATCCACAATTCCGTATTTATTTTTATATTTCATGTCAAACCTAGACAAATCGTTGTCCGCACATCTCAATACGACTACTTTAATCAGCCATATTTCCAAAACCTAAGTTTTTACGGTAACTTGGGTGGTATTATACAGATGTTCTGGTCCTATTCTATCATCCTATGTGTACGTCATGTTGGCAAACCTCCGTATTTTTTTTATATTTCGTGTCAAACTTCGACAAATCTCTGTCCGCACATCTCAATGCGACTACTTTAATCAGCCATATTTCCAAAACCTAAGTTTTTACGGTAACTTGGGTGGTATAATACTAAATTTCAGGACCTATTCTATCATCCTATGTGTACGTCATGTATCCACAATTCCGTATTAATTTTTATATTTCATGTCAAACTTCGACAAATCTCTGTCCGCACATCTCAATGCGACTACTTTAATCAGCCATATTTCCAAAACCTAAGTTTTTACGGTAACTTGGGTGGTATAATACAGAAGTTCTGGTCCTATTCTATCACCCTACGTGTACGTAATGTTGGCACACCTCCGTATTTATTATTATATTTCATGTCATACTTAGACAAATCGTTGTCCGCACATCGCATAGCGACTAATTTAATCACCCATATTTCCAAAACCTAAGTTTTTAAGGTAACTTGGGTGGTAAAATACTAAATTTCAGGACCTATTCTATCATCCTATGTGTACGTCATGTTGGCACACTTCCGTATTTATTTTATATTTCATGTCATACTTTGACAAATCGCTGTCCGCACATCTCAATACGACTACTTTAATCAGCCATATTTCCAAAACCTAAGTTTTTACGGTAACTTGGGTGGTATTATACAGATGTTCTGGTCCTATTCTATCACCCTATGTGTACGTCATGTTGGCACACCTCCGTATTTATTATTATATTTCATGTCATACTTAGACAAATCGTTGTCCGCACATCGCATAGCGACTAATTTAATCACCCATATTTCCAAAACCTAAGTTTTTAAGGTAACTTGGGTGGTATAATACAGAAGTTCTGGTCCTATTCTATCACCCTACGTGTACGTAATGTTGGCACACTTCCGTATTTATTTTATATTTCATGTCATACTTTGACAAATCGCTGTCCGCACATCTCAATACGACTACTTTAATCAGCCATATTTCCAAAACCTAAGTTTTTAAGGTAACTTGGGTGGTATAGTACTAAATTTCAGGACCTATTCTATCATCCTATGTGTACGTCTTGTTGGCACACTTCCGTATTTATTTTAATTTTCATGTCATATTTTGACAAATCGCTGTCCGCACATCTCAATGCGACTACTTTAATCAGCCATATTTCCAAAACCTAAGTTTTTACGGTAACTTGGGTGGTATAATACAAAAGTTCTGGTCCTATTCTATCACCCTACGTGTACGTCATGTATCCACAATTCCGTATTTATTTTTATATTTCGTGTCAAATTTCGACAAATCTCTGTCCGCACATCTCAATGCGACTACTTTAATCAGCCATATTTCCAAAACCTAAGTTTTTACGGTAACTTGGGTGGTATAATACAGAAGTTCTGGTCCTATTCTATCACCCTACGTGTACGTCATGTATCCACAATTCCGTATTTATTTTTATATTTCATGTCAAACTTAGACAAATCGTTGTCCGCACATCGCATAGCGACTAATTTAATGACCCATATTTCCAAAACCTAAGTTTTTAAGGTAACTTGGGTGGTATAGTACTAAAGTTCTGGTCCTATTCTTTCATCCTACGTGTACGTCATGCTGACACACTTCCGTATTTATTTTATATTTTATGTCAAACTTAGGTGGATCGCTGTCCACACACCCAAAGCGACTATTTTAACCACCCGTATTTCCAAAACCTAAGTTTTTACGGTAACTTGGGTGGTATAGTACTAAAGTTCTGGACCTATTCTATCATCCTATGTGTACGTCATGTTGGCACACCTCCGTATTTTTTTTATATTTCGTGTCAAACTTCGACAAATCTCTGTCCGCACATCTCAATGCGACTACTTTAATCAGCCATATTTCCAAAACCTAAGTTTTTACGGTAACTTGGGTGGTATAATACAGAAGTTCTGGTCCTATTCTATCACCCTATGTGTACGTTATGTATCCACAATTCCGTATTTATTTTTATATTTCATGTCAAACCTAGACAAATCGTTGTCCGCACATCGCATAGCGACTAATTTAATCACCCATATTTCCAAAACCTAAGTTTTTAAGGTAACTTGGGTGGTATAATACTAAATTTCAGGACCTATTCTATCACCCTATGTGTACGTCATGTTGGCACACGTCCGTATTTATTTTATTTTTCATGTCATACTTTGACAAATCGCTGTCCGCACATCTCAATGCGACTATTTTAATCAGCCATATTTCCAAAACCTAAGTTTTTACGGTAACTTGGGTGGTATAATACTAAATTTCAGGACCTATTCTATCATCCTATGTGTACGTCATGTATCCACAATTCCGTATTAATTTTTATATTTCATGTCAAACTTCGACAAATCTCTGTCCGCACATCTCAATGCGACTACTTTAATCAGCCATATTTCCAAAACCTAAGTTTTTACGGTAACTTGGGTGGTATAATACAGAAGTTCTGGTCCTATTCTATCACCCTACGTGTACGTAATGTTGGCACACCTCCGTATTTATTATTATATTTCATGTCATACTTAGACAAATCGTTGTCCGCACATCGCATAGCGACTAATTTAATCACCCATATTTCCAAAACCTAAGTTTTTAAGGTAACTTGGGTGGTATAATACTAAATTTCAGGACCTATTCTATCATCCTATGTGTACGTCATGTTGGCACACTTCCGTATTTATTTTATATTTCATGTCATACTTTGACAAATCGCTGTCCGCACATCTCAATACGACTACTTTAATCAGCCATATTTCCAAAACCTAAGTTTTTACGGTAACTTGGGTGGTATTATACAGATGTTCTGGTCCTATTCTATCACCCTATGTGTACGTCATGTTGGCACACCTCCGTATTTATTATTATATTTCATGTCATACTTAGACAAATCGTTGTCCGCACATCGCATAGCGACTAATTTAATCACCCATATTTCCAAAACCTAAGTTTTTAAGGTAACTTGGGTGGTATAATACAGAAGTTCTGGTCCTATTCTATCACCCTACGTGTACGTAATATTGGCACACCTTCGTATTTATTATTATATTTCATGTCATACTTAGACATATCGTTGTCCGCACATCGCATAGCGACTAATTTAATCACCCATATTTCCAAAACCTAAGTTTTTAAGGTAACTTGGGTGGTATAATGCAGAAGTTCTGGTCCTATTCTATCACCCTACGTGTACGTAATGTTGGCACACCTTCGTATTTATTATTATATTTCATGTCATACTTAGACGAATCGTTGTCCGCACATCGCATAACGACTAATTTAATCACCCATATTTCCAAAACCTAAGTTTTTAAGGTAACTTGGGTGGTATAATACTAAATTTCAGGACCTATTCTATCATCCTATGTGTACGTCATGTTGGCACACTTCCGTATTTATTTTAATTTTCATGTCATATTTTGACAAATCGCTGTCCGCACATCTCAATGCGACTACTTTAATCAGCCATATTTCCAAAACCTAAGTTTTTACGGTAACTTGGGTGGTATAATACAAAAGTTCTGGTCCTATTCTATCACCCTACGTGTACGTCATGTATCCACAATTCCGTATTTATTTTTATATTTCGTGTCAAACTTCGACAAATCTCTGTCCGCACATCTCAATGCGACTACTTTAATCAGCCATATTTCCAAAACCTAAGTTTTTACGGTAACTTGGGTGGTATAATACAGAAGTTCTCGTCCTATTCTATCACCCTACGTGTACGTAATGTTGGCACACCTCCGTATTTATTATTATATTTCATGTCATACTTAGACAAATCGTTGTCCGCACATCGCATAGCGACTAATTTAATCACCCATATTTCCAAAACCTAAGTTTTTAAGGTAACTTGGGTGGTATAGTACTAAAGTTCTGGTCCTATTCTTTCATCCTACGTGTACGTCATGCTGACACACTTCCGTATTTATTTTATATTTTATGTCAAACTTAGGTGGATCGCTGTCCACACATCCAAAGCGACTATTTTAATCACCCGTATTTCCAAAACCTAAGTTTTGACGGTAACCTGAGTGGTATAATAATATAGTTCTAATCCTATTCTATCACCCAATGTGTACGTCATGTATCCAAAATTCCGTATTTATTTTTATATTTTATGTCAAACTTAGGGGGATCGCTGTCCACACATCCAAAGCGACTATTTTAATCACCCGTATTTCCAAAACCTAAATTTTTAAGGTAACTTGGGTGGTATAGTACTAAAGTTCTGGACCTATTCTATCATCCTATGTGTACGTCATGTTGGCACACCTCAGTATTTTTTTTATATTTCGTGTCAAACTTCGACAAATCTCTGTCCGCACATCTCAATGCGACTACTTTAATCAGCCATATTTCCAAAACCTAAGTTTTTACGGTAACTTGGGTGGTATAACACAGAAGTTCTAATCCTATTTTATCACCCTATGTGTACGTCATGTATCCAAAATTCCGTATTTATTTTTATATTTTATGTCAAACTTAGGTGGATCGCTGTCCACACATCCAAAGCGACTATTTTAATCACCCGTATTTCCAAAACCTAAGTTTTTAAGGTAACTTGGGTGGTATAGTACTAAAGTTCTGCACCTATTCTATCATCCTATGTGTACGTCATGTTGGCACACCTCCGTATTTTTTTATATTTCGTGTCAAACTTCGACAAATCTCTGTCCGCACATCTCAATGCGACTACTTTAATCAGCCATATTTCCAAAACCTAAGTTTTTACGGTAACTTGGGTGGTATAATACAGAAGTTCTGGTCCTATTCTATCACCCTATGTGTACGTCATGTATCCACAATTCCGTATTTATTTTTATATTTCATGTCAAACTTAGACAAATCGTTGTCCGCACATCGCATAGCGACTAATTTAATCACCCATATTTCCAAAACCTAAGTTTTTAAGGTAACTTGGGTGGTATAATACTAAATTTCAGGACCTATTCTATCACCCTATGTGTACGTCATGTTGGCACACTTCCGTATTTTTTTTATTTTTCATGTCATACTTTGACAAATCGCTGTCCGCACATCTCAATGCGACTACTTTAATCAGCCATATTTCCAAAACCTAAGTTTTTACGGTAACTTGGGTGGTATAATACTAAATTTCAGGACCTATTCTATCATCCTATGTGTACGTCATGTATCCACAATTCCGTATTTATTTTTATATTTCATGTCAAACTTAGACAAATCGTTGTCCGCACATCGCATAGCGACTAATTTAATCACCCATATTTCCAAAACCTAAGTTTTTAAGGTAACTTGGGTGGTATAATACTGAAGTTCTGGTCCTATTCTATCACCCAATGTGTACGTCATGTATCCAAAATTCCGTATTTATTTTTATATTTCATGTCAAACTTAGACAAATCGTTGTCCGCACATCTCAATGCGACTACTTTAATCAGCCATATTTCCAAAACCTAAGTTTTTACGGTAACTTGGGTGGTATAATACAGAAGTTCTGGTCCTATTCTATCACCCTATGTGTACTTCATGTATCCACAATTCCGTATTTATTTTTATATTTCATGTCAAACTTAGACAAATCGTTGTCCGCACATCGCATAGCGACTAATGTAATCACCCATATTTCCAAAACCTAAGTTTTTAAGGTAACTTGGGTGGTATAATACTAAATTTCAGGACCTATTCTATCATCCTATGTGTACGTCATGTTGGCACACTTCCGTATTTATTTTATTTTTCATGTCATACTTTGACAAATCGTTGTCCGCACATCTCAATGCGACTACTTTAATCAGCCATATTTCCAAAACCTAAGTTTTTACGGTAACTTGGGTGGTATAATACAGAAGTTCTGATCCTATTCTATCAACCTATGTGTACGTCATGTATCCACAATTCCGTATTTATTTTTATATTTCATGTCAAACTTAGACAAATCGCTGTCCGCACATCACAAAGCGACTATTTTAATCACCCGTATTTCCAAAACCTAAGTTTTTAAGGTAACTTGGGTGGTATAGTACTAAAGGTCTGGACCTATTCTATCATCCTATGTGTACGTCATGTTGGCACACCTCCGTATTTTTTTATATTTTATGTCAAACTTCGACAAATCTCTGTCCGCACATCTCAATGCGACTACTTTAATCAGCCATATTTCCAAAACCTAAGTTTTTACGGTAACTTGGGTGGTATAATACAGAAGTTCTGGTCCTATTCTATCACCCTACGTGTACGTAATGTTGGCACACTTCCGTATTTATTTTATTTTTCATGTCATACTTTGACAAATCTCTGTCCGCACATCTCAATGCGACTAATTTAATCACCCATATTTCCCAAAACCTACGTTTTTACGGTAACTTGGGTGGTATAGTACTAAATTTCAGGACCTATTCTATCATCCTATGTGTACGTCATGTTGGCACACCTCCGTGTTTTTTTTATATTTCGTGTCAAACTTCGACAAATCTCTGTCCGCACATCTCAATGCGACTACTTTAATCAGCCATATTTCCAAAACCTAAGTTTTTACGGTAACTTGGGTGGTATAACACAGAAGTTCTGGTCCTATTCTATCACCCTATGTGTACGTCATGTATCCACAATTCCGTATTTATTTTTATATTTCATGTCAAACTTAGACAAATCGTTGTCCGCACATCGCATAGCGACTAATTTAATCACCCGTATTTCCAAAACCTAAGTTTTTAAGGTAACTTGGGTGGTATAGTACTAAAGTTCAGGACCTATTCTATCATCCTATGTGTACGTAATGTTGGCACACTTCCGTATTTATTTTATTTTTCATGTCATACTTTGACAAATCGCTGTCCGCACATCTCAATGCGACTAATTTAATCAGCCATATTTCCAAAACCTAAGTTTTTACGGTAACTTGGGTGGTATAATACTAAATTTCAGGACCTATTCTATCATCCTATGTGTACGTCATGTATCCACAATTCCGTATTTATTTTTATATTTCATGTCAAACTTAGACAAATCGTTGTCCGCACATCGCATAGCGACTAATTTAATGACCCATATTTCCAAAACCTAAGTTTTTAAGGTAACTTGGGTGGTATAGTACTAAAGTTCTGGTCCTATTCTCTCATCCTACGTGTACGTCATGCTGACACACTTCCGTATTTATTTTATATTTTATGTCAAACTTAGGTGGATCGCTGTCCACACATCCAAAGCGACTATTTTAATCACCCGTATTTCCAAAACCTAAGTTTTTACGGTAACTTGGGTGGTATAGTACTAAAGTTCTGGACCTATTCTATCATCCTATGTGTACGTCATGTTGGCACACCTCCGTATTTTTTTTATATTTCGTGTCAAACTTCGACAAATCTCTGTCCGCACATCTCAATGCGACTACTTTAATCAGCCAAATTTCCAAAACCTAAGTTTTTACGGTAACTTGGGTGGTATAATACAGAAGTTCTGGTCCTATTCTATCACCCTACGTGTACGTAATGTTGGCACACCTCCGTATTTATTTTATATTTTATGTCAAACTTAGGTGGATCACTGTCCACACATCCAAAGCGACTATTTTAATCACCCGTATTTCCAAAACCTAAGTTTTTAAGGTAACTTGGGTGGTATAGTACTAAAGTTCTGGACCTATTCTATCATCCTATGTGTACGTCATGTTGGCACATCTCCGTATTTTTTTATATTTCGTGTCAAACTTCGACAAATCTCTGTCCGCACATCTCAATTCGACTACTTTAATCACCCATATTTCCAAAACCTAAGTTTTTAAGGTAACTTGGGTGGTATAGTACTAAAGTTCTGGACCTATTCTATCATCCTATGTGTACGTCATGTTGGCACACCTCCGTATTTTTTTTATATTTCGTGTCAAACTTCGACAAATCTCTGTCCGCACATCTCAATGCGACTACTTTAATCAGCCATATTTCCAAAACCTAAGTTTTTACGGTAACTTGGGTGGTATAATACAGAAGTTCTGGTCCTATTCTATCACCCTACGTGTACGTAATGTTGGCACACCTCCGTATTTATTATTATATTTCATGTCATACTTAGACAAATCGTTGTCCGCACATCGCATAGCGACTAATTTAATCACCCATATTTCCAAAACCTAAGTTTTTAAGGTAACTTGGGTGGTATAGTACAAAAGTTCTGGTCCTATTCTTTCATCCTACGTGTACGTCATGCTGACACACTTCCGTATTTATTTTATATTTTATGTCAAACTTAGGTGGATCGCTGTCCACACATCCAAAGCGACTATTTTAATCACCCGTATTTCCAAAACCTAAGTTTTGACGGTAACTTGAGTGGTATAATAATATAGTTCTAATCCTATTCTATCACCCAATGTGTACGTCATGTATCCAAAATTCCGTATTTATTTTTATATTTTATGTCAAACTTAGGGGGATCGCTGTCCACACATCCAAAGCGACTATTTTATTCACCCGTATTTCCAAAACCTAAATTTTTAAGGTAACTTGGGTGGTATAGTACTAAAGTTCTGGACCTATTCTATCATCCTATGTGTACGTCATGTTGGCACACCTCCGTATTTTTTTTATATTTCGTGTCAAACTTCGACAAATCTCTGTCCGCACATCTCAATGCGACTACTTTAATCAGCCATATTTCCAAAACCTAAGTTTTTACGGTAACTTGGGTGGTATAACACAGAAGTTCTAATCCTATTTTATCATCCTATGTGTACGTCATGTATCCAAAATTTCGTATTTATTTTTATATTTTATGTCAAACTTAGGTGGATCGCTGTCCACACATCCAAAGCGACTATTTTAATCACCCGTATTTCCAAAACCTAAGTTTTTAAGGTAACTTGGGTGGTATAATACTAAATTTCAGGACCTATTCTATCACCCTATGTGTACGTCATGTTGGCACACTTCCGTATTTTTTTTATTTTTCATGTCATACTTTGACAAATCGCTGTCCGCACATCTCAATGCGACTACTTTAATCAGCCATATTTCCAAAACCTAAGTTTTTACGGTAACTTGGGTGGTATAATACTAAATTTCAGGACCTATTCTATCATCCTATGTGTACGTCATGTATCCACAATTCCGTATTTATTTTTATATTTCATGTCAAACTTAGACAAATCGTTGTCCGCACATCGCATAGCGACTAATTTAATCACCCATATTTCCAAAACCTAAGTTTTTAAGGTAACTTGGGTGGTATAATACTGAAGTTCTGGTCCTATTCTATCACCCAATGTGTACGTCATGTATCCAAAATTCCGTATTTATTTTTATATTTCATGTCAAACTTAGACAAATCGTTGTCCGCACATCTCAATGCGACTACTTTAATCAGCCATATTTCCAAAACCTAAGTTTTTACGGTAACTTGGGTGGTATAATACAGAAGTTCTGGTCCTATTCTATCACCCTACGTGTACGTAATGTTGGCACACCTCCGTATTTATTTTATATTTTATGTCAAACTTAGGTGGATCACTGTCCACACATCCAAAGCGACTATTTTAATCACCCGTATTTCCAAAACCTAAGTTTTTAAGGTAACTTGGGTGGTATAGTACTAAAGTTCTGGACCTATTCTATCATCCTATGTGTACGTCATGTTGGCACACCTCCGTATTTTTTTTTATATTTCGTGTCAAACTTCGACAAATCTCTGTCCGCACATCTCAATGCGACTACTTTAATCAGCCATATTTCCAAAACCTAAGTTTTTACGGTAACTTGGGTGGTATAATACAGAAGTTCTGGTCCTATTCTATCACCCTACGTGTACGTAATGTTGGCACACCTCCGTATTTATTATTATATTTCATGTCATACTTAGACAAATCGTTGTCCGCACATCGCATAGCGACTAATTTAATCACCCATATTTCCAAAACCTAAGTTTTTAAGGTAACTTGGGTGGTATAGTACTAAAGTTCTGGTCCTATTCTTTCATCCTACGTGTACGTCATGCTGACACACTTCCGTATTTATTTTATATTTTATGTCAAACTTAGGTGGATCGCTGTCCACACATCCAAAGCGACTATTTTAATCACCCGTATTTCCAAAACCTAAGTTTTGACGGTAACCTGAGTGGTATAATAATATAGTTCTAATCCTATTCTATCACCCAATGTGTACGTCATGTATCCAAAATTCCGTATTTATTTTTATATTTTATGTCAAACTTAGGGGGATCGCTGTCCACACATCCAAAGCGACTATTTTATTCACCCGTATTTCCAAAACCTAAATTTTTAAGGTAACTTGGGTGGTATAGTACTAAAGTTCTGGACCTATTCTATCATCCTATGTGTACGTCATGTTGGCACACCTCCGTATTTTTTTTATATTTCGTGTCAAACTTCGACAAATCTCTGTCCGCACATCTCAATGCGACTACTTTAATCAGCCATATTTCCAAAACCTAAGTTTTTACGGTAACTTGGGTGGTATAACACAGAAGTTCTAATCCTATTTTATCATCCTATGTGTACGTCATGTATCCAAAATTCCGTATTTATTTTTATATTTTATGTCAAACTTAGGTGGATCGCTGTCCACACATCCAAAGCGACTATTTTAATCACCCGTATTTCCAAAACCTAAGTTTTTAAGGTAACTTGGGTGGTATAGTACTAAAGTTCTGGACCTATTCTATCATCCTATGTGTACGTCATGTTGGCACACCTCCGTATTTTTTTATATTTCGTGTCAAACTTCGACAAATCTCTGTCCGCACATCTCAATGCGACTACTTTAATCAGCCAAATTTCCAAAACCTAAGTTTTTACGGTAACTTGGGTGGTATAATACAGAAGTTCTGGTCCTATTCTATCACCCTACGTGTACGTAATGTTGGCACACCTCCGTATTTATTTTATATTTTGTGTCAAACTTAGGTGGATCACTGTCCACACATCCAAAGCGACTATTTTAATCACCCGTATTTCCAAAACCTAAGTTTTTAAGGTAACTTGGGTGGTATAGTACTAAAGTTCTGGACCTATTCTATCATCCTATGTGTACGTCATGTTGGCACATCTCCGTATTTTTTTATATTTCGTGTCAAACTTCGACAAATCTCTGTCCGCACATCTCAATGCGACTACTTTAATCACCCATATTTCCAAAACCTAAGTTTTTAAGGTAACTTGGGTGGTATAGTACTAAAGTTCTGGACCTATTCTATCATCCTATGTGTACGTCATGTTGGCACACCTCCGTATTTTTTTTATATTTCGTGTCAAACTTCGACAAATCTCTGTCCGCACATCTCAATGCGACTACTTTAATCAGCCATATTTCCAAAACCTAAGTTTTTACGGTAACTTGGGTGGTATAATACAGAAGTTCTGGTCCTATTCTATCACCCTACGTGTACGTAATGTTGGCACACCTCCGTATTTATTATTATATTTCATGTCATACTTAGACAAATCGTTGTCCGCACATCGCATAGCGACTAATTTAATCACCCATATTTCCAAAACCTAAGTTTTTAAGGTAACTTGGGTGGTATAGTACAAAAGTTCTGGTCCTATTCTTTCATCCTACGTGTACGTCATGCTGACACACTTCCGTATTTATTTTATATATTATGTCAAACTTAGGTGGATCGCTGTCCACACATCCAAAGCGACTATTTTAATCACCCGTATTTCCAAAACCTAAGTTTTGACGGTAACCTGAGTGGTATAATAATATAGTTCTAATCCTATTCTATCACCCAATGTGTACGTCATGTATCCAAAATTCCGTATTTATTTTTATATTTTATGTCAAACTTAGGGGGATCGCTGTCCACACATCCAAAGCGACTATTTTATTCACCCGTATTTCCAAAACCTAAATTTTTAAGGTAACTTGGGTGGTATAGTACTAAAGTTCTGGACCTATTCTATCATCCTATGTGTACGTCATGTTGGCACACCTCCGTATTTTTTTTATATTTCGTGTCAAACTTCGACAAATCTCTGTCCGCACATCTCAATGCGACTACTTTAATCAGCCATATTTCCAAAACCTAAGTTTTTACGGTAACTTGGGTGGTATAACACAGAAGTTCTAATCCTATTTTATCATCCTATGTGTACGTCATGTATCCAAAATTCCGTATTTATTTTTATATTTTATGTCAAACTTAGGTGGATCGCTGTCCACACATCCAAAGCGACTATTTTAATCACCCGTATTTCCAAAACCTAAGTTTTTAAGGTAACTTGGGTGGTATAGTACTAAAGTTCTGGACCTATTCTATCATCCTATGTGTACGTGATGTTGGCACACCTCCGTATTTTTTATATTTCGTGTCAAACTTCGACAAATCTCTGTCCGCACATCTCAATGCGACTACTTTAATCAGCCATATTTCCAAAACCTAAGTTTTAACGGTAACTTGGGTGGTATAATACAGAAGTTCTGGTCCTATTCTATCACCCTATGTGTACGTCATGTATCCACGATTCCGTATTTATTTTTATATTTCATGTCAAACCTAGACAAATCGTTGTCCGCACATCGCATAGCGACTAATTTAATCACCCATATTTCCAAAACCTAAGTTTTTAAGGTAACTTGGGTGGTATAATACTAAATTTCAGGACCTATTCTATCACCCTATGTGTACGTCATGTTGGCACACCTCCGTATTTTTTTTATTTTTCATGTCATACTTTGACAAATCGCTGTCCGCACATCTCAATGCGACTACTTTAATCAGCCATATTTCCAAAACCTAAGTTTTTACGGTAACTTGGGTGGTATAATACTAAATTTCAGGACCTATTCTATCATCCTATGTGTACGTCATGTATCCACAATTCCGTATTTATTTTTATATTTCATGTCAAACTTAGACAAATCGTTGTCCGCACATCGCATAGCGACTAATTTAATCACCCATATTTCCAAAACCTAAGTTTTTAAGGTAACTTGGGTGGTATAATACTGAAGTTCTGGTCCTATTCTATCACCCAATGTGTACGTCATGTATCCAAAATTCCGTATTTATTTTTATATTTCATGTCAAACTTAGACAAATCGTTGTCCGCACATCTCAATGCGACTACTTTAATCAGCCATATTTCCAAAACCTAAGTTTTTACGGTAACTTGGGTGGTATAATACAGAAGTTCTGGTCCTATTCTATCACCCTACGTGTACGTAATGTTGGCACACCTCCGTATTTATTTTATATTTTATGTCAAACTTAGGTGGATCACTGTCCACACATCCAAAGCGACTATTTTAATCACCCGTATTTCCAAAACCTAAGTTTTTAAGGTAACTTGGGTGGTATAGTACTAAAGTTCTGGACCTATTCTATCATCCTATGTGTACGTCATGTTGGCACATCTCCGTATTTTTTTATATTTCGTTTCAAACTTCGACAAATCTCTGTCCGCACATCTCAATGCGACTACTTTAATCACCCATATTTCCAAAACCTAAGTTTTTAAGGTAACTTGGGTGGTATAGTACTAAAGTTCTGGACCTATTCTATCATCCTATGTGTACGTCATGTTGGCACACCTCCGTATTTTTTTTATATTTCGTGTCAAACTTCGACAAATCTCTGTCCGCACATCTCAATGCGACTACTTTAATCAGCCATATTTCCAAAACCTAAGTTTTTACGGTAACTTGGGTGGTATAATACAGAAGTTCTGGTCCTATTCTATCACCCTACGTGTACGTAATGTTGGCACACCTCCGTATTTATTATTATATTTCATGTCATACTTAGACAAATCGTTGTCCGCACATCGCATAGCGACTAATTTAATCACCCATATTTCCGAAACCTAAGTTTTTAAGGTAACTTGGGTGGTATAGTACTAAATTTCTGGTCCTATTCTTTCATCCTACGTGTACATCATGCTGACACACTTCCGTATTTATTTTATATTTTATGTCAAACTTAGGTGGATCGCTGTCCACACATCCAAAGCGACTATTTTAATCACCCGTATTTCCAAAACCTAAGTTATGACGGTAACCTGAGTGGTATAATAATATAGTTCTAATCCTATTCTATCACCCAATGTGTACGTCATGTATCCAAAATTCCGTATTTATTTTTATATTTTATGTCAAACTTAGGGGGATCGCTGTCCACACATCCAAAGCGACTATTTTATTCACCCGTATTTCCAAAACCTAAATTTTTAAGGTAACTTGGGTGGTATAGTACTAAAGTTCTGGACCTATTCTATCATCCTATGTGTACGTCATGTTGGCACACCTCCGTATTTTTTTTATATTTCGTGTCAAACTTCGACAAATCTCTGTCCGCACATCTCAATGCGACTACTTTAATCAGCCATATTTCCAAAACCTAAGTTTTTACGGTAACTTGGGTGGTATAACACAGAAGTTCTAATCCTATTTTATCATCCTATGTGTACGTCATGTATCCAAAATTCCGTATTTATTTTTATATTTTATGTCAAACTTAGACAAATCGCTGTCCGCACATCCAAAGCGACTATTTTAATCACCCGTATTTCCAAAACCTAAGTTTTTAAGGTAACTTGGGTGGTATAGTACTAAAGTTCTGGACCTATTCTATCATCCTATGTGTACGTCATGTTGGCACACCTCCGTATTTTTTATATTTCGTGTCAAACTTCGATAAATCTCTGTCCGCACATCTCAATGCGACTACTTTAATCAGCCATATTTCCAAAACCTAAGTTTTAACGGTAACTTGGGTGGTATAATACAGAAGTTCTGGTCCTATTCTATCACCCTATGTGTACGTCATGTATCCACGATTCCGTATTTATTTTTATATTTCATGTCAAACCTAGACAAATCGTTGTCCGCACATCGCATAGCGACTAATTTAATCACCCATATTTCCAAAACCTAAGTTTTTAAGGTAACTTGGGTGGTATAATACTAAATTTCAGGACCTATTCTATCACCCTATGTGTACGTCATGTTGGCACACTTCCATATTTTTTTTATTTTTCATGTCATACTTTGACAAATCGCTGTCCGCACATCTCAATGCGACTACTTTAATCAGCCATATTTCCAAAACCTAAGTTTTTACGGTAACTTGGGTGGTATAATACTAAATTTCAGGACCTATTCTATCATCCTATGTGTACGTCATGTATCCACAATTCCGTATTTATTTTTATATTTCATGTCAAACTTAGACAAATCGTTGTCCGCACATCGCATAGCGACTAATTTAATCACCCATATTTCCAAAACCTAAGTTTTTAAGGTAACTTGGGTGGTATAATACTGAAGTTCTGGTCCTATTCTATCACCCAATGTGTACGTCATGTATCCAAAATTCCGTATTTATTTTTATATTTCATGTCAAACTTAGACAAATCGTTGTCCGCACATCTCAATGCGACTAATTTAATCAGCCATATTTCCAAAACCTAAGTTTTTACGGTAACTTGGGTGGTATAATACAGAAGTTCTGGTCCTATTCTATCACCCTATGTGTACGTCATGTATCCACAATTCCGTATTTATTTTTATATTTCATGTCAAACTTAGACAAATCGTTGTCCGCACATCGCATAGCGACTAATTTAATCACCCATATTTCCAAAACCTAAGTTTTTAAGGTAACTTGGGTGGTATAATACTAAATTTCAGGACCTATTCTATCATCCTATGTGTACGTCATGTTGGCACACTTCCGTATTTATTTTATTTTTCATGTCATACTTTGACAAATCGTTGTCCGCACATCTCAATGCGACTACTTTAATCAGCCATATTTCCAAAACCTAAGTTTTTACGGTAACTTGGGTGGTATAATACAAAAGTTCTGATCCTATTCTATCAACCTATGTGTACGTGATGTATCCACAATTCCGTATTTATTTTTATATTTCATGTCAAACTTAGACAAATCGCTGTCCGCACATCTCAATGCGACTAATTTAATCACCCGTATTTCCTAAACCTAAGTTTTTAAGGTAACTTGGGTGGTATAGTACTAAAGTTCTGGACCTATTCTATCATCCTATGTGTACGTCATGTTGGCACACCTCCGTATTTTTTTATATTTTATGTCAAACTTCGACAAATCTCTGTCCGCACATCTCAATGCGACTACTTTAATCAGCCATATTTCCAAAACCTAAGTTTTTACGGTAACTTGGGTGGTATAATACAGAAGTTCTGGTCCTATTCTATCACCCTACGTGTACGTAATGTTGGCACACTTCCGTATTTATTTTATTTTTCATGTCATACTTTGACAAATCTCTGTCCGCTCATCTCAATGCGACTAATTTAATCACCCATATTTCCAAAACCTACGTTTTTACGGTAACTTGGGTGGTATAGTACTAAATTTCAGGACCTATTCTATCATCCTATGTGTACGTCATGTTGGCACACCTCCGTGTTTTTTTTATATTTCGTGTCAAACTTCGACAAATCTCTGTCCGCACATCTCAATGCGACTACTTTAATCAGCCATATTTCCAAAACCTAAGTTTTTAAGGTAACTTGGGTGGTATAACACAGAAGTTCTGGTCCTATTCTATCACCCTATGTGTACGTCATGTATCCACAATTCCGTATTTATTTTTATATTTCATGTCAAACTTAGACAAATCGTTGTCCGCACATCGCATAGCGACTAATTTAATCACCCGTATTTCCAAAACCTAAGTTTTTAAGGTAACTTGGGTGGTATAGTACTAAAGTTCAGGACCTATTCTATCATCCTATGTGTACGTCATGTTGGCACACTTCCGTATTTATTTTATTTTTCATGTCATACTTTGACAAATCGCTGTCCGCTCATCTCAATGCGACTACTTTAATCAGCCATATTTCCAAAACCTAAGTTTTTACGGTAACTTGGGTGGTATAATACTAAATTTCAGGACCTATTCTATCATCCTATGTGTACGTCATGTATCCACAATTCCGTATTTATTTTTATATTTCATGTCAAACTTAGACAAATCGGTTTCCGCACATCGCATAGCGACTAATTTAATCACCCATATTTCCAAAACCTAAGTTTTTAAGGTAACTTGGGTGGTATAGTACTAAAGTTCTGGTCCTATTCTTTCATCCTACGTGTACGTCATGCTGACACAATTCCGTATTTATTTTATATTTTATGTCAAACTTAGGTGGATCGCTATCCACACATCCAAAGCGACTATTTTAATCACCCGTATTTCCAAAACCTAAGTTTTGACGGTAACCTGAGTGGTATAATAATATAGTTTTAATCCTATTCTATCACCCAATGTGTACGTCATGTATCCAAAATTCGGTATTTATTTTTATATTTTATGTCAAACTTAGGGGGATCGCTGTCCACACATCCAAAGCGACTATTTTAATCACCCGTATTTCCAAAACCTATGTTTTTAAGGTAACTTGGGTGGTATAGTACTAAAGTTCTGGACCTATTCTATCATCCTATGTGTACGTCATGTTGGCAAACCTCCGTATTTTTTTTATATTTCGTGTCAAACTTCGACAAATCTCTGTCCGCACATCTCAATGCGACTACTTTAATCAGCCATATTTCCAAAACCTAAGTTTTTACGGTAACTTGGGTGGTATAATACAGAAGTTCTGGTCCTATTCTATCACCCTATGTGTACGTCATGTATCCACAATTCCGTATTAATTTTTATATTTCTTGTCAAACTTCGACAAATCTCTGTCCGCACATCTCAATGCGACTACTTTAATCAGCCATATTTCCAAAACCTAAGTTTTTACGGTAACTTGGGTGGTATAATACAGAAGTTCTGGTCCTATTCTATCACCCTACGTGTACGTAATGTTGGCACACCTCCGTATTTATTATTATATTTCATGTCATACTTAGACAAATCGTTGTCCGCACATCGCATAGCGACTAATTTAATCACCCATATTTCCAAAACCTAAGTTTTTAAGGTAACTTGGGTGGTATAATACTAAATTTCAGGACCTATTCTATCATCCTATGTGTACGTCATGTTGGCACACTTCCGTATTTATTTTATTTTTCATGTCATACGTTGACAAATCGCTGTCCGCACATCTCAATACGACTACTTTAATCAGCCATATTTCCAAAACCTAAGTTTTTACGGTAACTTGGGTGGTATTATACAGAAGTTCTGGTCCTATTCTATCACCCTATGTGTACGTCATGTTGGCACACCTCCGTATTTATTATTATATTTCATGTCATACTTAGACAAATCGTTGTCCGCACATCGCATAGCGACTAATTTAATCACCCATATTTCCAAAACCTAGGTTTTTAAGGTAACTTGGGTGGTATAATACAGAAGTTGTGGTCCTATTCTATCACCCTACGTGTACGTAATGTTGGCACACCTTCGTATTTATTATTATATTTCATGTCATACTTAGACAAATCGTTGTCCGCACATCGCATAGCGACTAATTTAATCACCCATATTTCCAAAACCTAAGTTTTTAAGGTAACTTGGGTGGTATAATACAGAAGTTCTGGTCCTATTCTATCACCCTACGTGTACGTCATGTTGGCACACCTTCGTATTTATTATTATATTTCATGTCATACTTAGACGAATCGTTGTCCGCACATCGCATAGCGACTAATTTAATCACCCATGTTTCCAAAACCTAAGTTTTTAAGGTAACTTGGGTGGTATAATACTAAATTTCAGGACCTATTCTATCATCCTATGTGTACGTCATGTTGGCACACTTCCGTATTTATTTTAATTTTCATGTCAAACTTCGACAAATCTCTGTCCGCACATCTCAATGCGACTACTTTAATCAGCCATATTTCCAAAACCTAAGTTTTTACGGTAACTTGGGTGGTATAATACAGAAGTTCTGGTCCTATTCTATCACCCTACGTGTACGTCATGTATCCACAATTCCGTATTTATTTTTATATTTCATGTCAAACTTAGACAAATCGTTGTCCGCACATCGCATAGCGACTAATTTAATGACCCATATTTCCAAAACCTAAGTTTTTAAGGTAACTTGGGTGGTATAGTACTAAAGTTCTGGTCCTATTCTTTCATCCTACGTTTACGTCATGCTGACACACTTCCGTATTTATTTTATATTTTATGTCAAACTTAGGTGGATCGCTGTCCACACATCCAAAGCGACTATTTTAATCACCCGTATTTCCAAAACCTAAGTTTTTACGGTAACTTGGGTGGTATAGTACTAAAGTTCTGGACCTATTCTATCATCCTATGTGTACGTCATGTTGGCACACCTCCGTATTTTTTTTATATTTCGTGTCAAACTTCGACAAATCTCTGTCCGCACATCTCAATGCGACTACTTTAATCAGCCAAATTTCCAAAACCTAAGTTTTTACGGTAACTTGGGTGGTATAATACAGAAGTTCTGGTCCTATTCTATCACCCTACGTGTACGTAATGTTGGCACACCTCCGTATTTATTATTATATTTCATGTCATACTTAGACAAATCGTTGTCCGCACATCGCATAGCGACTAATTTAATCACCCATATTTCCAAAACCTAAGTTTTTAAGGTAACTTGGGTGGTATAGTACTAAAGTTCTGGTCCTATTCTTTCATCCTACGTGTACGTCATGCTGACACACTTCCGTATTTATTTTATATTTTATGTCAAACTTAGGTGGATCGCTGTCCACACATCCAAAGCGACTATTTTAATCACCCGTATTTCCAAAACCTAAATTTTTAAGGTAACTTGGGTGGTATAGTACTAAAGTTCTGGACCTATTCTATCATCCTATGTGTACGTCATGTTGGCACACTTCCGTATTTATTTTATTTTTCATGCCATACTTTGACAAATCGCTGTCCGCACATCTCAATGCGACTACTTTAATCAGCCATATTTCCAAAACCTAAGTTTTTACGGTAACTTGGGTGGTATAATACTAAATTTCAGGACCTATTCTATCATCCTATGTGTACGTCATGTATCCACAATTCCGTATTAATTTTTATATTTCATGTCATACTTAGACAAATCGTTGTCCGCACATCGCATAGCGACTAATTTAATCACCCATATTTCCAAAACCTAAGTTTTTAAGGTAACTTGGGTGGTATAATACAGAAGTTCTGGTCCTATTCTATCACCCTACGTGTACGTCATGTTGGCACACCTTCGTATTTATTATTATATTTCATGTCATACTTAGACGAATCGTTGTCCGCACATCGCATAGCGACTAATTTAATCACCCATGTTTCCAAAACCTAAGTTTTTAAGGTAACTTGGGTGGTATAATACTAAATTTCAGGACCTATTCTATCATCCTATGTGTACGTCATGTTGGCACACTTCCGTATTTATTTTAATTTTCATGTCATATTTTGACAAATCGCTGTCCGCACATCTCAATGCGACTACTTTAATCAGCCATATTTCCAAAACCTAAGTTTTTACGGTAACTTGGGTGGTATAATACAAAAGTTCTGGTCCTATTCTATCACCCTACGTGTACGTCATGTATCCACAATTCCGTATTTATTTTTATATTTCGTGTCAAACGTCGACATATCTCTGTCCGCACATCTCAATGCGACTACTTTAATCAGCCATATTTCCAAAACCTAGGTTTTTACGGTAACTTGGGTGGTATAATACAGAAGTTCTAGTCCTATTCTATCACCCTACGTGTACGTCATGTATCCACAATTCCGTATTTATTTTTATATTTCATGTCAAACTTAGACAAATCGTTGTCCGCACATCGCATAGCGACTAATTTAATGACCCATATTTCCAAAACCTAAGTTTTTAAGGTAACTTGGGTGGTATAGTACTAAAGTTCTGGTCCTATTCTTTCATCCTACGTGTACGTCATGCTGACACACTTCCGTATTTATTTTATATTTTATGTCAAACTTAGGTGGATCGCTCTCCACACATCCAAAGCGACTATTTTAATCACCCGTATTTCCAAAACCTAAGTTTTTACGGTAACTTGGGTGGTATAGTACTAAAGTTCTGGACCTATTCTATCATCCTATGTGTACGTCATGTTGGCACACCTCCGTATTTTTTTTATATTTCGTGTTAAACTTCGACAAATCTCTGTCCGCACATCTCAATGCGACTACTTTAATCAGCCAAATTTCCAAAACCTATGTTTTTACCGTAACTCTGGTGGAATAATACAGAAGTTCTGGTCCTATTCTATCACCCTACGTGTACGTAATGTTGGCACACCTCCGTATTTATTTTATATTTTATGTCAAACTTAGGTGGATCACTGTCCACACATCCAAAGCGACTATTTTAATCACCCGTATTTCCAAAACCTAAGTTTTTAAGGTAACTTGGGTGGTATAGTACTAAAGTTCTGGACCTATTCTATCATCCTATGTGTACGTCATGTTGGCACATCTCCGTATTTTTTTATATTTCATGTCAAACTTCGACAAATCTCTGTCCGCACATCTCAATGCGACTACTTTAATCACCCATATTTCCAAAACCTAAGTTTTTAAGGAAACTTGGGTGGTATAGTACTAAAGTTCTGGACCTATTCTATCATCCTATGTGTACGTCATGTTGGCACACCTCCGTATTTTTTTTATATTTCGTGTCAAACCTCGACAAATCTCTGTCCGCACATCTCAATGCGACTACTTTAATCAGCCATATTTCCAAAACCTAAGTTTTTACGGTAACTTGGGTGGTATAATACAGAAGTTCTGGTCCTATTCTATCACCCTACGTGTATGTAATGTTGGCACACCTCCGTATTTATTATTATATTTCATGTCATACTTAGACAAATCGTTGTCCGCACATCGCATAGCGACTAATTTAATCACCCATATTTCCAAAACCTAAGTTTTTAAGGTAACTTGGGTGGTATAGTACTAAAGTTCTGGTCCTATTCTTTCATCCTACGTGTACGTCATGCTGACACACTTCCGTATTTATTTTTTATTTTATGTCAAACTTAGGTGGATCGCTGTTCACACATCCAAAGCGACTATTTTAATCACCCGTATTTCCAAAACCTAAGTTTTGACGGTAACCTGAGTGGTATAATAATATAGTTCTAATCCTATTCTATCACCCAATGTGTACGTCATGTATCCAAAATTCCGTATTTATTTTTATATTTTATGTCAAACTTAGGGGGATCGCTGTCCACACATCCAAAGCGACTATTTTTATCACCCGTATTTCCAAAACCTAAATTTTTAAGGTAACTTGGGTAGTATAGTACTAAAGTTCTGGACCTATTCTATCATCCTATGTGTACGTCATGTTGGCAAACTTCCGTTTTTATTTTATTTTTCATGTCATACTTTGACAAATCGTTGTCCGCACATCTCAATGCAACTACTTTAATCAGCCATATTTCCAAAACCTAAGTTTTTACGGTAACTTGGGTGGTATAATACAGAAGTTCTGATCCTATTCTATCAACCTATGTGTACGTCATGTTGGCACACCTCCGTATTTTTTTATATTTTATGTCAAACTTCGACAAATCTCTGTCCGCACATCTCAATGCGACTACTTTAATCAGCCATATTTCCAAAACCTTAGTTTTTACGGTAACTTGGGTGGTATAATACAAAAGTTCTGGTCCTATTCTATCACCCTACGTGTACGTAATGTTGGCACACCTCCGTATTTATTATTATATTTCATGTCATACTTTGACAAATCGCTGTCTGCACATCTCAATGCGACTACTTTATTCAGCCATATTTCCAAAACCTAAGTTTTTACGGTAACTTGGGTGGTATAATACAGAAGTTCTGGTCCTATTCCATCACCCTATGTGTACGTCATGTTGGCACACCTCCGTATTTTTTTATATTTCGTGTCAAACTTCGACAAATCTCTGTCCGCACATCTCAATGCGACTACTTTAATCAGCCATATTTCCAAAACCTAAGTTTTTACGGTAACTTGGGTGGTATAACACAGAAGTTCTGGTCCTATTTTATCACCCTATGTGTACGTCATGTATCCAAAATTCCGTATTTATTTTTATATTTAATGTCAAACTTAGGTGGATCGCTGTCCACACATCCAAAGCGACTATTTTAATCACCCGTATTTCCAAAACCTAAGTTTTTAAGGTAACTTGGGTGGTATAGTACTAAAGTTCTGGACCTATTCTATCATCCTATGTGTACGTCATGTTGGCACACCTCCGTATTTTTTTTATATTTCGTGTCAAACTTCGACAAATCTCTGTCCGCACATCTCAATGCGACTACTTTAATCAGCCATATTTCCAAAACCTAAGTTTTTACGGTAACTTGGGTGGTATAATACAGAAGTTCTGGTCCTATTCTATCACCCTATGTGTACGTCATGTATCCACAATTCCGTATTTATTTTTATATTTCATGTCAAACCTAGACAAATCGTTGTCCGCACATCGCATAGCGACTAATTTAATCACCCATATTTCCAAAACCTAAGTTTTTAAGGTAACTTGGGTGGTATAATACTAAATTTCAGGACCTATTCTATCACCCTATGTGTACGTCATGTTGGCACACTTCCGTATTTTTTTTATTTTTCATGTCATACTTTGACAAATCGCTGTCCGCACATCTCAATGCGACTACTTTAATCAGCCATATTTCGAAAACCTAAGTTTTTACGGTAACTTGGGTGATATAATACTAAATTTCAGGACCTATTCTATCATCCTATGTGTACGTCATGTATCCACAATTCCGTATTTATTTTTATATTTCATGTCAAACTTAGACAAATCGTTGTCCGCACATCGCATAGCGATTAATTTTATCACCCATATTTCCAAAACCTAAGTTTTTAAGGTAACTTGGGTGGTATAATACTGAAGTTCTGGTCCTATTCTATCACCCAATGTGTACGTCATGTATCCAAAATTCCGTATTTATTTTTATATTTCATGTCAAACTTAGACAAATCGTTGTCCGCACATCTCAATGCGACTACTTTATTCAGCCATATTTCCAAAACCTAAGTTTTTACGGTAACTTGGGTGGTATAATACAGAAGTTCTGGTCCTATTCTATCACCCTATGTGTACGTCATGTATCCACAATTCCGTATTTACTTTATATTTCATGTCAAACTTAGACAAATCGTTGTCCGCACATCGCATAACGACTAATTTAATCACCCATATTTCCAAAACCTAAGTTTTTAAGGTAACTTGGGTGGTATAATACTAAATTTCAGGACCTATTCTATCATCCTATGTGTACGTCATGTTGGCACACTTCCGTATTTATTTTATTTTTCATGTCATACTTTGACAAATCGTTGTCCGCACATCTCAATGCGACTACTTTAATCAGCCATATTTCCAAAACCTAAGTTTTTACGGTAACTTGGGTTTTATAATACAGAAGTTCTGATCCTATTCTATCAACCTATGTGTACGTCATGTATCCACAATTCCGTATTTATTTTTATATTTCATGTCAAACTTAGACAAATCGCTGTCCGCACATCTCAATGCGACTAATTTAATCACCCGTATTTCCAAAACCTAAGTTTTTAAGGTAACTTGGGTGGTATAGTACTAAGGTTCTGGACCTATTCTATCATCCTATGTGTACGTCATGTTGCACACCTCCGTATTTTTTTATATTTTATGTCAAACTTCGACAAATCTCTGTCCGCACATCTCAACGCGACTACTTTAATCAGCCATATTTCCAAAACCTAAGTTTTTACGGTAACTTGGGTGGTATAGTACTAAATTTCAGGACCTATTCTATCATCCTACGTGTACGTCATGTTGGCACACCTCCGTATATTTTTATATTTCGTGTCAAACTTAGACAAATCGTTGTCCGCACATCGCATAGCGACTAATTTATTCACCCATATTTCCAAAACCTAAGTTTTTAAGGTAACTTGGGTGGTATAGTATTAAAGTTCTGGTCCTATTCTTTCATCCTACGTGTACGTCATGCTGACACACTTCCGTATTTATTTTATATTTTATGTCAAACTTAGGTGGATCGCTGTCCACACATCCAAAGCGACTAGTTTAATCACCCGTATTTCCAAAACCTAAGTTTTGACGGTAACCTGAGTGGTATAATAATATAGTTCTAATCCTATTCTATCACCCAATGTGTACGTCATGTATCCAAAATTCCGTATTTATTTTTATATTTTATGTCAAACTTAGGTGGATCGCTGTCCACACATCCAAAGCGACTATTTTAATCACCCGTATTTCCAAAACCTAAGTTTTTAAGGTAACTTGGGTGGTATAGTACTAAAGTTCTGGACCTATTCTATCATCCTATGTGTACGTCATGTTGGCACACCTCCGTATTTTTTTTATATTTCGTGTCAAACTTCGACAAATCTCTGTCCGCACATCTCAATGCGACTACTTTAATCAGCCATATTTCCAAAACCTAAGTTTTACGGTAACTTGGGTGGTATAATACAGAAGTTCTGGTCCTATTCTATCACCCTATGTGTACGTCATGTATCCACAATTCCGTATTTATTTTTATATTTCATGTCAAACCTAGACAAATCGTTGTCCGCACATCGCATAGCGACTAATTTAATCACCCATATTTCCAAAACCTAAGTTTTTAAGGTAACTTGGGTGGTATAATAATAAATTTCAGGACCCATTCTATCACCCTATGTGTACGTCATGTTGGCACACTTCCGTATTTATTTTATTTTTCATGTCATACTTTGACAAATCGCTGTCCGCACATCTCAATGCGACTACTTTAATCAGCCATATTTCCAAAACCTAAGTTTTTACGGTAACTTGGGTGGTATAATACTAAATTTCAGGACCTATTCTATCATCCTATGTGTACGTCATGTATCCACAATTCCGTATTTATTTTTATATTTCATGTCAAACTTAGACAAATCGTTGTCCGCACATCGCATAGCGACTAATTTAATCACCCATATTTCCAAAACCTAAGTTTTTAAGGTATTTTGGGTGGTATAGTACTAAAGTTCTGGACCTATTCTATCATCCTATGTGTACGTCATGTTGGCACACTTCCGTTTTTATTTTATTTTTCATGTCATACTTTGACAAATCGTTGTCCGCACATCTCAATGCGACTACTTTAATCAGCCATATTTCCAAAACCTAAGTTTTTACGGTAACTTGGGTGGTATAATACAGAAGTTCTGATCCTATTCTATCAACCTATGTGTACGTCATGTATCCACAATTCCGTATTTATTTTTATATTTCATGTCAAACTTCGACAAATCGCTGTCCGCACATCTCAATGCGACTAATTTAATCACCCGTATTTCCAAAACCTAAGTTTTTAAGGTAACTTGGGTGGTATAGTACTAAAGTTCTGGACCTATTCTATCATCCTATGTGTACGTCATGTTGGCACACCTCCGTATTTTTTTTTATATTTTATGTCAAACTTCGACAAATCTCTGTCCGCACATCTCAATGCGACTACTTTAATCAGCCATATTTCCAAAACCTAAGTTTTTAAGGTAACTTGGGTGGTATAATACAGAAGTTCTGGTCCTATTCCATCACCCTATGTGTACGTCATGTTGGCACACCTCCGTATTTTTTTATATTTCGTGTCAAACTTCGACAAATCTCTGTCCGCACATCTCAATGCGACTACTTTTAATCAGCCATATTTCCAAAACCTAAGTTTTTACGGTAACTTGGGTGGTATAACACAGAAGTTCTGGTCCTATTTTATCACCCTATGTGTACGTCATGTATCCAAAATTCCGTATTTATTTTTATATTTAATGTCAAACTTAGGTGGATCGCTGTCCACACATCCAAAGCGACTATTTTAATCACCCGTATTTCCAAAACCTAAGTTTTTAAGGTAACTTGGGTGGTATAGTACTAAAGTTCTGGACCTATTCTATCATCCTATGTGTACGTCATGTTGGCACACCTCCGTATTTTTTTTATATTTCGTGTCAAACTTCGACAAATCTCTGTCCGCACATCTCAATGCGACTACTTTAATCAGCCATATTTCCAAAACCTAAGTTTTTACGGTAACTTGGGTGGTATAATACAGAAGTTCTGGTCCTATTCTATCACCCTATGTGTACGTCATGTATCCACAATTCCGTATTTATTTTTATATTTCATGTCAAACCTAGACAAATCGTTGTCCGCACATCGCATAGCGACTAATTTAATCACCCATATTTCCAAAACCTAAGTTTTTAAGGTAACTTGGGTGGTATAATACTAAATTTCAGGACCTATTCTATCACCCTATGTGTACGTCATGTTGGCACACTTCCGTATTTTTTTTATTTTTCATGTCATACTTTGACAAATCGCTGTCCGCACATCTCAATGCGACTACTTTAATCAGCCATATTTCGAAAACCTAAGTTTTTACGGTAACTTGGGTGATATAATACTAAATTTCAGGACCTATTCTATCATCCTATGTGTACGTCATGTATCCACAATTCCGTATTTATTTTTATATTTCATGTCAAACTTAGACAAATCGTTGTCCGCACATCGCATAGCGATTAATTTTATCACCCATATTTCCAAAACCTAAGTTTTTAAGGTAACTTGGGTGGTATAATACTGAAGTTCTGGTCCTATTCTATCACCCAATGTGTACGTCATGTATCCAAATTCCGTATTTATTTTTATATTTCATGTCAAACTTAGACAAATCGTTGTCCGCACATCTCAATGCGACTACTTATTCAGCCATATTTCCAAACCTAAGTTTTTACGGTAACTTGGGTGGTATAATACAGAAGTTCTGGTCCTATTCTATCACCCTATGTGTACGTCATGTATCCACAATTCCGTATTTACTTTATATTTCATGTCAAACTTAGACAAATCGTTGTCCGCACATCGCATAACGACTAATTTAATCACCCCATATTTCCAAAACCTAAGTTTTTAAGGTAACTTGGGTGGTATAATACTAAATTTCAGGACCTATTCTATCATCCTATGTGTACGTCATGTTGGCACACTTCCGTATTTATTTTATTTTTCATGTCATACTTTGACAATCGTTGTCCGCACATCTCAATGCGACTACTTTAATCAGCCATATTTCCAAAACCTAAGTTTTTACGGTAACTTGGGTTTTATAATACAGAAGTTCTGATCCTATTCTATCAACCTATGTGTACGTCATGTATCCACAATTCCGTATTTATTTTTATATTTCATGTCAAACTTAGACAAATCGCTGTCCGCACATCTCAATGCGACTAATTTAATCACCCGTATTTCCAAAACCTAAGTTTTTAAGGTAACTTGGGTGGTATAGTACTAAGGTTCTGGACCTATTCTATCATCCTATGTGTACGTCATGTTGCACACCTCCGTATTTTTTATATTTATGTCAAACTTCGACAAATCTCTGTCCGCACATCTCAACGCGACTACTTTAATCAGCCATATTTCCAAAACCTAAGTTTTTACGGTAACTTGGGTGGTATAGTACTAAATTTCAGGACCTATTCTATCATCCTACGTGTACGTCATGTTGGCACACCTCCGTATATTTTTATATTTCGTGTCAAACTTAGACAAATCGTTGTCCGCACATCGCATAGCGACTAATTTATTCACCCATATTTCCAAAACCTAAGTTTTTAAGGTAACTTGGGTGGTATAGTATTAAAGTTCTGGTCCTATTCTTTCATCCTACGTGTACGTCATGCTGACACACTTCCGTATTTATTTTATATTTTATGTCAAACTTAGGTGGATCGCTGTCCACACATCCAAAGCGACTATTTTAATCACCGTATTTCCAAAACCTAAGTTTTGACGGTAACCTGAGTGGTATAATAATATAGTTCTAATCCTATTCTATCACCCAATGTGTACGTCATGTATCCAAAATTCCGTATTTATTTTTATATTTTATGTCAAACTTAGGTGGATCGCTGTCCACACATCCAAAGCGACTATTTTAATCACCCGTATTTCCAAAACCTAAGTTTTTAAGGTAACTTGGGTGGTATAGTACTAAAGTTCTGGACCTATTCTATCATCCTATGTGTACGTCATGTTGGCACACCTCCGTATTTTTTTTATATTTCGTGTCAAACTTCGACAAATCTCTGTCCGCACATCTCAATGCGACTACTTTAATCAGCCATATTTCCAAAACCTAAGTTTTACGGTAACTTGGGTGGTATAATACAGAAGTTCTGGTCCTATTCTATCACCCTATGTGTACGTCATGTATCCACAATTCCGTATTTATTTTTATATTTCATGTCAAACCTAGACAAATCGTTGTCCGCACATCGCATAGCGACTAATTTAATCACCCATATTTCCAAAACCTAAGTTTTTAAGGTAACTTGGGTGGTATAATAATAAATTTCAGGACCCATTCTATCACCCTATGTGTACGTCATGTGGCACACTTCCGTATTTATTTTATTTTTCATGTCATACTTTGACAAATCGCTGTCCGCACATCTCAATGCGACTACTTTAATCAGCCATATTCCAAAACCTAAGTTTTTACGGTAACTTGGGTGGTATAATACTAAATTTCAGGACCTATTCTATCATCCTATGTGTACGTCCATGTATCCACAATTCCGTAATTATTTTTATATTTCATGTCAAACTTAGACAAATCGTTGTCCGCACATCGCATAGCGACTAATTTAATCACCCATATTTCCAAACCTAAGTTTTTAAGGTATTTTGGGTGGTATAGTACTAAAGTTCTGGACCTATTCTATCATCCTATGTGTACGTCATGTTGGCACACTTCCGTTTTTATTTTATTTTTCATGTCATACTTTGACAAATCGTTGTCCGCACATCTCAATGCGACTACTTTAATCAGCCATATTTCCAAAACCTAAGTTTTTACGGTAACTTGGGTGGTATAATACAGAAGTTCTGATCCTATTCTGATCAACCTATGTGTACGTCATGTATCCACAATTCCGTATTTATTTTTATATTTCATGTCAAACTTCGACAAATCGCTGTCCGCACATCTCAATGCGACTAATTTAATCACCGTATTTCCAAAACCTAAGTTTTTAAGGTAACTTGGGTGGTATAGTACTAAAGTTCTGGACCTATTCTATCATCCTATGTGTACGTCATGTTGCACACCTCCGTATTTTTTTTTATATTTTATGTCAAACTTCGACAAATCTCTGTCCGCACATCTCAATGCGACTACTTTAATCAGCCATATTTCCAAAACCTTAGTTTTTACGGTAACTTGGGTGGTATAATACAAAAGTTCTGGTCCTATTCTATCACCCTACGTGTACGTAATGTTGGCACACCTCCGTATTTATTATTATATTTCATGTCATACTTTGACAAATCGCTGTCTGCACATCTCAATGCGACTACTTTAATCAGCCATATTTCCAAAACCTAAGTTTTTACGGTAACCTTGGGTGGTATAATACAGAAGTTCTGGTCCTATTCCATCACCCTATGTGTACGTCATGTATCCACAATTCCGTATTTATTTTTATATTTCATGTCAAACTTAGACAAATCGCTGTCCGCACATCTCAATGCGACTATTTTAATCAGCCATATTTCCAAAACCTAAGTTTTTACGGTAACTTGGGTGGTATAGTACTAAATTTCAGGACCTATTCTATCATCCTACGTTTACGTCATGTTAACACACCTCCGTATTTTTTTTATATTTCGTGTCAAACTTCGACAAATCTCTGTCCGCACATCTCAATGCGACTGCTTTAATCGGCCATATTTCCAAAACCTAAGTTTTTACGGTAACTTGGGTGGTATAATACAGAAGTTCTGGTCCTATTCTATCACCCTACGTGTACGTAATGTTGGCACACTTCCGTATTTATTTTATTTTTCATGTCATACTTTGACAAATCGCTGTCCGCACATCTCAATGCGACTACTTTAAACAGCCATATTTCCAAACCTAAGTTTTTACGGTAACTTGGGTGGTATAATACAGAAGTTCTGGTCCTATTTCATCACCCTACGTGTACGTCATGCTGACACACTGCCGTATTTATTTTATATTTTATGTCAAACTTAGGTGGATCACTGTCCACACATCCAAAGCGACTATTTTAATCACCCGTATTTCCAAAACCTAAGTTTTTAAGGTAACTTGGGTGGTATAGTACTAAAGTTCTGGACCCATTCTATCATCCTATGTGTACGTCATGTTGGCACACCTCCGTATTTTTTTTATATTTCGTGTCAATCTTCGACAAATCTCTGTCCGCACATCTCAATGCGACTACTTTAATCACCCATATTTCCAAAACCTAAGTTTTTAAGGTAACTTGGGTGGTATAGTACTAAAGTTCTGGACCTATCCTATCATCCTATGTGTACGTCATGTTGGCACACCTCCGTATTTTTTTTATATTTCGTGTCAAACTTCGACAAATCTCTGTCCGCACATCTCAATGCGACTACTTTAATCAGCCATATTTCCAAAACCTAAGTTTTTACGGTAACTTGGGTGGTATAATACAGAAGTTCTGGTCCTATTCTATCACCCTACGTGTACGTAATGTTGGCACACCTCCGTATTTATTATTATATTTCATGTCATACTTAGACAAATCGTTGTCCGCACTCGCATAGCGACTAATTTAATCACCCAAATTTCCAAAACCTAAGTTTTTAAGGTAACTTGGGTGGTATAGTACTAAAGTTCTGGTCCTATTCTTTCATCCTACGTGTACGTCATGCTGACACACTTCCGTATTTATTTTATATTTTATGTCAAACTTAGGTGGATCGCTGTCCACACATCCAAAGCGACTATTTTAATCACCCGTATTTCCAAAACCTAAGTTTTGACGGTAACCTGAGTGGTATAATAATATAGTTCTAATCCTATTCTATCACCCAATGTGTACGTCATGTATCCAAAATTCCGTATTTATTTTTATATTTTATGTCAAACTTAGGGGGATCGCTGTCCACACATCCAAAGCGACTATTTTAATCACCCGTATTTCCAAAACCTAAGTTTTTATGGTAACTTGGGTGGTATAGTACTAAAGGTCTGGACCTATTCTATCATCCTATGTGTACGTCATGTTGGCACACCTCCGTATTTTTTTTATTTTTCGTGTCAAACTTCGACAAATCTCTGTCCGCACATCTCAATGCGACTTCTTTAATCAGCCATATTTCCAAAACCTAAGTTTTTACGGTAACTTGGGTGGTATAATACTAGATTTCAGGACCTATTCTATCACCCTATGTGTACGTCATGTTGGCACCCTTCCGTATTTATTTTATTTTTCATGTCATACTTTGACAAATCGCTGTCCGCACATCTCAATGCGACTACTTAATCAGCCATATTTCCAAAACCTAAGTTTTTACGGTAACTTGGGTGGTATAATACTAAATTTCAGGACTTATTCTATCATCCTATGTGTACGTCATGTATCCACAATTCCGTATTTATTTTTATATTTCATGTCAAACTTAGACAAATCGTTGTCCGCACATCGCATAGCGACTAATTTAATCACCCATATTTCCAAAACCTAGTTTTTAAGGTAACTTGGGTGGTATAATACTGAAGTTTTGGTCCTATTCTATCACCCAATGTGTACGTCATGTATCCAAAATTCCGTATTTATTTTTATATTTCATGTCAAACTTAGACAAATCGTTGTCCGCACATCTCAATGCGACTACTTTAATCAGCCATATTTCCAAAACCTAAGTTTTTACGGTAACTTGGGTGGTATAATACAGAAGTTCTGGTCCTATTCTATCACCCTATGTGTACGTCATGTATCCACAATTCCTTATTTATTTTTATATTTCATGTCAAACTTAGACAAATCGTTGTCCGCACATCGCATAGCGACTAATTTAATCACCCATATTTCCCAAAACCTAAGTTTTTAAGGTAACTTGGGTTGTATAATACTAAATTTCAGGACCTATTCTATCATCCTATGTGTACGTCATGTTGGCACACTTCCGTATTTATTTTATTTTTCATGTCATACTTTGACAAATCGCTGTCCGCACATCTCAATGCGACTATTTTAATCAGCCATATTCCAAAACCTAAGTTTTTACGGTAACTTGGGTGGTATAGTACTTAAAGTTCTGGACCTATTCTATCATCCTATGTGTACGTCACGTTGGCACACCTTATTTTTTTTATATTTCGTGTCAAACTTCGACAAAATCTCTGTCCGCACATCTCAATGCGACTACTTTAATCAGCCATATTTCAAAAACCTAAGTTTTTACGGTAACTTGGGTGGTATAATACAGAAGTTCTGGTCCTATTCTATCACCCTACGTGTACGTAATGTTGGCAAACCTCCGTATTTATTATTATATTTCATGTCATACTTAGACAAATCGTTGTCCGCACAACTCAATGCGACTAATTGAATCACCCATATTTCCAAAAACCTAAGTTTTTACGGTAACTTGGGTGGTATAATACTAAATTTCTGGTCCTATTTTATTATCCTATGTGTACGTCATGTTGGCGCACCTCCGTATTTATTTTATTTTTCATGTCATACTTTGACAAATCGCTGTCCGCACATCTCAATGCGACTACTTTAATCAGCCATATTTCCAAAACCTAAGTTTTTACGGTAACTTGGGTGGTATTGTACTAATGTTCAGGTCCTATTCTATCACCCAATGTGTACGTCATGTATCCAAAATTCCGTATTTATTTTTATATTTCCTGTCAAACTTAGACAAATCGTTGTCCGCACATCTCAATGCGACTACTTTAATCAGCCATATTTCCAAAACCTAAGTTTTTACGGTAACTTGGGTGGTATAATACAGAAGTTCTGGTCCTATTCTATCACCCTATGTGTACGTCATGTATCCCACAATTCCGTATTTATTTTTATATTTCATGTCAAACTTAGACAAATCGTTGTCCGCACATCGCATAGCGACTAATTTTAATCACCCATATTTCCAAAACCTAAGTTTTTAAGGTAACTTGGGTGGTATAATACTAAATTTCAGGACCTATTCTATCATCCTATGTGTACGTCATGTTGGCACACTTCCGTATTTATTTTATTTTTCATGTCATACTTTGACAAATCGCTGTCCGCACATCTCAATGCGACTAGTTTAATCAGCCATATTTCCAAAACCTAAGTTTTTACGGTAACTTGGGTGGTATAGTACTAGGTTCTGGACCTATTCTATCATCCAATGTGTACGTCATGTTGGCACACCTCCGTATTTTTTTTATATTTCGTGTCAAACTTCGACAAATCTCTGTCCGCACATCTCAATGCGACTACTTTAATCAGCCATATTTCCAAAACCTAAGTTTTTACGGTAACTTGGGTGGTATAATACAGAAGTTCTGGTCCTATTCTATCACCCTACGTGTACGTAATGTTGGCACACCTCCGTATTTATTATTATATTTCATGTCATACTTAGACAAATCGTTGTCCGCACATCTCAATGCGACTAATTGAATCACCCATATTTCCAAAACCTAAGTTTTTACGGTAACTTGGGTTGTATAATACTAAATTTCTCGTCCTATTTTATCATCCTATGTGTACGTCATGTTGGCACACTTCCGTATTTATTTTATTTTTCATGTCATACTTTGACAAATCGCTGTCCGCACATCTCAATGCGACTACTTTAATCAGCCATATTTCCAAAACCTAAGTTTTTACGGTAACTTGGGTGGTATAGTACTAAGGTTCTGGACCTATTCTATCATCCTATGTGTACGTCATGTTGGCACACCTCCGTATTTTTTTTATATTTCGTGTCAAACTTCGACAAATCTCTGTCCGCACATCTCAATGCGACTAATTTAATCACCCATATTTCCAAAACCTAAGTTTTTAAGGTAACTTGGGTGGTATAGTACTAAAGTTCTGGACCTATTCTATCATCCTATGTGTACGTCATGTTGGCACACCTCCGTATTTTTTTTATATTTCGTGTCAAACTTCGACAAATATCTGTCCGCACATCTCAATGCGACTACTTTAATCAGCCATATTTCCAAAACCTAAG